>VWYH01000496.1:678469-930460 GCA_013399365.1 Pampusana beccarii
ATGCAAGGCTAAATACCTCTCTTCATCACAGAGGGCTTCTATTCTAGCCTCCTCTTCAGACAACTGATAATCTCTGTTCCACGTGGAATATTCAGCATCATATTCAGAAAGGTCATGTAGGTGACCACGTCCATCATACCTGCAAGACGAAACAGTTGGTCAATAGAAAAAACTTAGGGCTTGGGTTTATGCGACTACTTAAATACTTACCCATTAAAAACAAAACAAAACAAAAAGTACTTATATGTTAAAGCATTTTTCCTTTTAGAAGTTACATTTAATTTTGCTAATCATTTGTCACCAACTATCGAAAATTTGTTTAATAGTCTAAATTCCTCTCAAAGAAACTAATAAATTATTAGAATTAAAGGCAAAAGTATCCTTTAATAGTTTAAGTGGGATCCATTTCCTTAACAGCTCTTACCGTACGTGCTTCAACCAACCAATCAATGTCACTTGCAAAATACGTTTTTCTGGAAAGTCAAATAGCTTACATTCACACAAACCCGAATACATAAATACCTATCCGTAAGAACCAAACGGTCGAAATTTCCTCGCTTCTTTCTGCTAGTCCCGAACTCTCAGGAGATATCTTCACCATAGAAACTTGCGTCCATTGGAGGTAAAATCATGGCTAGGCTCGGCCCCTAGCCATTTGGCTGAGGAAATAAGTTCTGGGTTATGTGATAGAGAGACACACATACATAGGAACAGTAACATATACATGCAATTTAAGGAGGTTCACCGTAAAAACGGCAAAGATCAATGACGTACAGTTCCTTTCTACTAAGCAGAAATAATTTTCTTTGCAGGAAAAGCACTGCATTGGGATAATGTGTACGCATCAGGGAAAGAAACTGATTGAAAAGTAAAGTGACAGTAAACTCGACTCCGCTGAGGTGTCTTCCCACACACAACTCTTGACTTGTGCCAACTTGCTAGACCAAAAACAAAGAAAGTAAATATTCTTATAGTAAAAAGTTAATGAAACACGTAGGTCTGGTTAATCAAGCTCTGTCCACAGGCAAACTTCAACCCAAGTCTTCTCATAGCAATGTGCTTTTCTCAAAATGGTGAATGTGAAGACTTCCTGCTGCTGAGGATAAGAAGGAACCTAAGCTTCCAAAGGAGCCTACAAGATTAGTAATTGCAAGCTACCTTA
Source organism: Pampusana beccarii (assembly GCA_013399365.1). NCBI lineage: Eukaryota > Metazoa > Chordata > Aves > Columbiformes > Columbidae > Pampusana > Pampusana beccarii. The sequence continues at coordinate 679,632 of VWYH01000496.1, forward strand.
ATTTATAAATGTAGGTTATTTAGACTTTTCAGTATGCACGTACATGCACATACTCAGTTTTTGTTCCCAACAATTTCTGTAACAATGGTAAATCTGGTTGTTGCTCCACAGGACCACAAAAATGGCCTCTGCCCACTAAGGAAATCTGTTCCAAAAGTGATGCGGATTAGAAGTGCACATTGCAACACTTCTCTTCTAAGTCAGAAACGAACCATAGCTACAAACATTTATGGGGTTTTTTGTTTGGTTGGTTGGTTGGTTTTTTGGTCCTTGTGTTTATTCCAATTCAACAAATTATTTCCAATCATAAAAACCATTAATGGTATAAACCCCAAGATAGCACAAGGGTTTTTCTTCTTTTCCAGTCTTACAGAAGGGAATGAAAAGATCTTCCCTTACTGATATCTTTCCAAGCCAAATACAGCTGTTAAATCAAAACAAGAAAAATCATGTATAGCACCAAAGCAATGATGAAATTGAGGGAACAGATATCTGTAGTATGTCATGTGATCCTTTTCAAACCAAAATCCTTCCATCTTCCCCACTGAGGTTTTCAGGGTCAGCCACAACTCTCAAATTGTACTTTCTGTGCTCCGCTCCAACACAGCCAATCTGACTTTTCCCTCTCTCCAGGAAAACATTCAGAAAATCCATTCTGAATGAATTTATTTCCAAATCCCACCCTGCAATGCAGAACAACTTAAAGATCAGAAGAAACATCAAAGCAAACTGTTCCTCTCTCTGGCCATGAACTTGTACCTAATGCAGAACAACCAAAAAAGCCACCTGACATGAAATCTGAAAAGCGAGCATCCAAAATGAAAGCCATTTTGCCTAATACAGTGAATGATGGTACAATAAAAAGTAATTAGGCCAAGAATTGCTCTTGAGATATCCCACCAACAGCCTGCAGCCAGATTACACAGGAAAAATAAGAAAACCTCATTCTCCCTGAAGTGGATAAACACCTTTCCACTCCTCACACTGCACCCTTCTCGCTTAGAGAACATATCAAGTGCCTAAAATGCATTCCCAAGCAATAAGGCTCCCTTGGTTCCGGGTGAGAACAGATTATGTTTGTGGTTTGCACTGAGAAGGAACAGATCACTCCCGCTCTCCAGTCCCCCTGCCAGCCCTGCCCTACACAAGTGGAGCAGAAAGACCCAACGCACACGGGGGTCAGAAGGAGGGGAACCTCCCAGCACCACCCAAGCGGGGAACCCCGAGTTCCCGCTGCCGGGGATGGTCCTGCAGCGTCACCAGAGCAGCACCCGAACCGCTGTGCCAGGAGGAGCGGCCTCCAGCGCTGCCAGGGAAGAAGATCCGCACACACCTGCCAGAGCCAGCCCGGGGCTCATCCCCCGCCCTCACCTGCCCACAGCATAAGGGGGGGAACAGAAAGAGGCTATAACAGGAGATCTCGCAGCAGAGTCTGGGGTTGTGTTACACCGACCTATCGATCATGATCTTGGGGTCTCCCATCCAAGGAATAAGGTGTCGCCCCTGCTCCTGGTACTGAGCCTTCTCATCATCTCGAAACAGCTTGCAGGCATAGCCGAACACCAGCAGCTCCACACGGCTATTCCCACCTCCACCTCCTCCTCCACCTCCTCCGGGGGGCCCGGGGGCCGCTCCCCCGCCTGACAACAACATTAGGGGCGGCGGGCCTGCTTCTTCTGCGGTCCGGCGAGAACCTCCGGCCCCTCCGTACATCACCAGGGGATGCAGCGAGGAGGAGGAAACTCACAGTAACAACAACTGTCCGAGAAGCGAGTCCCCCCGCAGGCCGGGCCCGCACTACACTCCCCAGCTCCACCGCACCACAGTCGCCATCACCCGAAACAAAATGGCGACGCTTCCGCTGGCGGAGCAGCGGGCGGAGCGGCTTCCGGCGGGCCCAGCAGATTCGCCGCGGGTTTGTGCGGCCCGAGAGGGAAATGGCTGCGGAAAGCGGCTCGGGAGGCTCCGCGTTCCCGGCGGGGCAGCGCGGCGGTCGGCGACAACAGCCGGTTGCCGGGCGGACAGGGCGACAGTGACGCCACGGGCGTGACGAAAGTGCGGAACGAGGCAGCCGAGAGGCGCTCGGGTGCGAGGCGGACCCGGCCCTGCCGCCCCTGGGGCCGGGGGCGGGGTCCGGCCGCTTTCGCGGTACCTGCGCCTGCTCACACCCCCCACCGGCCACGTTTTCCCGGCGCCCCGTGCCCTCCCCTCGCCGCCGTGTCGCCCGTGACCCCGCGGGGCTCCCTGCGCTCCCACACGGCCCAGCCACCCCCCTTCTATGAAGTCCTAAACACGATTTCGGCTGCGCTGTACCGTGCTATACATGATTTTTCATGCTCTGATTTGACAGCTGTATTTGGCTTGGAAAGATATCAGTAAGGGAAGATCTTTTCATTCCCTTCTATAAGATTGGAAAAAAATAAAAGCCCTAGCGCTATCTTGGGGTTTACGCCATTAATGGTTTTTATGATTGAAAATAATTTGTTGAATTGGAATAAACATAAAGACATGAAAAAAAAACCAAAACACATCGATGTTGGTAGCTATGTTTCATTTCTGACTTAGAAGAGAACAGAAGTGTTGCAATGCGTACTTGTAATCCACATCACTTTTGGGACAGATTTCCGTAGTGGGCAGAGGCCATTTTTGTGGTCCTGTACAGCAACAACCAGATTTACCATTGTTACAGAAATTGTTGGGAACAAAAACTGAGTATGTGCGTGTACGTGTGTACTGAAAAGTCTCAATAACCCGGAGGCGGCGGGATTCACCTCCTGGGGAGTTGAGGGGCACGGCGGGGCCTGGGGGCCCAGTGGGGAAAGGCTGCGTTGCTGAGGGGGAAGTTAAAAACAATGTTAGACTGTTTTTGCTAAAGCTATATAATCCAGGCCGAAAATTTCACTGTTGTTTGCCTCAGGATTATTGTTTTTGTCGCTGTTTAAGAAGTCTGAAGAAACATGCTGGTTTGTGTATGTTGCAATAAAATTTCATGACGAAGCATGTTGTGTTTTGCCCGTCACAGTTGGAGTTAATCCACAGCCTTTGTTGTGAGAGATTCCGGATGCCCAGAGTACCAGCAGAATTTTCCTCTGTGAGCAACTTACTGGCATCATTGTACGGGAGTGAAATGCAGAAAACAGTGTGACAGAGCAACGCACATGCACTAGAAAAGACGGGTGGCTGGTGTCAGCACTTAGAAATACCTGCTACCGTATAAACTTACTGAGTGATGAGTCTAGAAACTTCCTTGGACACTCCTTTATTCATTTAGAGTCAGGAAATTGAAAACAATATTATACATGGGGTTTCCACAGAATCTTTCAAAGTGAACTAGCAAATCTGGTTAAGCTTTGTAATGCTGCTCTTAGGTAATTGTGATGCATATACAGGTCCAGCTACTGCTCCATGTCCTAGAAAAGATTGTTAAAAAGCTGCTAAAGTCAACGTCTGTGTCCTTCACAATGAATATGTGGAAGTTCTCACTAATTATCTGATAACTTCAAAGCCATCAGTGAACAAATCTGCTAACAGTAGATGCTACAGACATATCTGACTTTCATAAAAATAATGACTGAGTTGTTTTAATGGAGAAGTTCTTTAGTTGTTTTAATGAAGAGAGAAGTTCTGAGTGTAACACTTGCCTTTGAGAAACAAAATACAGATGTGAACAGCCAAGGAGAGAGGAAAGACACTTGAATGTTGAGCAACTATTCTGTACAAGCTGGGAAATTTTTGGAGTCAAGCAATGGGCAAGAGAAAACAAAAGCAAGAACTCCAAGGAAAAAAAAAAAACAGTTTCTGATGGGGAATATGGGAAAGCAATTGAACGTTGAGATGTGGTGGGGGTTTTGTGATGTCCGTAAGTCTGGTCATGCAAGCGATTCAGCGAAAAGATAGTATGGCACAAGAATGGCTCAGCGTGGTTGGTGGCAGTGTAAGGAGGAAACTTCAGAGCATTTTATTGGGATGCTTGAGACAAGGACATGAACTGGGCGTGAATCAGATAAAGGACAAAACCGGAAATCTTAGTTACAACAAACAGAATTACAGAAATGTACGGAGAGTATTTTACTGATCCTCTCACTGATGAAATGGGTAAAGGCAAACAGCAGTTTTCCAGCCAGCTGAGCCAGGAGGCCACCAGAACACCCAGCAACAATACAGCACCAGGTGCTGATAGTGTTCCCACTGAATTATTAAGAACTGGAGGAGATAAGACTACAAAAACTATTTTATGTTAGTTTGGTGGTTTGAAAATAATGTAAAGAAATGGAAAAGGGGAACCACGTGTAAATTTGAGAAAGGGGAGGAAAACAAACCTGCGGCCTGGGGCAGCATCTTGCTGTTTGTTACAGCCTGTGGTGCTCTGGGCGATTTGTTCACACATAATTAACCTGTAAACAGAAGAGAAATAAAGAGGTTTCTGGAAGAACAAGAATACAGCACAACATTTATTTTCAGATTATTGAGTACCTGAGGGAAAAAAGTAGGATCATAAGCAGAGTACATATTTAACATATTTAAGAAAGCTTGTCATAGTGAATTACAAATTTGCATCGTAGTAAAAAAAGCATCTATCCCTCCCTTTGGACAGTTAATGTTCTTTTTTTTTCCCTGGTGTGTGTAAGAAAGTAGACTTTCTTTTTCCTTTTGTTGCTGTTTTTAGTGTACATCATCAGGAGGGAAACTTAGTGTTAGTCATAATACAGACTATGGGTTTTTTTTAACTGCACTTAAAGACCTATCCAACTTTAATGTCTACTAACAGGAAAAAATACTCTCAAGTTGCTATAGGCTTCTGTTTTAAAGTCTTTATATGGTAGGGTGCCCAGGTTGTTTCATTCAGCCTTGATTAGTCCCAGCTGTCCTGGTTGTGCTAACAAGAACCAGCTGTAGCAGGACGAATTTACAAAATCAGGCTCCCTCTCACTTTTTTCCATTTTGCTATGGGCAGGAGAGCAAGAACAAAGCAGGTAAAACCAGCCTTTCTTTTCTAGGCCAATACCTTTCTTTTTTTTAAATCTTAATGGAAGCGTAGTAGTAATTCAGTATTGTTTTGCAGTTTATCTTTAGCTGATAGTGTAGAATAGCACATTTATTTTCGGTTTTGACGTAGTTTTGAGAGAAAGGTGCACTGTGCTGATTCTAAAGAAGAATGCAGCTTGTATTGCATTCCAGCAATTTAAAGGAATTTTCAGTGTGCCAAAAGAACACATTGACTGTGCTTCCAAACACATGGGAGATGTGAAATCTGGAGTTAGAGACCCTGCAGAAAACACAGCACAGGGTGGGCAAGCAGTTCCCTACAGAAACACGTGCAAGTTTTCAATAATTAAGAAGCTGTAATTTGGGAATGAGGTTTGGTATAAATTGAAAGAACAGCCTTGTAATCTTTTGTATGTCTTAGCAGGGGACAGAACTGTATACAAGACAAAACCAAAAAAACCTCTTGTCGACCAACATGAGCCTAATGTTTTTCATAGTAAAAATGGGAAGCTTGCATATCACTCTATTAATCTTGACATTGGCTCTCTCAAACTATTGAAGTAGGTTCATTATTTTTGTGGAAAACGCTCTGCTTAGGCAGGCTGGAGCCAAGATTTAAGTGGTGGTTGTTGTGTTTGGGTTTTTTTGCTCAGCATTTGTTCATTATGGAACTTGGCATGAATCTGCACTGACGTCCACTTCTTTATTCTATCTCAGTGATGTCTTGTAACAAAAGAGCTGTTGTGTTCTTGAGGGAAGGGTGCGCAGACCCTGTGAGGTTTCCCGGAACTGTACATAATTATTCTCTTAAATAAGATATTCTCTAAATTTTCATGACTCTGAGCAGATTTTATTGTTACTTCTGCTATTACTGTAGCATCCACGTATAAAACATACGGTAATTCCAATCCAATTGAATTGGAATCGCATTTCAAAGATAGAATTGCTGTACACAGTAGCTAGGTAAACAATTTATGGGGATGTTAATGACTGCAGTGTGTAACTGGGTGCAGAGCAGTGGTTAAGGATTTCGAGCCCTTTATAATTATAAACTTGCTGTAATTCATAGCTCAGTTGCTCACTTTCTATCCAGAGAGTTCCTTATCTCCTGTATGAACTGTATAAATATACTGTTTACCCCTCTCTTTTAAAAAAATGAGGTAAAGCCAGTTCTCTTTAGAACAGTGTTTTTTATCTATTGGCAGCCTTTCTTATTCTGTAAGTTGCACACATGTGCCAACCTTTGGAAGGTTTTTTTTTCATTTTGGTTTTGTGTATATGTATTTCCCAGCCTGTTGATTTCTATGACTAAGTTATTTGGTTACTGTCTTTAAACCAGAGGGCTCCTATCTTGGGGGTGCTTGTAAGAAATAAAGATACACTTAAATATAAACAGGAAACAATATACAAAGCTTGTCCCTCTTCCCTTCGCTTTCTCTTTATTCGAACCCATCTTCCCTGTTGTATTTTATAAGGTGTTTTATTACTGTGTGCTTGAAGAGAGTGAATTAATTCGCTCTACAAATCAGTGTTGGGTTTGCTTTTTGAATTCTCTTGTAGCAGTAGCTTTGTTTTCTTACAGTTCCCCCCAAAAGAAAAACAATGCTGGTGTATGAGACATTTTCAGTTGAAGTGTGCAACAAGCAATTTCTGTTACTGTACCAAAGATTTGTAAAGAAAATGAAGTAGTCTTAAAATGTAATCGGTTTCTAATTAACCGAATTCTTTATATTTGGCCTTCATCATAGTTTTGCTGCTGTTGTTCCTGCGGAAACGCGTAACACAGGCTCCGAAAGGAGCGTGTTGTGGTTTTGTCTGCAGAGCATCGCTAGATAGTGATGTGTGTTGCTGGTTGTTTAAGGAATGTTCTGTCTTGCAGATACAGCAGTCAAAATGAACTGCTGCTCTGTAGCCAGCACTGATATGTTTAAGAGCAACATTCGAAGTTGGCAGTGTATCTGTTTGATGGCAGAGCCATTTCACACTAAACTTGTAGTGCTACAGGGCAGCCAGCCCTGTGTTACAGTAGTTGATCACCTCTTGGCCATTAGAGGAAACCTCTCTGCAGAAGGTCAGAGGTGGGCATGTTTAGTCCATGCAGAAAATAACCGTATTTTTCCTGTGAGTGGTATCATTTGTCTAACAGTGTGATAGCATTCCTAACTAGACCGTGATGAGCATTGATCTGCTGCCTGAAGAGAACCTGGCTTGATGCACAAAGAAAGAAATACTTTATGCTTTTGGTGTTGTTTGTGTGTTACATCATGGGGAATATACAGATGTCGAAAGCTCACAGTCTGCCCTTGAGTAACCCTGTATTAAAGCTGCTGTCATTTATTTATAACAGTAGCATGCTTAAAGAACCTAAGACAGATTCATCAGCTTTAATGAATTGGGAGGCTGTATTACTAATAAAACCAGAGAAATACAGGTTATTAATGGCTGTTATATGATAAAATGATCATAGAAGCTGGGGAAAGGCTTACTTGGAAACTTCCTGGCTCTGGCAATCCATTGTTTTTGCAAATGAAGTAAATGCTGTTCATCACCAGCCACTGCTGTTTTGAGGCTCCTCTCTCAGATGATGCTAAAGCAGCTCTGGCTCTGCGTGTGCTGTAGAGAAATCGATACTGCGCTCCTGGGTGGAAATAATCACTAGAGCTTTGGGCTGGGTAGGCTGCTGCTCATTCCTAAGGAAAAAGGTGGAACAGCAGCAACTTGTATTGTTTATTGGCTTCCTTAATGTTCTGTGATCTTCTGTTCTACAAAGTATTTTTTGAGGATTTTCATTTTATTTTTAGTTGTTGTTTTCCTCACAATGACTTTCTAATTCCTGTGAATATTCACAAATTGCAATTTCCTAGGTCTATTAATCCATCTGTGCAGCGAGTCACCTGCTTGCTGGCTGCTGTTCATGTCATGGGGTTTGTTATCTGTCATGGAAAACAGAACATTCAGTCTGTATTGTAGGATGTGAGCCTCGAATACAGTTATGATTTGCTTAGGTTTGATGGAAAATTAAATTAAAGTGGCACAATAGACTGTGTGCTGTTGCTTATGACTCTCTGAGTTTTGACACCGACCGTTGTGCGAAGACTTTCAGCAACACTGGCTTTCATAGGGCTGTGTCGTTTACAGAGATGCCACATAAGGCTGGAGTTCCTTTGTATTGATACTGTTAGTCTCAGTAATCAAATCCCCTTAATTCTTCCCTCCAAGGCTTCAAATTTTCTTGGATGAAAAATCCTCAGGTTTCTCTTCCAGCATTTGATGTTTGTCTTTCAAATGTCTCAGCGGTGTCAAGAGTTTTGTGCTGAACAGCTGGTGCTTTCGGTGTGTGCTACAGCCTGTCGCTTCCAGTCAGCCTACAGCCACATGGAATTTTCCGCTTTATGTGTTTTTTCTCTAGTGCAACTCGGCATCATCCCTCACAAACCTTTTGTCTTTCCCATTCATGCTGTGGCTGGGATCAAGTGAGGAATGTGGGACCCCAATGGAGCTGTTGTACCCTCACGACTGATCTGCTGGGTGTAAACTGTTAGTGCTCCCACGATGGCAGGATCTGAGATTTGTTACAAATCAAAACCAACAACAACAAAACCAAAAAAACCCAAACCAAACCACAAACATATCCCCAAAACCCACAACAACAAAACCCAAACCACAAATGACCCCAAGCCCCCCCAGTGGCACTGCTCACTGCCAGTGTGCTTCAACCCCTCAGCCTCTGCTATATGTGATTGAGATAATGACCGTTAAGTAAGGTGGATGAAGTTGGAAAATACACCTCTACTGGAAGACATGTACTGGGGTGCAATGATTTATTTCAAATACTTCAATCTGAGACATATCAAAGTAAAAAATGCTAATTAAGTGATGAAAGAGACATCCTATATTAGAATTCTTTTACTCTCTTCAAATTCCTTTTTTTTTTCCCAAGGTTTTGCCTGTCCTGCTATCTTCCTCTATTGATGTAGATTCCCACAGCTTCTTTCTCCTATTTTTGGATGTTTCTTTCTTTGTTTTCCAGGTAAAAGTTATTCAACTGTTACAAGAGCCACAGTTTCTCTGTAACAAAGGGTGATATTATTGTATTCTTCAGTATGAAGGAAGTCCTGCTAACAGAGTGTTTTGCCTGTGTCAAGAATTGGTCACTACTAAGATTTCTTTTCAACTGTTTAAAAAAAACAAAGCTCTTGAATAGCCCCCTTTTGCCTTCCTAGAATGTGATCATAACTTTTATTGCAGAAGGAGGAAAGCTATTAAAGAAACATTTTCTCAGTGTCACAAGGTGTTAAGTGTGTAAGATCTTGCCATTGTTTTTCTGTTTTAGTGGAGTTTTGAGTAGTCTGCTTGATTTCTGGGCTATGTGGGCTCTTTATATCCTCTTCTCCAGCCCTTAGATATTTAGAGATGTCCAAACCCTTTTTCTTCTGAAATCACCAGCTCTTTTTTTCACATGTGGAGAAAGCTACTAACTTAATTGGTTAAGTTAGGCTGCCTTGACTGTTGGCAGCTCGTTGAGGTCTAAGAGGGCAGAAAAAGTGCGGGTCAGGTCCAACTTCCACGTCCCTGCCGCACGCGGCTATTTTAAAAACCTTTAGTGCAATCAGCTCTGTAGGATGATGGATTGTGTTGGTCAGGGTTGCACTGAAAGCTAAAAAAACAAACGAAAAACCCAATCAACCAAAACCAACACAACCCAAGAAATCCACAGAACATACCAGGAAAGTAGCTTAATTTACGGCATTTTACTGTTCACTTAAAGGATCCTGCATTTCTCTGCCCAGATCTGTTAGTGATTTGGGTCAGTCCCAAGTATGTTTCCCTGTAATTAGTTACTTCATTCTTTGATGTGTTTTCCATTAAATGTAAATTTAAGTATAGAACCAACTGTGTTTTCAAACAAATTAGCATTTGTATAGCAAGTATTTGCATGATTATACATTAATGTATGCATATTGTAGAGTCAATTTTCTGCTTAAAAAGAACTTAAAACACCAGGTAAAAGTTGCCAAGTTGGAAGAAGGAATAGTTTATTAGCCGATCATGGCCTCTTCTGATTTTCAATTAATAAAACTGAATTTCATTTAAGTTTATTCTTAATGCGTTATTTTAGAACTGTCCTGTAATTAAATGCTTGTTTGTGTTTGAGAATATGAAAACCTTAACAGAAAAGGCAGAACTTGTCTCTTGGCAACGTGGTGTAAAAAGCCCGTGTTGTTGAGGAACACTCCCTTGTAAATGCAATACATGAAAATAGTTCTTCCTTGTCTCTTTAAAGCCGACTTTCTGGTGTCAGCTGCCCGGGGAAGCACTGACCTTGCACAGAGATTCAGCACAATACCGAACTTTGAGAAACCGGTGGGTTTATGTGTCCCAGCGCTGGGACCTGGCTGCACACGGGCTGCCGCTCAGTTTGTCGAGGTAAACGGGTGGACTCAGCAGTGGTTATTTTGAGGCCACTCGTTGCCTTTGTGCAGCTTTAAACATACAAAAAGAATTGAATGTTGCCCTGAAACTTCCACCGGTGTCTGTCAGAGCGGTCGATGCTGCCGAGCGGCACCATTGCTGTTGTGATCCACAAAGAGAAACGTGGGCTGGAGCCGCGAGCGGGGCAACCGGACACTTCCCAGTTAGTGCCCCTTTGCGTGCAGCTGGTGGAAGCTGTGGGGAATGCTGCCGAGCACCCGTTGGCACCTTCTTGTGTGGGGAGACTAAAGCAAACCAAAATGTATTTGTGTGTTCCCAGTCTGGGGCAGCAGGACGGTTTGGAAATGTGCACAGCCAAGATTGCAAGGGTAGCTGGAAATAGGCTGAGCTTTTCAATTTTTAGTGGATGTAGTTATTAAAGAGATTTATAGAGGTTTCAATTGCAGTGTAGTATTTTCATGGGAGGATAAGCGTGGAGTCCTAAATATTGTTTTTGTAAGAATCAGCAGATGGAAACGGAAGCCAGACATATGCCAATTAAAAAAGATTAGACATTCATCACAACTACTGCGATAAATCCATACTTCTCTGCCCTGAAATGTCTTTGATTTAAGCTTAAGTATCTTTTTGGAAGGTTAACTTTAGCAAAATATGCGTTAAGCTTTACTCAAATGTAAATAATTGCACCAGGTCTAGGAGTGATGCTTTTCCGTGGAGCCGTTTGATGAGACCTTTGGGGCGGGCGGTTCAGGACGGAGCGCGGCTGCTCCGAGGGGCTGGGGGGCGAAGGGGTCGTGGCGTTAGGCAGACGCACGATTCTGAATTAAGAGCGTGTTTCATATTAGGTTTGAGTAAAATGTGAATGGAAAATTGCAACGGGCCCCGAGACGGTACTGTGTGTGTGGAAATAGCTAATCGAAGAGCATTTTGGGGAGGCTGAGCAATGTACACATTGCACGCCATGCAGAAATAGTGTTAGTACAGCTACCAGGCTAATAACCTACTGTGAAAACGTCTTGAACATGACGGGAGATGCGAACGTTGCAGCTTCACACTTGTGTAAGCTGTTGCAGTCTCCAAAACAGGATGTTTCCCCATCAGCCGTTAATGATGAAGAGGGATCGTACTGTTCTAGAGACTCCTTTTCCCTTTACGAGCGCTGGTAATTGAACGGCAGGCATTTGGAAGACACATAAGGAATTTTTACAGATTTATCTGTGAACCAGAGCATTTACTCAACTCTTAACTTCCACTGGTTATGTGTTCGGGCTGATTCAGCGTCTACGTACGACTCACCTACACAACAGGGCATAACCTCTGCTACCTCCTCACAGCCTTCGATTTGACTTATGTGTCCATAGATCCAAATGTGTCAAATATATTGCTAAACGCTATTCACTGACAATTTGTGGGTCTTCGTTCTCAAAGTTGTGCTCAAGAGATGAACAAAATAAATGTAATAAAGGACCTTAGGGTGTCCACTGGGGCAAATCAGATGCTTCTGTGCTCACATACAGCAGATAAAGTGCTGTGCCAACACCCATTGTTTTGTTTTTATAAAAATGTATTCTTGGGCTCTGAGCTACTTGTTATTGTCTTCAGTGCTGGTAGCACAGGGAAAGAATGGCACATTTACTATAAATCAGCACATGGTGCTGGCTTTCTGTTGAGGGAAAGATTGTTTATTAGAGCAGTAGCTAGCAGGACTTCCTGGCAACTTTTCTCATCTGTTTAAGTGATAGATGGTAGCAGCCTTATTGCGTGGCCAGATGCAGCTTTGGTTGCGTGCTAGTTTGTTCTTCATATAGAAATAATGTATGGTTTGAGACACTTATGAATGTGTTCTAATCTTCTATAAAAGCCAAATTTCCCGATAGTTGAAGCATATAATTTCTTTTAAGATTTATTTCATTGCTACTGCACAATTTGTGGGAATTAAGTCCTTGTAAAAACGTACTGATGCTTTGCACAGAGAAATCTGATTGTACTGTGAAAATACAAAAAAGCAAATATATTTTCTTGGATAAGGCCCACCTACTTACCACTAGCGATACCACCAGTATATTGAGCCCAGCTCCAAATTTTTAAGCTATTCGAAGCTAGTTGTCCCTCAGTGGAGTCCATATAAAGGTTTTGCCCCAGAAGTTTTGGAAACTGAACTAGACAGCTTGCTGCCAAGTTTAAGAATATGCCAAATACCTAATTTTCTGTCGAAAGCCCACAGAAAGTGTGAATGCAACTCTGAGCTGGAGCTGAGTTATAGAACTTGGATCCTGGTCAAAGCAAAATTAAACCCCGAAGGGTTTTGAGCTCATTTTGGCCTGATCCTTTAGTGCAGTGAATGGCGAGTCACAAGCTTGACCGCAGGGCTGGACCTGGATGTCCTCTCTCAGTAAATCTTGGGCTTAGTTATCACTCCTAATTCAAACCGTAGTGGTGTCTTGGATTATTTTGCATGCCAGTGGAATTCCTCACTGGAACACCTGCGAGTTAAGGGCTCTCCAGCTCATCTGCTGAGAGGCACATCAGTCATAAGAGCTTTACCGAGTGGGTGATGGTTGGTTGTGAGGAACAGATTGCTGTGTTCACTCGAGTCTTGCCTCCAGCAGTCATTAGTTATTCTAGCCTTTATTTTGCTTAGACAGTAAGTTAGGGATAAGTCTTACGGGATATATTCCTGCCTTGGAGGCTTCCTTGGGCAGTGTATACTGAGGAAGAGCATCTCTGCAGGTCTTCGGGTCAAAAGAGTGAGATGCTGTACAAGTTCCAGCCTAACAGCCCAGGGGTCCAGGTCTGTCTTGGGTACGTCAGCAGTGACTAATAAACGCAGGACAGATGTATCCAATTATCTCCTATTTACTGTATTGCCTTAGTGTCCTTAGCTAAAACAATAAAACAAACCCAGCTCTTGACAGCAGCAGGTAGTAGTGTTGGGGGGTGGGGTGTGTGAAATAACAAAATTATGCCCCAACGAGCCTAGGATTTTTCTCAAATGAGGCAAAGAAAGAAAAGGAAGCTTGTTATTCTTCCACCAAGCAGCTGCTGTGATTGGTAATTAGGGAAATAAATGAAAAGCCATCAGTTAATTTCTGTGCTTTATTTTCAGTGCACTGGTGGCAGAGCAGACACATCAGAGCCTGTGAGAGAGTTTCCACTTAACCTTCAAAGGGCAGCGGAGTTCTCTGCTGAGCAGGGTAATGCTGCTTCCAATAACAGGTGCGAACCTTGCAAATCTATCGAGAACCTACCTACTTTCTCTTTAAATGATCTAGCTTTGGAATACACCCAAACCAAATCTAATAGCTGGTATACACACCTTACTCTCCTTCATCAATCAAATCTAATAGCTGGTATACACACCTTACTCTCCTTCATCAATCAAATCTAATAGCTGGTATACACACCTTACTCTCCTTCATCAATCAAATCTAATAGCTGGTATACACACCTTACTCTCCTTCATCGTGCAACACGCGCCTGTGAGCATCAGGCTCGCTTGACATTATTGTGAGTTTACTTAAAATGAAGCACGCATTAAACTCAGTGATTTGTAGGAGTGAGGCTCTTCTGTGGGACACAGTAATATGTAACGTCTCTAGCCACGAACACAGGCACACGTACCCACTTGCACTGCTCTGTGCTGCTGTGGAACTCTACAGGTGTTGCATACTGCAGCAGTAATAAAAGGAAAGCGTGATGTGTGACTAAACGGCAGGGCCGGAGGGCAGAAGTGTGCTGACTTCACCTGCTGTTTGTGACTGTCCTGCTCCGCATCCCGCACTCAGGGCAGATGGGAGGTGTGGGTGGGAATCGCTGCACGCGGACTGTGATGTGCTTTCTGGCTTAGGCCAACATCTGCTGGCTTTGTTTGCGTGATCTTTGTTAGAGGCACTTGATAAATGCTTCCTTGGTCGATATTCCGTGCCTGCGAGAGGATGAGCTGAAGGAGATTAGCTTGCAAATAATCGCCGTTGAAATGCTTGAGTTATGTGAAACAGAATTAACCGAGAAAGCGAGTTGGTGTCTGCGTCAACCGCACGCAGCCCTTGGAAACGAGACTGAGGTTCTCTGCCGCTGGTGGGAGACCTGCGAGAGGAAGAAGCTGTTAATGAACGTTGACTTTCTTACTGGCTATGGATTTTTTTTGTTCGGCATGATGCTTTATTTGTGCCTCTTTTACAGTCAGCCAGTTTATGATCCTGTCGAACTCTGTCATAAGCATTACAGAAACAGAGAACTAGTAGAAATTAGCATAATTGTTTTATGCAGTGGATCAGGAAAAGATTTTGTTATTTGAAGTACCAGTTGAGGTACAGAATTTTACGTTGTCCTACAGAAAAGCCTTTGCAATAGCTGTAATCTGGTTTTTTGTATGCATTATATTATATATTCATACAACGGTGACATTTCTTATGTATGAATCGCCTGAAAATATGCTGATTGTAACAGCATGTTTATCTGCAATGAAATATTCTATGCCTGAAGGTTACATATTAAATTACTTAAACTAGGCAAGACATCAATCCGCAGACTCAGGCAGATGAACACCATAATGTGTATGATGCAGTATTTACTTTGTGCTGCTTTAACCCTCTTTACAATTGTCATCTCTTTTACACTTCCAGCCTGTTTATTGTGTTAACGATTCCACAACAGGGGTGGAAGTTGGTGATAATCTGTGCCAGTATTTCGGGGAATTTTGAAGCTGAGTTATATACAAAACAAATCCTGATTTCATTAAAGTTGATGGCAAAATTCCCATTGACTTAAGTGGGACCTGAATTCTGATTCCAAGTAGGAAATGAGTTGTCTTAAGTGCAGGTACTATAAATATGCAAAGCACCTCTGGATAGCCCAAACAGCATAGGATTGCAAATAAAATACCTATTTAATATCTCACCAAAAAATACTTAAGTAATGTACTTTCTAAATAACATCAGTTGATGGTTGATGACTTCTCTTTCAGAAGTGCTTGCTTTTTTTTCCTCCTGCTTTATATTAGGTTAAATAACCTTGATGTGATGACAATCCAATCACAATTCCTCCCAAATAAATGACTTTTAAATACAAAGTATATTTAATCTCATTAAGGGTGACCACACGGAAAAAAAAAATCAGCATTCCATGTAATGAAGCTGCTGGTGATCTCATATAGAGGGTGAATGCTGCAAATCAATACAAGTTGTTCTGCTTCTCAGCATTCAGGAAACAAATGTGTTAAAACCTGGCAGCAAAATCTTAAAATATAGACAGAAATGGATTGAATTTTAAAACTATTAATTTCCCTGTCTCATAGTAACTTGATTTAGCTAGATTTGAATGAGGCTTATTACTGGCTGCAGAGGGGAGAGCTATTGAGCAGGCACCCGAGAGTCACAGACTAACGCAAACACGAACAGAACTGGAGTTTCATTAAGGCACTTACACTTCAGAGCTCTCCTAGGGTCAGTGGTAGACCAGCTCTGTTTTTAGGTGCTCGTATTATGTACAGAGTAATTATCGGCTGAGCTGTTCATATCTGTGTATAGTACTCAAATGAAAAAGACCCTGAAAAGTGGCATAAAAAATATGAAATTTTTAGCATTAACTTTTGTAGCTCTGTTTCTGTAAAGTGATTTTCATATCCTGCTACCCTTTGGCTTCATAACTTGTTCTTGGGCAAAGTATGGAGTGATTTTCAGCCGCAAAAAGAAGGACATAATGTTTGAGTGCAACATAAAGCAATTTGTCTGAGTCAAAGAAAACCCACAAAACAACAAACAACAGTCACAATTTTTATTTCGGTAGTTTATGCTAGCCTGCTTTCTTCTTGAGGGTTCTCAAAACACTTTCTGCACTTGGAGAATATAGAGGTGATGACTTTGCTACCGAACTGCTGTCACTTGTCAAGCAAAGCTTGACAGCTCCTTACCAGCAGTGCTGTAGAAGTGCCATACAGCAGCTGGCCCAGCTGCCCACGTACAGAAGTGGACAGATGAGTTGCAGGCAGATTTCTTAATTAGGAATTTAAGATTGTGCTAGAAGGAAATTGTACACTGTGATGAACTTCAATGTCAGTGTATGAGCTGTTGTGTACATCTATGGAAACTTCTTCATGGAGTACTTGGCTTGATGGCTCTACTGTTGGTGACAGTAATTTGAGATCCTTAGTGGGCATCCCAAGTGTCCCATTCAATGGGAAACAGCATTGTTAGCGTGACATACTTGACATCTAAGTCTGGTTATTCTGTAATTTTACCAGCTATGGTGAATTATCAGTTCCATAAAGTGCTGTGGGTGTATTGGAGGGGTCTCCTGCCTGCACAGTGGTGGTGTCCAAATCTGCTTGGTGGGGAGGACTGGGTGACTTTTTGACTTTCATAGCAGACTACATGGTTTAGACAAGTTGGTCTCTGATTTTTAGAGAGGAATGTATATGCATATATATATTATTTTTTTTCCCTGGTTGTCAGTTTATAAACCTCTTTAAATTGAAATGTTCATAGCCAGACAATTATCATTTTGTCATTGTGGTTAAATTGAAAAGAGTGCTGTGTACAAATGACAGCACTGTGTTTGTTTCAGTATTGCTGGACCTAAACGATATGTTTTTCATCTCAAAACACGGAGAGCAGAGTGTAAAGCATCTGACTTGTATTTGAATCCTGACTCACTGCTTACAAAGCAAAGGATTCCTTGGGCTGAAGGTACCCAGCAGGCTCTTGTGTAGCTGGAGACAGCACAGCATCGCTAGTAAGTTTAGGCTGGATTTATTTTTTCTATGAGTAGTTATTCTACATTCATGCCCTATTTATTCTTACATGGCGTATCTGAACAAAACATGCCATCAAGTAAATGTAATTCCTTGAAAATCTACAAGGCTTCCAAGCACAGACTTAATATCTAAAGGACATTCATCAAATGGAATAAGTTAAGAGCCAAACTAGAAGTGCTTAGTCCCTGTTTTGGTCTGAATTGTCACAGCTCTGACCTTACAGAGCATTGATCAAACTGCAGCAACAACTCATGTAATATACCTGGTCTGAGTATAATTTAGCTAGCCTAGGCAAGATAAAGTGAAGATATTGCACCAGCTTGCACTGGTGTGTGTGCTGTCTGCACCTCTTGTGGCACCTACCTGAAATACCTGAGTGGTGGTGCTGGTGTCTGAGCCAGTTGGTGACTGAAGATCCAGGGATGCTCAACCCTGTAACGCCCGTTCCTCAGCCTCCGAGCCGGGTGCTTGCATGTCTGTATCAGATCGTGCGTCCTTCAGAGATGCTGAAGGACCTCGCTTGGAGCAGGAGCACAACGGCTCATGTGTACTCGTCTTTAGGAGCAGCTGGAGTGATAGGGGCAGTAGGGTGTTTGACGCTTGGGATTTGTCAAGTTCTCTTGGAAACTAACAACTACAGTGAGGCAAAGTTTATTAAAGCTGGTGACAGTTATAAATCAGTTCCCGAAGGTGTGAGGTATGTGTAAATTAGCTCCATGCTGTGTCTATCTCTTTTCTAATTCTTTTGAACCAGAGAAATGCAGGAACTCTGAGGAATTACACATTTTTTCATGGTCATCAAGAAGGTTAGAAAGAAATTACTTCTCCCCCTGTTACGAGTAATCTCTTCAAATGAGAAACCCAGTTGTTTCAACACTCGCCCCTTAAACCGCGCCGTGTGGAGCAGAGATGGGGAGTGCGCTGGTTTGTGGACTTGAGCAAAGGGGCGTGGGGGTCCGGGCAGAGCCCGTGCTCAGGCAGAGCCAGGGCAACGAACCGCATGGGGGCTGCGGGTTGCCGGGCAGTGTTCTTCCTATAGCCCACTGAGAGACCCATCCCGTGCAGAAACGGGGCTGTGCGAGCTGTCGTGTTGCTTAGAGCTCTGGATCAATACTGTGTTTGTTAGCAGACGGTCTGGAAGGAAAGGTACAAGGAACTGAGTAGAGCAGCTCAGCATGGAATAAGAGATCAAGTAGTATACAGCCCTTCAGCTCATATCAATTATGATTTGTTATGATTTGATTTTTTTCACTCGGAGGCATGAGAACTAATTCTCCTCCAAAATGCCTTTGAAGAGAGAGGTTTAGTTTTGTTATCTGTTTTGTAATGTGTGATGATGTCTGAGCATATATTTAGTTACAAGAACATTCAGAGCAGCATTTTACAATCCTGTTGAGCTTTTCCTCCCTTTTTTTTTCTTTTTNATATATTTAATTACAAGAACAACAAAACAACAAAAGAAACTCCCACCAGCCCCATAAAAAAAAATCCCCTCCCATGACGTTTCAAAAAATGTCTAATCAGTTATGCTGAATTTCCCAAAGCTTTGGGATTCCTGCTGCTTTTATATTTGTGAATAACACTTTCTCATCATGCTGGAACAGTGTAGGTGAAGAGCCACAGACCCTTTATCCTCCCCAACTTTGATGAATGCTGGTTATCTTCGTTTTCAGCATTTCAGACAAGTATCTGGTGTAGCTGTAACACCCCCAGACTCAGTCCCTGTCCTCTGAACGTTCCAGTCTTTGCTCTTTCCTGTCTTTTCCACCCCAGGATGCTGTGGGAAATCCCTTCCTGTGTTCCCGTCATGTCCCAGGCGCTTGGCAGAGCTGGGAAAGGTCCCAGATTTCTGAAGGCCAAGCGCCGCGTTCTCCTCTCCGCGTTGCGCTTTGCACAGTGTGTGGTGTGAACGGGCCTTTAGTCTGCTCTGCACAGCCCTTAGCTCCGCAATCAACTTAGCAAGTGGAACGCGCTTGCTGAATTTGTGCATTTGCTTATTTCAGTCTTCTGTAGATACCTCTGTGTAATGCAAACTCAATAAAATTTTGACGGTTTAAAAAACCCCCAGAAAACAAGGCAACCCTTTCATCAGCAGATCGCTATCTCATTGCAGGCAGGTCGTGCCAGGGTGTCACTGGCCCAGAATCTAAACAGCATCTAAACCAGGAGAAGTCATTCTTCAAACACGAGTCCCAGAATGAGCCATTGCGTTATATAAGATCTATGAATTATTCATCAGCCCTGATTTAACATTCATCTTGCCACCCAGGCTAAAGCCAGCCACATATTTGCTGGCAAAAATAACAATTTGCATTATAGTGGATAATAATGCAAATGATTATTTTATACTTAACTGACAGTATCATTACCATGATAACTTTGCGTACAGGTAGAAATTGTATTGCTTTGTACTCTGAAGTCCTCTGAGACCCAACAGTCATTCTTGTAAAGTTGTTTTATGTGTGTACATACGTGTGTGGTTTTATATGTATCTACATGGTCATACACAGCTGAAACTCTGCCCTCAGATTTTGAATACTACCAGAGAGGCAAAATGAAAGGACTGTGCAAATAACAATATATTCAAGGAGTTAGTATTGCATTATACTTCTGGCTGTATGCTAAGCAATCCTTCATGTCTACTTCTCCTTCTCCGTTCATTTTTCGGCATGACTTCTCCTTATGCAGTGCACACTGTGCAGTCAGTATCTCCTGTTTTTTCATCTGCAAATGTTATGAATTATATTCTTTGACTTTTTCCCCTTGTTTTTGCATGGCAGTTGAATACATTGACTCCTGCGAATAACAACCCACGGTGGCCAGCTCTGCCTGGAATACTGAATGTGTAAATCAAGACCATTGTCATCTGGTATTAATTATTTCAGCAAATTTCCCCAGCCCAGTGTTGCAGCTTTCATTCAGTTACGTGTTATTTAGTCTCCTGTAGTTATGTAGGACAGCAGTTAATGCAGGTTATGTAACCTAAAGGACAAGTTCTGTCTACTTTCAGAGTAATTAGTGCTTTTTTCCTACAGTATCAAGGGTCAAATCCTCCCCCCAGGCCCGTTAGGCTGACTACAGAAGGAACAAACCGTGTTTCAGTTGCATTGCAGCACTGAATGTTGCTCCATTCACCATCTTCTGGGCCCAAAGGGCAGCGATATGAACTCCGTGCAGTTTGCCCATCTGGCCGGTGTCGCCTGCATCCTCTTCCTCAGCACCTCCAGAAAACCTGGAAATGTCCCTGGAATAGAGATCTGAGAGACAGCAAAAGAGCAAACTCTCCCCACACCCGGGGAGGGTGAGAATGTTGACCTTATGAGGCAATATATTTAATATTAAAGCCAGATGGAGTTTATCCAAGATCCCAAAACATATATGGCATGGCTGAAAAAAGAAAATATTCTTGACCAAGGTCTGCATTTTGTTGTGTTGGTGAATAATGATGGTGAGGGAGACTACTGCGAACATTCATTATGCTTTTCCCTTGTGTTTGAAGCAAAACTCTGCTTTTTGTAGCATCCACCAAGATTTTGTTCTCTTTACTTTGTGTGGAAAGCTTTGTATGCAGGGTGTGCTGTGAAACGAAAACCCACCAGTGCTTCAATACCAAGCAGTGGGAGCTCACGGGCCCGCGGGCTCTGGGTGCACCAGCCAAAGCAGCTTGTGCAGACATCGGTTTTCCTGGCACTGTTGGTGTTCTGAGCCAAATCAGGTTTGCTGTTATTAGCCTCCAGCCGTCAGAGACACAAACATCCCTGTTTGGTGCTGTTGAAGCAGATGTTTCTCCTTGTGCATAACGGAAGGACTTTCCTAGGAGAAGCAGAAATGTTTCTAAGGAAAGCCACTTGTGATGAGGGCAGGAAGAATTACATTTACTGATTCGTGCTGCTTGCCTTGATCTACTTTGTGCATTTAAAGTAGTAGAAAATAATTTTTAATCACTGTGGGTAGGAGAAAATAGATTTATGTCCCCCTCCGCTTTAATCAGCGGAGGCCTTGTTCTGTGAAGGAAAGTGCGGGATGTCCAGCCTTTGGCGTTTGCGTGTAGGGGCTGGTTACGTGGCAGACTGGTTTGTCACTGAATGTTTTTGCAGGTCTGAGCATGAGGCTGGAGAGTGTTCTGCTGGCTGTTTCTAGCAGGTGTCTTGGATGCTGCTGTGCCCAGGGATCAGCTTACAGTTGAACCACCTAGAAGTAATTATTTTTTTTTCCTGTTTGCGTGTCTTCCAACACTGACCTTGGGACTGGGCAGCCACTCTGAGCCGCCTGTTTCAGGTTCCCAACAGTGACAGACAGGTCACTGGACAAACTCTGCTCTGTGACCGTCTTGAATTTCTCACTAACTGTTGATGTTGTAAATTTACAACATCACTTTTATGTTTTTATTTCAAGAACTCCACTAACATCAGGAAACAAAACTGCTGGGAAGGGGATAATGGTGAGTACCAGCTTTTCAAGCCTTCTGTTTATCCGAAAGCTGCGCTGTGCTCAGCAGCTGCTTTCCCAAAGCCGTTCCTTCCCCCTCCGCTGAGCTGCAGTGTACTTGGTTGGCTTTTGGAAAGGGCTGGGATATGATTTCTCTTTTGAGACAGGGCCATTTTCATTCTTGGCTGAGCGGTGCCAAACCTTTCTGCTGGTGTCCTGTCAGATGAGCGCCGGAGCATCCTCTGGAACGCGTGCTGGCAGATCTGGAAGTGCAAACTGTGCTGGATCCAGGCGCCTGTGCTGGCAGTGATCAGAGAGGCAGCACAGCCCACCCGCCGGTGAGCGATCACTGCAGAGACGCGCTCGCTACTGCGTCTCTTGGAAACGATTTTACTCTCTCGCTTCTCTGTTCCGTGTCGCCAGACGAGAACACAGCCTCTCAGAGGGGAATGTGGATGTGAGCTCCACGCGTTTGTGCCCCCGGTCCCCAACAAGCAGCTGGTTGGAAGCCGCGTGTGCTGAGCTCTGTCACTGCCTGCGGGGCAGCGACGGGAGAGCTGGAGCCTCCTTTCTGTGCAGCCTGTAATTCGGGTCTTACTCCCTCTTAGCTGCCAGTTTTTCTTAGGCTTAGAGGCATTCACTTAGAGACCTTTTCCTCTGCCAGTTTTGTTTGAAACCAGCCAATGGGTTCAGAAATGAGGTGGAAGGAGTATTAAGAGCACATGAATAGGCAGATGGCACAACTGTATATGTTTCATTTCCTGTGGGAAACCAGACACAGTTTTCCATCAGAAACTTGCAGTTTTGAAACATTTAATGGGAAGTCATTCGAAGCAAACTTCTGTAAATTGCAGAAACTTCAATGCGATGCCTTAGTCTTTATGCATAGTTAAGTGGTGTGTGAATAATAGATATACTAGAAAAGGCCTGTGTCTTAAGTGACTCACATTTTCCTAAATTTAGCGTTGTCTCTGCTGGCATTCCCCGTCTGTGAAATGGGAATAGCTCTCACCTGCTGCCAGCACTGTAGGTTTAGCCTCACAAAAATCCTGTAAGAAGTGTTACTGAAAGCTGGCAAGGAAACAGAATTTTGTGTTCAAACTAGGGTTTACCCGTGATGCAGGAGAAGGGTCAAATGCTAGGCAATAAAACAAAGATTGCACGTCAGACTGAACGCTGCTGCCCGTTCTGTGTACTGAAGGAGCCTGAAGTCCTGCGGAAAACCAGTGTGTGGTCCCATAACTAAAGGCGCTGACATGACGCGTTTGTGGAAGATGGTGTAACGAAGGCTGCACAAATAACATTGGTTCTGGTGTTTCCCAGTGCTTGAATGCTTGGCTTTTTTACTTTCACTAACACTCTTGCAAGCTCCTTCGCATGTATTTCTGTATAAGAACCAGCTTCTTCCTCCCCTGCTGAAGGTCAGCAAAACCAGTCTGATTTTTGGTTAGCATTTGTATCTCTCTTTTTCATTTCCCCTGTATGATTTTTCCCTTCTGCCTGAAGTTAACACATGCTCTGCGACAGATTTTTTTTCCCTTTTCCAGGAAGGGACCCTTTGTGCTGTCACTTTAAAAGGATGTATTTATGCTGTGTTGGCGTCACATTGAGGGCTCTAGGTTTAGATATGGCCCGTCACATGATCTAACCAGGCAAAACCTTTTAAATCCAGGTGATCAGTAAGAGAGAAAAATGGAATTAATTTAACCATCTGTGAAATGTCTACCTGACCGTAAACCAGTTCCAAATACAAAATTTCCCTGGAACGGTCACGCAAAAATCTCTGCAAAAGTCTCCTGTCTCCTGCTTTCTTATACCCAACACACTGGAAGCAGAAGCTGTGAGAAGTTCCTTTGCATTTCGTAGTTTGGAAATGGTTTGACACTGCATCGATACGATAAAAGTATCTGAGAAACTGCATGCCATAAATATACAGCTGCTGTGTAGAATTTTTTTTTAACTACACAGATCATACGTTTCAGGAATGGGTAACTCAGTATCCCACCTGGCCTCTTTTATGTCAACAGTTTGCTCACATCACAAGACAACATTTCCAAAATGCGGTGAAAGAGTTAGTCTTTGGTAACATCCTCCTAAGTGCCTCTGACAAATGGTGTGTCATCCTCAAAGATGCACCAAGGAGCCGTGGAGTGTATCTGGAGTGCTACCAGATGTGTCTGCTCTTCCATGAGAGCTCAGGTCTCCCTGGGGCTCGCAAGCCTCATCAACTTTTTAAACCTGAGATCTGGAGATCAGCTTGCCATGAGAGGAATGATAAATAATGTACGGGTCTGGCACAGGAAGGAGTTCTTGTTCTCATTTGGCCATCAACATGTGGTGGGGATATGTTGGGAACACAGGATTTCTTGCAAATAGCTTAATTTACTTGTGACTGAGGGCTGGATGGATTATGGAGGAGAAAATTAATGTTAGTGTATGTCTGTGAAAACCTGTAAGAAAGTTTTCTACAGAGATTATCTAGAATTTACGAGGTGAAACCTTTCTTTTTGATGCCGTAGTCACCTCTCTGCAGTGTTAACTGCCAGCTGAGAAGTGCTGTTTGTTTAGTCTTCTCCTGTATATCCTGTGGTACAAAGCCTGAGGATGGATTGCTGGCGCTTCTGGAAACAAGAACAGGCAATGACTTCTAGGCTCTCTTGGAAACCCTGTTCTGGTTTGTCAGTAGTTTTACAGAATGTGCCTTTCATGTCAGTGGTCACTCTGAAACACTGGAGAGTGACTGTTACTGCCAAAAGGACACAACTCTTTGATTGAGGACTTCTTATTCCTTAACCGTGTGCTCAGAAAATAACCTTGTGATTATCACCCTACACTCCTGAGTTGTAGTAGAACAAAGGCACAATTTCTGAGATTTTATCCTTTTGGTACTCACTGCTCTCTTTTATTTGGCTTCACCTTCTGAAGGGCACAAGGAGGAAAAAGGAGGTTGTAAACTGCAGTGGTTTTCTGTGTTCGTTTCTTTGAGCAAGAAGGCTAATCTTTGAGTGGTGATGTCGGTTCTATGTGGTAGGTAAGAGGAATACGTCGTAGGAATCTCGTGTGAAAAATAATTATTCCAAGTAAAGACTCAGCACAGCTGCTCTGTTCCAAGGAAAGCATCTGTCTCATGGGAACTGGTATTAGGGCTGTGCTCAAACAGGCATCTTCTGCTGCTTTGCTTTCTCCTTTACTTAATTTCATGCACAGGTTTCTCTGTTACACTTTGAATTATGTTCCCTGACATGCTGGAGTATTCCAAGCTATGGATATTTCAACATCATGTCATGCGTAGTGTCATCTGCAGAGGAGTAAATGGTGACCTAAAGAGACCAAGCATTAGGAAACTAGGTACTTCAGACAGGGCTTTCAAGCGTGACTGCTGACTCTGGGGTACTTCAGCTCAGGTGCTTTGAAAGCACAGGCCATCTAATCTCCAAAAAATTGTCTTTCTGTGCAGTCTATGAGTTGGTATCTAGAACTGGACAGACACTCTAGAAGTTACTGTGCTTTCCTGTGTTCTAGCAAAGGCTTTTATCTTAAAAAGGCAGTTTAGCAAGGATACTAGGAAAATCTGAAAAGGAGAATATGGTGAAGGCTGAAGAAGTTTATTCAGAGGAACTTTCCAATATTCATCACTGTCTGCACACCTGAAAATGTGACTGCTGTTTTGCCCTTGAAAAAACCAGACAGGCTGAGTTATTAACTAAAGCGTTTATTAATGGGGGAAAGAGGGAATGTAGACACCTTAAGAGTTTTCTGTTCTCATTACTGAAGTAGTATGTCCTTTGTGTTTGTAATCTTTGTTAGTAAAAGGTGCAGCTCCTTGATAAGAAGCAATCTCTAGTTAAAGATGCACCATCGCTTCTGCCTTTCCAGGGAATTGTTTCAAATGCAGACAGTGCCAATCTCTCTGCAGGAAGGCCAGGCCATCAGCCACCTTGCTTGTCTCATCCCAGCCACATGAATCATGAACACGTTGCTGCTGCATCACAAGTTCCTCGAGCTTTTTGCAGCTTCTGTTGCCAATTAGGAGACTGTACTGGTCCCCCAAACTGTGAATTCCTCTTCACATTGGGCTGGATGTTACAATAGCTGGTTTTCCACCTTTGGTGATTCTCTGTCCATATGTCTGATCTGCCTTGCTCTTACATTTGCAGAAGAAATGCTTTGAGGAACGAAATTATCCTGCCAAATCCTGGGAATGCTCATGACCAGTGTTTTGATTAAACTGCCTTTCTACTTCTTTGGCAGTCGGGCTTCTTGATGTGTGTCAGATCGACTAAGAGAGCAGTTTGCAGTCCTGTGAAACTGCGAAGCCTGTGGGTTCTCAGGCAATAAATGTGTTATGCCGGTTTTGTTTCCAGCCCTACGTACATCACACTGCCTGCCTTGTGGGTTGGTTCTGGCTGTTGTCATGAGCTCTTAGATGCTCACCATGAAGGCTTCTTAGCTGGGAGCCTGGATTGATCGGTTGTCCTGTGGGAGTGAGTCTAACATACGGTAATGGTTGCTTATTTTAAAATTGAAGCATGCTTTCCAGAATGGTGTATTTAAGTTCACTGTGAATTGACAGAACACCAAAGATGAAGATGACGTTTTGAGGCAGGAAATCAAAACTGACAGTCTCTAAGAATGGATGAAAGGGGTAGGTGACTCATCACAGCGCGAAGGAGCAATGATAGGTGCTCATGTTCACTGATGGAAGTTGAGTAATGAGAAGCAGTCAACAGAGAAAGCGATAGAAGACAATAACTGGGGTGGATAGCAAAGCGTTTCTAATTCACCTCAGCTTTTTCATTATTAGCAAGCGAACAGCTAAAAAAAGCCCACCCGTTCCTGAACAGCAGTAACTATGAGGCTGTATTTCTAAAGAAACCTAGCAGTATATCAGAAGCTTTTGCTGTATTTTGGAAAGGTTAATTTGCACATTGTTCCTATGAACTGGAATGGGTTTTACCTGTGTTGTATTTGGGAACTAAGGCAGGGAGGGGTGAGAGCATGAGGCGATTCGTTTAAGGTCACACAGAGTATGAGTCTCCTGAGTTTGGGCATGGTCCTCAGTTAATGTAACTTAATGACTTGTTAGTGCTCATTTCTGCTCTACCACCTTGCGGGCAGGAGAACCAGCTCTGTGTAGCACCAAGTAGAGCTGATCGTTGGTGTCGCAAACACGCAGCCAAGGTGCTTTCTTTCACTGCTAGTCATTGTGATGGGTTGCTGCTTGCATTATAGCAAAGACTAGAGATTTAAGTGTCAGTTTGAATTGCAGGGTAGAAAATTTTGTATGAACACAGTAAAAGTTGGCTGCTTATCCTAAAGGTCTCTTTCTCTTTTAGTCCTGCATTCAGCAGCTTCCCAGTAAAACCTCATTGGGCAAGACACATATTCAGAAAAACGTGCTCCAGCCTAAATCCTGCTTCTCCTACGCTATCTGTACCTTAAAGTTTCAGTCTTCTGTCTGAAAGGCACGTTTTTGTTTGTGCAATAGTAGGTTAATTAAGAATTGTTGATGTAGTTGATGCCTGTAGGGTGCAATGGGCCACCGTGTAAGGATTGTGGTTTATGAGTTTGTAACCACCCTGTGCCTCTCGTCTGTAGTGGACTGAACACACGTGCGAGGCCGAGAGGGGAGGCGCACTGTGGCAGGGCTCGGATCGGTAGGTTTGTCTCTTGCAGTTTCTCTGCATAATTTTTTTTAATAAGCAAAAGGATTACTTTTTCTTTGCAAAATAGCCTTCCCAACTCGCCATAGGATGGGACTGTCTTTCAAACGGACTCGTTCTTTCTCATGAAGGAGGATGTGTTTTTAACAGATGTGAGCAAGAGGTCACAAAAGAGGATCACCAATAACGAGGAGTTTCAGCTATTAGTTTTTATGGTTCAGAATAATGTCAGGATCACAGACCACCATTAACTTTTACTCAGTAACAGAGCATAGTGCAAGCCAGGGATGGGATGCTTGGTTAGCATATGTCAGAGTAATTACAGAAGTCATGTGAAAAGTGCAGCTCTTAATTAGCTGTACAGTCTAAAGGAAATGAATGACAAACTGTTTGTATAATTCATGACCTGTCTCTGTTAATTTGATGCCATCATGCATGAAGTTCAACTCCCCTGATTCCTACTACTCATTGAAAAAGTGTTTATACTGATGCGGCTCTGAAAGGGCAGAGATCCGAATGGTGGGGATGTTGTACACCGTGGCAAAGAATAAGATGAGCAAAGTGTTCTTAAACCGTTGTGCCGTGTCTCCCTTGCTTTAAATCATGAGCAAAAGAGATACTGCTTGCATAAGCAATTGCCCTCCAGATGTTGTCAGAGCCTTGATTAGAATGGAGTTGGTCCTTCGGTCAGCGAAGTGCAATCTGATGTAACAAGAAATCACATCAAACATCCCACGCTGGCGAAGGAGGACAGGTGTCTGCAGGACACCAAGGGCATTGTCTTTCTGAACTAAGGTGAATCGCTTTAACCTGCCTTGCTTTAAAAAGACAGCAGAATTTTGCTGGAATCTTTTCAGTGACATGAATGAATGTTGCATTCCACTCTGAAATAATGAACAGTCCAGCTATGTTCGTGTTATCCTTTCAACCACGAGGGAAAATGTAATAATTTTGGGTTGACGTTAGTTTGTTGCTGATGAGGTGCTTTTTATACAACTTTGGTAAGTGTAAAAAGGAAAACTTGTCGCTTCTTATGACTGCAAATGAGAAGATTGTGAGAAGGTTTTGATGCGAGAGAGCTTTGTGAAGAATGCTTTTTTCACTGTTATATTTCAAGACTGCTCAGACTTTTAGACTAGTGACTTGTGAAATCTCTCTACCCCACCTGTCTCCTGACATAACACTGTTTCCATCCTTATCCCAACATCACCTCCCATGTATATTGAGAAACAATTTAAGTTTCTAGGAGTGCTAATTGTTCTATTTTTATTGGGAAAATTTTGACTAAAAAAGCCACGTCATTTTGCTGCGAGATAAAGAGGTAAAACTTATTATCCATCTGCTGTACACACATTTTAGGTAGCAGATTTTTGCTATAGTAACACTACAGAGGCCCTTGAAAACTGCAGAATTGGCTTAGCTTAATGTAGCTCCCCACGATTCTCCTGCAGCCTTTTTGCTTTGTGTTTGCTCTTGTGATCTTCCCAAGGCAACAGGAGGGATTGCGTCCGTCTCTCGGACATTACGGAGCCCCAGTAGAGGTTTCGCTGTGTTGGTCCCTCCCGTCTCCCCAGGGCCCGCAGCACCCCGTGGGCAGGAGGGGCTCTGAGGGGCCCGGGTCCGGCCGCTCCTGGACCTGCGGCTGCTCCCCCATGCTGCTGTTCCAGCTCCACCTCTGCCTTTGGGGGCGGCTTGGGATGCAGAGACGTTCGTGTTACCCTTTGATCCAATTTCATCTTGGTAATTTCTCTTCTTGTTGTAAACCACTCGGAGTGAATAAACCAGTAATTAGGCATTATGACTGGAGTTGGGTGTAATTAGCTATTTAATGGAGAGCTAATAACGCTGTTAATGGAATTTCTCATTTTGGGGAAAGAAGGGGGATACTGTTAAAATACATCTATAAGAAAATCCATCTAATGTGTAGAATTAGCAGTCTACTGATGCTGTGTTTTGTTCTGTAAGTCTTCAGCTGAAAGATGCTCCATTTTACTGAGAGATTAACACTATCATTAGTTTATAGGAAACTGTTTCTTGTTAAGTTAAAGATAATATAATTTTCCTGACCTATGCTGCTCACACTGCAGCTTCTGCTTGCATCTGGAAGGGTTTTTTTGACTGATCATTTTGTGTTGTTAGGAAAATGCCTGATTATGTAGCCTGGGTCCCACGGGAGGAGATGTTTGTATATTGTATATGAAACTTGCCTTAGAGAATGTTTTTCTATCGTGTATCTTGTTCAGACTGGAACACACTGAACAGAGGGCAACCAACTTAGCTGAAAACCCATTTTGCATAACATGACTCCCTGGCTGTTTTCCTTGCTCTCCTGGAAGCAAAGGAATTGGAAGTGTTGCCTGTGCTGGGTGCTGCTGCTTCTGGCTGTACCTGAAAAACCCTGGACTACTATTAATACTAGTTTTCCATTTTCTGTTTTGCTTCCCACTATGCTCCTAAATCTCATTTGGCAATAAGTGATCCTCACTATTTAAAAAATTCTGTCTATAATTTAGTCCATTTATGTATCAAATGGCTGTGAGTATATATATTTAACTCCCAACGTAACATAATGTAATTCAGGAGAAGATTAGCCTTTGAGGGTCACTTTTTCCATGCGTGAATGTTAACGAAAAATAACCCTCCGTGCCTTTCAAATTATTTGAAAAGTTATTTTAGCTTGTTTTGAAATGCTTTCAATAACTATTTGAAAAGGTCTTTGGGCTCCTTATTCAAAACGCTGAAAATGTGTTTAGGATCTGACGCATGTGGAGGTGAGGAGGTTGGACAAAAGCTTCAGCTAAAAAGGGCTGTGGAGAATGAAGTATGAATCATGGGATAACTCGGGTTAGGAGGGACCTCGGGAGGTCTCCAGTCCAACCTCCTGCTCAAGTCGTTGTTGGCTGTGAGGTCAGACAAGTTTATGTCCATTACTTCTTGTCCTCCTACCATGCGCTATGGTGAAGAGCATGGCTCTGTCTTCTTGATGACTTCCTTGGATGCATTGGGTGATATATATTGGGTCCCTTGAAGCACAAGATGCTGTTGACCAGTACTGTGATTACTATTCATGCTGGCTTGTCTAAATAATAAAAAGATTAAAAAAAAAAACAACCCAAAAACCAAAACAACAAACCTTTCATAAGAGAAGGTTAGGGGAGAAATATGCCCAGTCTCATGACTGTTCTTGGATAGCACCCAAAGATTTATCAAGCTCTATAAGTTTTGTGCAAAATAATAGTTTAAAAATAGCCGCACTGGAAGAATATTCTCGTAGCAAGCTTGGAAAGATCAATTTTCTGTGAGAGTGTTTCCTACAACAAAGTGCTAACAAGCTTCCTAAGGGCTTAGTGATAGAAACAAATGATTCAGCTGCAGGATCTTAGGGGCCGGGACCATATTTTATTTGGTTTAATGGGAGTGAGGGCTTGAACTACTGTGATACAAATTATAGTATTAGTAAAATCGTTACTTCTTAAAGTAAATTCTACAGTGAGTTTGACAGGGGCGGTGTGAGTAACTCCCTGAAAATAAAGCGAGGATCAGTTCAAGCTACAAATCTTCACTGGCTTTTTTTTTTTTTTTTTTTTTTTTTTTTTTTTTTCNTCTCTGCCTTTAGTCTTCTCAAGTTTGCAAGATGCAGTTGTGGACCTCATTGCAGGCTCGTGCTGTCCATCTGCTTGAACATAGGGATGCGGGTGGAGGGGAAGAATATAGAATTTCCATCAGCCAAAACTGAAGGGGTGCAATTCAGGGCTGGGAAGGTTGTTCTGCTGCTTGGCTGGCCCGTCCCTCTGTCCGTCCCTTTCGGTGTCTGCTGCGGATGGAGGAATCTCTCCTGACCCCTACACCGGATACAAAGTGGGAAACTGAATGGGAGGGCAAAGCCCACCCTACCCCTGGGCACCAGGCGTGCCCAGGTGATCCAGAGTGTGCCGGTGTCAGTGGAGCAGAGCAGAGCGCCTGCTCGGCTCTGAGGGCTCCGTTGTGGACGGGTGGGAACGCGGTTCGCTGGCGGGGATGAGGCAGAGGGCAGTTCATCAGAAAGATTACTGTGACACGTTGTAATATGAATCACAGGCTCTTGTTCTGTTTTTACGGTGAATGTGATGTCAAAATAATGTAAAGCACCCCAAGGAGAGAAGATTTTGGACAACTGCATATGCATGAGACCTTCTGACAGGCACCCTCAGCCTGACACAGGCAGCTGTGCACGTCCCAGACGTTTGATTCGCTCTGACTGCGCACCCTGCAATGAAAGTCAAGTGTAGCCGCTTTCGTGTCTCTGGAGGCTTTTTCTGCATTCAGCTGCTTCTGATTTTTCAAAAAAACTGTGTCAATAGTAGAATGATAGAAGGGATGTTGTGCTGCTCTAGTGTCATCATGAAAACAAACGCTGATTACTTCTACATGAAGTAGAAGGACATTGTGAGTCTATTTAAAATCAATCACCAAAGGCAAGGATGTGCTTTCAACATTAGGGTCAGCTGCATTGGTTCAGAGTTGTGGGGGTTATGTTTTGTTTTTTCTTCTTCCAGAAAATACCACCGGGCTTTTAATTTAGGTTACTTGGAGAATATATATATATATATTTTTTTTTTTCCTTTCCATTACATCAATGATTTATTCCACATGACATCCCTTTTAGTTTGACAGTGAAGAAAGCTCTCTTTGTGGCTCTCAGTAGCCTGGTCCCACAAGAAAGGATAAAAGGCCTGTCCCACAGTAGAGATACGTGCTTGTTATAGGTATTGCTCAGCCTGGGAAGTCTTACCTGCAGTCCAGCTACTTCAGGGTCCATTGGTGTGTGTTGTTTTATCCTGAATACCATAGGGAAGGAGGTTTCTCTCTTTCTCATCCTCTGTGCTCTGAAAGCAATGGCTGTTCTGTCTTTGTGGGTCTTTTCCTCTGCTAATTTTTCCTTGAGGATTCCTGGATGGAGAGTTACACCACAAAGAGCTGGTGAAAGTCAGGAGAGACTGATTTGTCCTGAAGCTGCTTCAAGAGAATCCCTGCTCCTTACCTGGGGTATCTGACTGACAGCCATTGCTAGTCAGAAATCTCTGGCATAAAAGAGACCCAAAATCACATCTTTAATCACAGCAGATGCCTCCGAAATGGGAGGTGACAAACTTGGCTGGTAGGGAATTACTATAGCATCGGATTTACCAGCCCATCAAAGCCAGGATTTGGGGCAGGTATTCCAAAGGTATCACAGAGGGACACAGGCTTTTTAAGATTAAAGAGGTGACATGCAACACAAACGTTTTTTTGGCATTAATGTAATATAGAATATTTGCTTAGGAATAGCTAAATCAACATGGTAGTCTTAAAACTTACCATGTCTTTAAAGGTGGTGATAAATGCTATAAAACTTTCTCAGTGTTGTTGTTTGGGTGTTCAACATTCACCCTGTCTATCAAACAAGACAGATGAGTACAGTCCCAAATCCTCTGTGAGGATTACATCACTGCAAATGATGAGACTCTGGGGAGCCTGTGTCTGTCCTTATCCCCTAAAATCTATCTTGGGAGGATTTTCGTAATCTCTCTGAAATCCTGGATTTCCAGAACTGTTGGCAGAACTCTGTAAAACCTCTTTGTGGAGAGCTGTGCAGGGAGGCATCGCATTGCTCCACTGCAATCCGGCTGGACGCTCTTAGTAGTTTCTCTACAATTCTTTAAATCATCATGTATTTTTTTTAGAAGTTTCTTGAAGACAGAGAGATCACATGAAGTAAATAAGTAGAAAATCCACTTTGAATAATCTAGTTTTCAGGTTATGCTTTTATCTGGAGATGGCACTAGGCATTTTGTTTAAGAATACAGAAAAAGAAAAAAGGTGGTAGGCAGATGCAAAATCTTTTAATAGATCAGGCGAGGAAGTGGGAAAAATAAGTCTAATTTACCCAGGAACTTGTCTGTAGAAGGGATGTTAAGAAGAACTTGTATAACTAGATGCTTTTCTAATTTGTCCAACCAATTCAGCTGGTCTAATACAGCTACTTGCAAACTCTGGCCTTTGTTTAAAGGAGAATTGAGTAGCTTATATTCAGCTGAATATCTGCAGTTCCTTTGGGATGATCAGGGCTTTATGTAAAAATCTAATTATTATGTTAATCGCTACCCAAATGGCAAGAAGTAAACTACAGAGCTCCAATTGCAAGGTAACAATAGGAAGATATCAGTCATTAGATTTGGTCCTGAAATACA
Source organism: Pampusana beccarii (assembly GCA_013399365.1). NCBI lineage: Eukaryota > Metazoa > Chordata > Aves > Columbiformes > Columbidae > Pampusana > Pampusana beccarii. Next base: position 713,105 of record VWYH01000496.1, read on the forward strand.
TGGATTTTTGTGGCTGAAAGCAAACCACCTCTCCAGGGGGAAAAATTGCTTCGAAAATCAATTAAGCCATTGCAGTTGTAATTTAGTGTTTTGATAAAACTGAAAATTAGCCAGTTAAAATTCTTGTCAGTAATGAATAAGGAATGTGAATGATTGTATGTGCAGTTTTCTGCATGATTGTGAGATATATATATGTGTATATATATAATTTTCTTTTGCTCTAGTCACAGAGAAATAGGAAATGCTATTAGCAATGGAAAAGACAGCTCAGAATCAAAAGACGATTAAAAATGCTTCTTTTCTTGACAGTGCCATTGCATTAGGGTGGGAATTAAAGAGGGAGAGACTGCAGCGTCATGAAGCTGCAGCAGACGGGCAGTAACGAGGCTAAAAATAACGAGATCTGGGCAAAGTGAAAGGATGCGGAGCGGTGTCTCTGCGAGACGTGGAGCAGCTCCTGGGTGTTCGGAACCTGGCAGGGCTGAACTCCTGAACACTGACACCGGGCTCTGTTCCCCACCTCACTTTGATTTTGTCTTCATCTTTCACAAGCGTTGAAGATAAAACAGGGAAACAAGCTGAGCTCGACAAGAAAGTTAGAAATGTGTAAAGTTATAAAGCAAGTTGAAAGTAGAGGGGTCAGTGTGGTCTTGAATTGCTGAAAGGATTTACCTGCAAGCGTGAGAGAACAGCCCAAAGCTTAGAGCACAAGAATATAATTTGGGAAAAAGAGTCTCAAGTCTCCAACAGTTTTCTTACAACTTTATAATAGCAACTGGGTCCCAGGAGGATCAGTCCCATATTTCTAACACAGATGCGGAAAATAAACCCTCTTTTCACATTCTTCTGTGGAATAAAAAACACTTTCCAAACCCGCAAGATGCGCAGAGGCTATGGCGTGGCAAGTTGTGTGGTGTAATTCAGTCCAAACACTTAGGAAGTTTGTCAGATTTGATGTCTAAATCACAGCCATGTCTTTCTATTTCTGAAGTGCGTGACTGCGATGGGTAATTTTTCAATGACATTTGTGTGAACAATAATCCAAATGCCTTTTGCCTGTCTAGAACTGCTCACCAGCTGCTGCTGTGTGGGCACAGGCCCAGGCGTTGTGTGTGTGAGGAGGCACCAGGCGGTTTCCACTCCGGCATCTCTTTCTCTGGTGGGGAGCATGGCCTGTGACTTCTCCCATGGCGGGACAGGAAAGGAGTCTGTTAGAAATGCACATTTACAAGTAATGTGACACTGAAGGTGCAGGATAGCGCTCCCATCACTTGTGGAATGGGCTGTCTGGAAGAAGAGCCTTGTTACATCTTCTCTGCTTAGGAACCTTGTGGCGTAGCAAGGGAACTGTGGATGGTTACCTGGACGTGTTTCTTGGTCCCCATTTGGGAAGAGGCAGGTTCTCTGTCGCGTGGGACTGATTCCTCCTCCTTTCCTCCAAGTCATTCTGCAAATATTTCCTCCTCAGCCAGAGCCTCAATAACATGTTACAGGACATTTGTTTCTGGGACTGATGGTAGAAAGAATATTGTTTTATGTCAGCACATACACCAAAATCCACGCACTTTACCCAGAAAGGGTGCTGCTGCTTGTGTTCTGGCTCAATTCCATTTCACGGTAATTTCACGTCATGTAATTTCAGTTAATGCTTGCAGGCATATGGTGACATAAATCGAAGGATGATTGAAAAGACTGCAAGCATTCCAAAAAGCAGAGAAATATCCAGGGACACTGGTAAACGCCAGATTTACTAAAGGATACACCTTTGTCCAAATACAGTCGGGAGACTCTGAGCCAAGTTGAAGATGACAAATTCAAAAGCCAATGAAGAGAATGCTCTTAATACACAGCATATAAATAGCTCCTGCTTCTTGGAAGAAGTGCTGGGTTAGGTGATGTGAGGACTTACCATTACATGAAAGAGGAAGCAAAAATATACCTCTGTAAAAGCTCCCTCTTCAATTTGACACCGAGAAGCAGTAAAGCACAGACTTCTAACTCATGAGAGCCTTGATTTAGTAGACTGCTTGAGCATGCACCAGTATTTTAGGCTCTGAGTAATTCTGTTGACTCTGTTAACAACATGCCAAGCTTGCTTAAGGTAAAGCACATGAGAAGGGGTTTACTAGATCTTAGTCTAAGAAAACGGTTAATTATGTGGCATAAGGAGGACTTTTTCCATGAGAGCTCTTTTGGAATTTGTTCCTGTATGTTGCTTTCTTTTGTTGCACCCGTTAGGGATGGAGACCTGAGTGCTTGTTAGCCTGATGAGACTACATCTAACAAACATCAAACTACTGAAATTCCAGTCAGTGCTTTCACTGCATTCATGGCAGGCTCTGCCTAACAAGGACTGAGTATTAGTCCTAGTACAGGTAATGATAGTTCAAGTAAAACCAACCGAAATAAAATTCCTTAGTATTAGGCTAAAAGTATTTAGCATCACATTGTGAGAATGGGGCTTTGGTATCTTTGCAGACAGGGTGCACTTTATTGAAAACTAAATCAATACCAAAGTGCGTGTTCATTTGTCTTTAAATCTCCATATATTGCTGCTTGGCTTGCTTGCTTTGCTGAATTTCAGAAAGAAACCAGGGTGCACCAACACTTTGTGCTGGGAGGGGGTTCCTCTTCCCTGTAGCCCCTGGTCCATCACAGGTTTTCTGTTGCAAACTTGCACTGCAGCCCAAGGTGCTGGGCTATCAGCGGGGTGGGTAAAGGGAACCTCCTGGCTTGGTTTGGGTGATACACCTAGTGACACAACAAGCCCCACAGAGAGACTCAGAACCGAGCATCCTCAGCTTGCACGTGCTTTGCAGAATGTGGCTTATATCGGTAATTTCTGCGGATGGATTTGTTGAGGCTTGTGTGCTCTCCTGTGAGCTTGGGGCCAAGCACATCTTCATTCTACCTACAACATCCTCAAAGTAGAGTACCGAGCAGCAACAGCGTAGAAAAATAGCTAACCCTTAGTGTGTATAGTACATACGTTTTTTTCTACCTTTACGAAGCTGTAAAGTATCATAAATGGCCAGTCTGTGTCTACAACACATAAAAAGATCACTAAGGAGGAATATAGTATCCTGTTAGCTCTCTCTTTTGCCAGTCATTACAAAATCAGTCACATGTTACAACAGAGGCTCAATTCATCAATTTCATTGTGTATCAGTGATAAATTTAATGTACTCTGTACAGGAAATCCCATTATTGTGATTTTATATGTAATATATAAATATATGGATCCTATTAAAAGCAAAAGAAACAGTAACACTGATTGAACTCCTTTAAAAATGACTTACCTTAAAAAGTAACATGGTGTGATCCTTAGTAAATTATTCCAACTTAATTTTCCTTTGCAGTGTTCGTTTTTATTACGTGAGCTTTACTCTATTAAGCTGTCAGATAAAAAGGGAGCTAACAGCCTGGCCACATTTTCATCTAACAAAGGATACATTTAGCCAGCTCAATTACTAGTGGAAGCTTTAGCTAGAAATACAAAAAGAAGGAGGACAGAGCAATTTATTTTTACAATAAAACTATTAATTCTTGCACCATCCCCTCTTTACAATATTCTGATGCTTAACACTACATTAATGAGGCACTTTTAATATAATTATGGTTGCTTTTGTTCCAGCTCTTCCTGATTTTTTAGATGTGGCCTTAGAATTAACTGTCCTTGGCTAGAGTTAAATGTTCCCCTTAATTGGGCTGAAACTGTCAGCTTTTTACAATTTCCTCCAACATCTTTTGCTATTTTTGACCATTTGGATTTAGGGAGAATAAAGAGAAAACATCGTTTTATGGTGCTTCTCTCTTCGGGTAATTTAACCAACCTAAAATTTGTAGCATCGTTGCTGGGACTTGCACAGTCCAGAGCTCGACATACGGCCACCTCACTGTTTTTCTTTGCAATTTCTAGATGCAATATATTTTATTTTCTTTTACAGCAGACCAAGGAACACAGGATCTAACTCCTAATACAAGCAATTCATTAGCAACAGGCTATGTTGATCCTGGAACCAAATATAGCAATTACCCAAAAGGTCTTTAAACTGCCTCTGAAACAATTATTTGAAGGAGTGGGTTATTTACATAACGGGTAACGAGCTCTGGACCATTTAATGTTCTGGTTCCTGCTCCGCTCCTGAGGCCTGTGCTGGTTATTTGTGTCCTATGAGTAAGTAGGTTGGTGCTGCACACACCAGCCAGTTCACAGCCTCAGAAGGATGGAGGAGTAAATGGACCATAGCAGCTGAATTCCCTTTTAATTTCTAGCATTCGCTCAGTGCCGGGAATACAGCACTTTGTAATTCAGCTCACCACCTTTGCTGTGCTGTTTTCTTCATCTTTATGCGTGTTGTTAGCTGTAGCTGCTCTTTGATAGGGTTATGGAATGGCAGTGTGAATTACATCTCCCTCTGGATGTATGGAATTTATACCATTATCCTCTTATTCATATTAAGAGAAAACTAGTCTTCTGTTTTGGACGTAAGGTGATCTTTCCAACATAAATGAGGAAATTCTTCACTGTTCAGTCCACCTATAAACTTTATAAACTGGGCATCATCACCACCTACAGCCCCAGCACTTTCAGGTACCTGGTTTGTGGGTGATTGATCTTTTTCTTCAGCATGCGAGGGCTGTTTTTGTTTTATATTGCAAACACAAAGCCAGAAACTATTCCCCCTGTTTACCTTAATGTGTATGTGAGGAAACAACGTGAGTGTGTTGCAGGATGGGACGTTTGTTCTCTGCTGCCTCCTCCCTAATGAGCAATTTGTTTTACGCCCCTGATCGTGGCTCTTCCAGAAGCAGGAATTAGCTTTTTGTTTTCTGAGGCTTCAGCACTCTTGAAAAATTCAATGTATTTGCTTCCGCAGGAGGAATATTTTAAAACTGTGTCTGCTGTGGTGAACTTTCATGCAGTGATCAGTAAAACCAAGTTGTGCAGCCCAGGGATAGGTGAGAGGTAATTTGGTAAAATACAGAGCGATGAGTGGTGGGAAAGCCCTGTAGAAAGCTAGAGCTGTGCCCTGGGAAAAAAGCACTAAAATAATAGAAAACAAATATTTGGCTTCTCTTGGTGGAATAAATGGCTTGTCGAGGTAATCCATTTAGGATCTGAAGGGATTCCTTCGGCTGAAAAGACGAATGAGAGAGTTATTAGAATTCCCTAGATAGAAACATGAGGCGGATTGAGGCTGTGTGGGTGGAAAAACGAAGGCTTGATCTGAGCTGCCAAGGCAGAGCGCAAAAGCGAAGTTTTAATGTAAACCGGAGGCAGGAGGAAGCGGTTGCCCCTATGGACGGGTGAGGAGTTCCCTGGGAGCAAAGGGGGTTCCTGGGTTTCCCAGTGCAGCCTTGACCTGCTGCACTTGGAAAACTCCACAGCTGAGGGTGGTGACAAAGACACCGGGGAGGTGACTTCGTGTTGGACAAAACGGGGTTTTCATTACCAAGGCTGGCAAAAGGGGATAATAGAGACTTTCCTTACTTTCCTTAACCTTTGGAGACTGCCCAGCTCTTGGAAGAAATCACGAGAATCCCTTTTTCCCTTCAGTGCCTAGGGCCATGTGCTCTGGTTCCTCTGGGGTAGAGATTAATATTTAATGACAAATCACTTCGGAACTGAAGGAAAAAATTAATGGTCATCTTTGGCTTGCTGTGTTCAGGGTTTAGTGCAGTGTAATTCTTTATAAGAAGAAATCTTTGCCAGATATTTAGATCCGGCGTTGTCCACTGAATCATTCAGTGATGAAATATTCTGGAACCGTTGTAATTTTTAAAAATTAATCATGCATTAGACTTTTTGCACCACTTAATGTAGCAAAGAAGGATACTATTTAAATATTAGAGGCTTCATTAACTGAAACAAAATTATTGTTCGAAATCAAGTGTATCAATCTCATCCTGAGAGATGCCTGATCTGTATGTATTTCTGCTGCTGGAAAAATTATAAAGGAAATTGTATTGTCATTGTTAATCTTGGTCTTGCTATCAGGGAAACTTGCAGTGCTCTTTGTTCACTGTCTTGGGGCGCAGGAAGGGTCAGGAGCTGTGTTTGCACTGGCTCGGAGATTTGCTGGATATTCCCGTTTTCTTCGTATTTTCGTGGACAGTTTTTATAAATATGCAACAGTTCCCAAGAAACTCAGTTCTGCTCAGTACCTAAAAGATAGTCTAGATCCAGAAACAGGAATAAGCATCCATACTCACCCAACTTAATCCTGTGTAGTATGTAATCATTTTTCTCAATAAAGTGAGAATCTGGTGGATATAATAGGCCTTTTAAATCTATATACTCTAATGTGACAGTTATACATTGCTGCGAAGAGTAGAAAATGCTATATAAAAAAAATGCTAATTTTCTCTTAAAGAGAAACAATTCTTACATTCTGTTTAAATGAGGTTATATGAGTGAAGTTGGAGACAGTTACTTCTTCAGATACGTCCGTATTGTTATAGATCAATAACACATTGATCGAAGTGATATGAGAACTACTATTAGATTTCATAAAGTAGTTAATTAGCAAAATACCAGTAGTGCTTGCTGAATCACTAGGGTATTACTGCTTAATTATATGTCTAACTAAGCATACCCTCTGCTCTAATTAGTGGAAAATGAGTTAAAAATATACAGAATATGGCCTACTTCTGTACCCAGTCACAGCTTAACTCATTTTCTTTAATTTCCAGATATTATATCAACATTATAAAATATTCAACACATGTATTTCATAGATCTGCCACCATTAGTGTCAAATTTGTTGATGCAGCTTAACTGATCTAGAAGCAAGTTTAGAAATTAATATTAATATATTGTTTATAAAGACTGCCAGTTGAAAAATTACTTTAGCTGTAAATAAGCCATATTAATTTCAAGTGTCTGTGCTCAAATACAATTAAATGCCAATGCAAAACATATTCAATAAGAGGTACAGCACAGAACTCCATCTTAGCATGAGTTTGATTCTTCAACTCTTTCTAGCATAGGCAACATCCACTGAGGATCCAAAAGGCTCCCTCTACCTTGGGTTGAGTTTAGTTTTAAATAACACCTGTGGGCTGAGAAACCTGTTGAATAGATTCGTTTTCCTGAGCTGGTTTGGCTGGGATTAGCTGGGAGTTTTAAGCACTATCGGTCTCAGCCCCAGCACATGCTCGGTGTGAAGGAGGTTGAAATCCGAATTCTGCCTGCCTTGCTTGTGTTGGTTAAGCTTTGGTTTTTGTTGTTTTGTTTTGCATCTGTTTGGGAACAGTAGGATTTTCAGGTGATCACAGGTCTGAAATTCAAGCTCTCTTTCTGGCTGTACCTCTGTTTACCAACCTGTAAAATAAGAGCATCCATCCCACAGGATGCTTAGGATGTTCTCTCAATATTCTAGTTAACTTTGGCCACTGGCTAGAAGTTTTCTAGGAAGTGTAAAGTGTAATTATTGAATGAGGAAAAAAATATGGAGAAAAGCATTTATGTGAGGCTGTTAAATCCAAAGACGTGCTCTGAGCTGCTGGGGGCTGAGAGGAGCGTCAGGGGCTGGTTCTCATGGGCTTCCTGAGGCACTCGCTGCTGGGGAGCAAGTCCTGGGCTACGTGGGCCTTTGATCTGACCTGATCCAGACATCACCACCTAATTAACGCTTGTCAGAGCCTGCAGCGACCTGTAATCCACCGCATTTCTGCGGCTGGATGTGGGCTAACGGGTGGTCTCTTGCTCTAGTCTCAAATGTGCAAATTAGTTTCTCCACTGAAATGGTGCTTTAAGCACTGAAGGAGCTTCCTTTGCCAAGACCAGCTGATAATTTGGCACAGAAATATGAGTGTACCAGAAGGACACTTTTTTCATAAGAGGTTTTTGTATGTGTGTATGAAGGCTGTGTCAGCTATGAAATTAGTGCGTCATAGAGATAAAAACCTACTTTAAATGAATTTTCTTTACTGAAATGAACATTTTAAGAATTCCTGTGCTTTGGCTATTTTCATTTAAAATATTTTGATTGTCATTTTAGGGTTTTGTATTGTGTGAATGTGTAGCAACTCATTTTCAGTGTGAATTCTTCTTCCCCTCTAAAAAGTGTACTCGATAGCAGATTTGATGTACTTCTATACAGATAAAAGTCACTTCTAAAACTGCAAATCCCAAACTGAAGGTGCAGTGAAGTTATTTACATAGAAATCCCTGGCAATTAAGACAGAACAAACTTGACAGTGTGTAATTAAGCATGACACTAAGAAACCCCCAAAAATCTTTATCAGGACAGAGGGAGAGTGAGATACACAGCAGACATTTGTTCAGCGGGAATTGATGTTGTCAGCTTGAGTGAGGAATATAAACCCGATGGTGTGTGGATATCCCTGCCTGAACAGCACGTAACTCCTGCAGAAGGGAAGGGTTTCACGGAGTCATGGTCAGCCCTCTGATAATTGGAGCAATAAAATTGGTTGCTCTATGGCCATCCCACTGGGCACCTCGTAGTTCAGATTGTCAGGCCAGGCCACTGGAATGGTTCACTTGTGAGTTCTTTATTATCCTCTCTCATTCTCCATCTCCATATATATTCAGGGCTCTCTTCCCGCTTATTCCCTATGGGGCACTGCAGCAGATGTACAGCCCAGTGCTGGACGAGCACTGGGGAATCGCGGAGCTGTCTCACCACCAAGAGTTTTGGGCAGAGGTTCTGTGTGGAGGAGCAGAACACCGAGCTATACCGAGCTCAGACAACGAGTGATCCCTGCCAGAGGCTGGGCAGAGTCCTGAGCTCTGTTCAGCCCTGCTTTGAGCAAGGGCTTTGCAGCAGATGATTTCCAGAGGCCCCTTCTGCCCTCCACTGTTGTGTGGTTCTGTAAAATGAGGCCTATTAGTGTGCATGTCACAGTGAGTTTTCTTGGCATGGCTGAACATCTCCTGACAGGAGTACAGAAAGAATTTAAGCTCCTCTAGAGAAGCCAGTTGCTCATAAGAAACATCTTGATATATATGGCAACTGCCTGTGGGGAGATAGGCAACTCCGCTACTGTCTGTTGGCAATAACACATTTCTGCAAGTAGTTTTATTGCCATCAGTCGTATTTCCCTCAAGGGTGCTCAAGGGGCAAACAAGTCTTGAATATCCAGGAGATGACTAATGTACTGGTGTTGAAGCAAACTTCTTCAGTAGTGTCGACTTCTGATACTTAAAAATGATGCCATGAACATATATCTGTGCTGCCACACTCACAAAAAGCGGTCCAGGGAAGCAGAACAATCCCTTTCTGCATAAATCCTTCTTTCCCATTAGCTAGATTTCAAGTTTTGCAGGAGTCCTGGGTCACACTGATCTGAAACACAGGGAAACCTTATATACCATAGGAGGTTCCTAAATTATCAGTGTCCAACATGTTTTTATGCAAGTTTTTAATCGCCGAGCTCAAAAGCCTCTCTATAACGTCTGATGCGTGTGCATTCCCGTATATAACAGACGAAAGCCCCGAATCCTTTCCAGCATGTACCTTTTACCGAAGTGCCCAATGTACCATTTTACAAGTTCTCAGCGGCATGAACACAGCTCCATCTGCAGGGGCCTGTCCTAAACCCCCATGCGGTTAAGCTCATAAGCTTCGATCTAAATTCCGTTAGCTCCTTGTGACCATTTGACCTTGTAAACTTACTTGAAAATCTGATCACTTAATTGCTATAAACAAGTAGAACCCAGAACGCCTTGAAGTCTGGAGATCTTTTAAAGTTCTGTCCCAAGGTGTCCAACCCAAGCATCAAAGGAGGAGTCAGCTTTGAAGTCTGAACCTCAGACAGCCCTGTGTACATAGTCATGAATTTCAGGTCTATTGAAGGTCACTGTCAGGAAATCCTGAAGGGAATCTCTGGGGCTGAGTTCAGAATCCCTGGGTGATGCCAGTTTCAAGAACTTCTAAAATAAACGGTTTATAAAGGAACTCGTATCTTCTTGGTATAGCAAGCTTTCTGTTCTTTGATTATGCTATCATTATTAGAAAGATTAATATCGCAGTGGCTCGATGGTATTGTTTCTCCCATGTAATATTTACCCACATATAACCACTTGGTGGACAGAAGAAATGCAGGGAACTTAATCTTTGAAAATAATGCAGGGAAAAAGGATCCTAAGGAGGAGGGTAGGTGTTGTGGCAAAGGAGATGAGGCAATAGGAAGCAGCAGCTCTGCAGGTTCTTCTGATGGAATAAGAGTCACCTGCTCGAAGAACTAGACCTTAGCATCAAATATTTTGATGTTTGGTGACCTGGGAATGCAACATTTTCCCGAACAGCTGTCAGCAGGGTTTTTGCTGCCCTCTGAAAGAAGAGAACGCTCTGCAGGCTGCGTGGCTGCGGAGGGGGGCAGGCCGCGGCGACAGGCGGCGACAGGCTCTTCTGGAGCAGGAGTGCTCTCCGGACGCTGGTTACGCGAGCTCGCGGTGCCGGGGTTGGGGCCGGGGTTGGTGCCGGCCAGCCGCAGCGGCTCCGCTTACCGAGGGACGAGGCTCCTCTTGCCTCAGCACGCGGTTGTAAACCATTTGTGTTAGCAGAATATCGGGAAAGGCAGTGGCTGTGTGCTTTGCTAAGCACTAGGAATATGTTCATTTTTATTGTCTAAATTAAAAAAACTCAACCTAAACATCTTTGATTTTATTTTTTAAATGCATTTGATTTGCGTAGTTTAATTATATAATTTGTAGCTGTTTGTTTACCATTCCTCTCTTGATGGTTGAGGAAAAAAAAAACCAGCTTATTTATCAAAACAGGTAGGTCTTCAGTTTCCATTCAATACAAGTTTTTTAGAAAACAAATAATTTCTTTCTTTTCCAATTCACAGAAAAAGAAAGATAAATATAATCTTTCCTACCTGTAATTCCACCGATAAACTGTATATATGCGTTGCCACAGATAGAAGCGTCACATCTGTTTTAGGGACTTCAGCACTATGAAGATTACCCTGTTTATTTCTAACCATACGAATGTGACAGTATCCCCTTTAGATTTCTATTCTACAGCACGTCAATAGCCTTAGGAAAATGCATTTCCTTGCTCTGTAAGACAGGGTTGATAAGGTAAACTATTAGTACAGAGTTTCAGCATTTGAGGAAATTTCCAGGACATCCGCCAGGGACAAACAGACTCATTGGTGTTCTCCATCTAGCTGATATTATCAGGTGCATATATGTCGTGGATTAGTAATGTTTAAAACTGTCTGCAGTATCATGTTGTCTTTGAAGTGTTGCTAGGAATATGCATATATGCCCAGAAACTTACAATCGGGGTTTATAAATGCAAGAAGTGCTCCTGCCTCCCTTCCTGAGCGTTCCACGTGGGTCCCCCTTCCTGTTTGAGCCATATGGACAGGTTTTCCGGCATTCAGCCCGAAGGTTTCTGTCTTTTCCTGGGTTTCACGATGTGAGTGTTGGTTGCACGCCCGCTGGTGCCCTCAGTGATCTCTGGCCGCGTGTTGTGTATCTCACACAAGTTCTGGGTTACCCTGCCGCGATGCTCAGGGGTTGGCAGAGGTGTGAGCAGCAGCACAGGTTATCGATACCCTCGGCAAACTTCGCCCTCCATGCACCGTGCAGTCGGCCAACGCATCACTTAACCTCTTTTCTTATATTTATGTGGGACTGTAAAAGTTGTGTGACAGCTGTCTGCACATAAATGAATTGCAGCCCCAGAAATGTTTAGAGGCTGGAATTAAGCCCAAGAGTCCTTGTATTCAGTCTTAGACTGCACTACCTTCTAGTGGCATTTTATAATATTTCCTCCCCTTTAACTTTTTAGCACTTGCTGACAGTATCAGGAGACTCTGAGGCACAGCTAAAAAAGCGAAGGTAGCTTTCCAGTCTCTAATCAGTTACGAAGCTTTTATTTTCTCGGGAGCAGTAGAAATAGCATGCCAAAAATCTCATTCTATTTTATGGACTTTGTTCCCATCAACCTGTAACTGAAATTTCAAAAAATGTATTTGCTATCTTTTAATGCCAGTCTGCATATCGTGCAGAATCTGATAGACGTAAATGAATTCGTGGTTGATAGTTAGACTCAATAATGGATAGGTTTGCTGAAATGTAAGCAGGCAATTTCCAAATATGAAACTGAAGTTAGAAGTGTTGAAATGTTTAAAAGTCCATGAAGTGATGCCGAAATAGATACTTGCTTGTTAGTGGTTTCATTTTAATTTGTGAGTTATTTTTCTGCAAACCAGAAAAAACAATAAATTATAAACCCAATTGGTTTAGATTAAATTATAATGAGAGCATTTCAGGCTGTGTTCTGCATCGATGACAGCGCAGGAAGACTATCACTAACTGCAAATGTGCTTGTATGGGATTGGATTCTGGCCCAGCTCTTAAGCTTGTGCATGTAAATGAGCAGGTAGCCCAGGGCTGAGCTGATGCACCAGCTCCAGCTGAGCACAGGTTCTCATTGAACATTACCCACTTTTATTAAACAATCTTTTTGAGCCAGAAGATGCAAAAGGCACAAGAACAGGAGTTTGTTTCCACCGTTTCTTTTCCAGGGAACAGGTTGTGCTCTGCTGGATAAGTCAAGGTTGCACTCAATAGCAGTGACAAAGGTGCAATGGTATAATCTGTTTTTTATGCCCATGAGCAATAAGTCTGTAAATTATGCCTTTTCCAACTCTTCGTAGTAACAGGGTGTTATTACCTTAGTACCTGATTCTTGAATGTATAAATGGCACTGCTTTAATTTTCATCTTTTATGACAGAGACCTATTAGGAGTTGGGCAGCACTGTGATCAAGTAGCCAGGTGCTACAATGCAGCCAGGGGGACAAGGAAGTAAAATCTGTATTTATGTATCTGGTGTGTATATATGTGCTTTATATATATACATATATATATCTGTATCTATATAATGAGCTGTGAAACCAGAGTGCACAATTTGATAAACAAGGGAAAAACTGAAATTAAACTGTCAGCAATATATTGCTCCTCCCATGGACTCAGGACAGCCCTGTTCTGGTTTTTTATCAGGCTGTAATGCTGAAACTTTGGTACATAAAGAATAAACCATGGAATCGTATTTATTGCTGGCAGCTCTGTGGAAAATTATCATCTCCTCATAGTAGCTGAAAACAAGTGAAAGAAGAAATAACTTAATTTCAGGCAACAGAACGGTAAGATTAACATTTACATAAAATTATCTGAATACAATTTCTGACAAAGAGTTTAACTTCTAAATATTGTTTTCCCACCTACATCTCCATTCAACTGCTTGTTATGGCTGAGAGATTCCTGTGGTTTTATGATGAATGGTGATTCAGAACTCATCTCAATTTTTGTTAAAAGTATTTGTCCATTGATAATCTAATAAAATAAGCAGATAAACCATGATTTTAAACAAAATTGATTTCAGTGATTGTTTTGATCACTTGCGTGCTGGGATTCATCGTCCTTAACTTCCCCATGCTGGATTGACAGTTTAATTCAGTGGTGATGCTTGCAAAATAGAGACGTGAAGCAAAGGCAGCAAACCCCACCTTGGTGCAGTTCTAACACGTCCCTGGGCCCCGAGCAGAGCCAGGACAGGAAGGAGATTGAAGAGGATTCAGTACGAATCTTGTGCTTGTGCGTGTGGTTTCCAGAGGGTCTGGATGGCCTCGGTCTGTGGTGCTGCTGGGAGGGGTGGAGGAGCCTGCACCAGAACCCGATCCCCTCCCTTCTCCCAGGAGCAGTTTTTGAGCAGCCAGAGCAATCGGCCAGTTCAGGAAACTGATCCGGCCCAAAGCGGATTTTTTTGAATATTCAGCTTAATCAATTTCCTGATTGAGCTGGCTGCAGGGCCCAATGTGCCACACGGGTGCCAGCACGGGAGGGAGAGCGTGTGAGCTTGCAGATGGGCAAGAAAAAGGCGAGATCAGCATTAAATCCATTTGACCATGAAACTGCACTTCAGGTCTAATAAACCACGTAATGAATTGCTGTTCAAAGCCCTGGTATAAAAACCTCTAACGTGTGACTAAAGCAGAGCTGTATTAAGGAAATAATTGGCGGAGGGTCGCTGAGGGGGCTGGTGTGTCTGGATTTGTTCCCACCGGAGCGCTGGGGACACGTCCAGCCTGTCCTGGTGTCCCTGCGCTGGTGCTGTGGGAGCCGCGGCCCCCTCGCCAAACCCACCTGAGAGCACCCGCCGTGGTTTTCTGTTCGCATCTCTCTGTCTCCTGAGCGTTCTCTGGGGCTCTTCTCACTTCGTTCCCAAGACTTTCCCAGATGGCTGCTCTGCAGCCCAGATGTTGTTTGTTCGTTCATTTGTCACTTTAGAAGGAACAATACCAGGAAAAGAATAGAACGAGACGTGTTTGTTCTCCGTGTAAGGAAGAAGAAGGGGACTTGTCAGAGTTTCCAGCACGCGTGTTTTTGAGGTTGAGATGGTTGTCACAAACTGTTGCTTCTCGCTTAGAAGATTCTTCCTGGTTCTTTTTCTACTGAGAAGCACAGGCTTTAGTGACTCCATTCCTAAAAACCTAAAACAGGATCTATTTACAGGTTGTATCTGGAATACTTCTCTTTGCTTATCGTTAGGTTAAGAACAACTCTGTGACAGCCTGTGGTGGAAACCCACAGATGTCTCTGGGATGCCTCTGTGAGGTGGGGCTGCTCCTCTTGCTCTTTCAGGGGTTAAAATGCGCCTGGTTTTTAGCCATGCGAAGGTGGCTCCATGTCACATTAAATGTGAGTAGGAAGCGAAAGGGTGTTGCCGTTTCACTTTCAGCGACCCGTTTCAAAGGCACAGTTAGCAATCTGCTGCTGACAGCCCTGTCAGATCGTAGCTTCTCTTATTAATATTGCGGAGAATCCGGTATCTGTGAGATCAGCCTTTTGCAAGAGTCCAAATAACAGCAAGCGAAGAAACCTTGGGTGCAGAAGTTCAGACACCAACAGCCTCCTGTCGGGGGCGTTCAGGACTGTGCGGTTCTCTAGGGTATTCAGGACCTTTTCTGCCGCTCTGCTGAATAATGGGACTTTCAGAATTTCATGGTTCTTTCCAACTGTTACTGAAGAGATTGAGGAGGACTGGGGCTGTAATCACTCTCTTTAATGATATTACTATAAAGATGGTATCTCTTGTCCATTCATTTGTCAGAAAGTTTTTATAGCAGATATAGCTATAGAACATTTGTCATCCAAGACTAAATATAACAGAAAAGCTGTGACTTCACACGCACCACAGTTCTCTCTCCCTCTGAACGGACATGTGTGTTCAAGCACAGGCTCTGCTCTGTGACATTTTTGTCTATTGATGCTGTGGCTTATTTTTCTAGACTGGAAATAGATGTGTTACTATGTGAATGACCACATGTCAAAGAGACAGGTCTTCCATTTGGTTGGCTCCTGCAAGATCTATAATAGCACCACATCTTGTTTTGCTCACAGACACAAGGGGAGTTGATGTATATGCATCCTCCATACCACTGATCACAGCAGCAGTTGGAATAAAATTCAATCTCATGTTTAGCAATGCTCAGAGCCTGAAGATAAGTTTTAATTGAGCTCGCAGAAGCTTCTCTTTTGTTGGAAATTGTTCACATTCATTTGTTGAAATATATTCTAGGAAAGCTCATGGGCAATTTCAGGCTTTGACAGGATGGAGCTCATTAACTTCCACCCATGCTAAATGTCAATTTACATACTAATGTCAATTTTCTTTTACCTCTGTGTCCCTAGTCACATTTTTTAGAAAACCAAATGCTTAAAGTAATTTTCAATCCATGAAATCACAACAGTTAAGAAATCAGCCCCAGATGTATTTCTCCAATAGGAGCTATTATAGCAGGCACTGCAAACTGTGGGCTTGTTCTCGAGCTGCCTTGGAGCAGAAGGGGCTCTTCGAAAAGTCAGAATTTTAAATGTAGTAAAAAAGAATTAAAAATGTGAAAATTCTGGAAAACACTGCATTTTTTTTTTCGAATTTTAGATCATCAGAAGAAATCCAGCTGTAGTTGGTAATTAGAAAGATTAGTAGCAATGGTGTAGGAGGCAATGAATAACAATGAAAGAGACCATATTTCTCCTTTTTCAGTACATGCACATAAGAGGTAAATCCATAAGACAAAAAACAGGAAATAATTTGCATCCATACAACAAACACGACAAACTTGCTCCGAAGAGATATAGTTAACAGAAGTTGGTTCACGTTAATTTATATGTCCCACTCCTTTGGGCAGAGTTTTTTTTTTTTTAAATTTTAAAAGCAAATTTAGTGGTTGAAGATTCATGCTGTGAGCTGAGTAACAACCAAAAGGGAACTATAAAAAAGGATTTAAAAACCATTTTCCACAACTCTGGTTTTTTATGTTTCTTGCATCCTTCTTTGAAGCAGCTTGTGGTACTTGTTCTTAGGGGAGGTTTTGCTCTAGGAAGACATTGTTACTTTTACGCTGCATTTTAGACATAAACTTCCTGAAGTCGTATTTGTGGGTTTTATTCCTTTTGGAAAGAACAATTTTGCTGGTTTTCAATGGTTCTTGGAAAAGCCAAAGCAACGTGTTGCCAGGATCAGGAAAAATCTGTATGCAGAGAAGATTCAGCACTCGCCAAGCAAGAAACAAAAAATGTGTCAATTCCTTGGTCACTAACAGCATCCCAGGAAGGCTTGTGAAATGAATGTTTCGTATTCATGAAAATACTAACGATTTTTAGTTTACATAGTGCAGCAGGGAGCCCTGGTTTGATCAAGTCTGCACCAGGAAGTGGCAATTTCTCTTTTTCCTTTTTTTAAATTTTCGTTGAAATGTTTCACACTAGAATCACTATGGATGGGTATATTTCTGCTCCCACGTAAATCACAATCCTCTCAAACATGCACAGTGGTCTTCGTTGCTTCTTATTATTGTTCTGCTTCAATAGGACCCCACAGCCGCTAGTATTTGCTGGTCAGTGCTCCAAAAGAAGTAAATTAATAAGCACAGCCAAATAATATTTGCACCGCTGCCGTTTTTGGGCACTAGTTGGTACAAACTTTGTGCACATGTCAAGAACTCAGAGGAAGCTTTCTTGACCATGGAGTAGATTGTCACAGGTAAGGTGAGAGGGGAGGTAAAGTACCGTGACAAAACTTTTCCATTTCTGCTGTTAATAGCTTCTGGTCTTGGTCCAGTACCCTGTGATCCAATCTCTAGGTTATGGTGTGTGTATGATATATATTTTTGTCACCTTAGAAACGTGAAAATACTTACTAACTGGCTGAAGAACTTCAGGGTGACTGCAAAGTAATTTTTTGTAGCTATGAGCACCCTGAAGTTTATAGACCCAAGCATGGTAGAAGCTACAGGTGGAACGGCTGCCCATGCAGATGAGTCTGGCAGCGCCAGCCAGGCTGTCCTGCACAGCAAGAAATAACCTTGGGTTCGCATCCTTGTAGGTGACGTGACAAGGCTCCCTGTCTGTGTCGCTCTAAGCATCTGCAAGATTTCAGAACTCGTGAGTGTGCCGACTTTATTTTCTGAATATCGAATCTGGAAGTGTTTGGTAAACTCTTAGTGTTGGAATGTTAGTTCCATCACTTAAAAATCTTTGTTTTACTATGCATCTGTGTGAGTGTTGCAACATTAACGTGTGAGTATAGTTTGACAAGTTTCCGCAGATAAAAATCACATAGGAGAGAGACAAAATGAGCATCAGATAAAATGCAATCAGAAAAATGAACTCCAAACAAATAAGAGAATAGTTCAGAAATATTAAAAAAACCATTTTATTTTCAGATATACCTGCAAAAATGTTAGTTCCATCAAGTGATGGTAGGTAAGGCTGAGATGCATCTCAGTTGTTTCTGTCAGGAATGAGAGCTGCCGTGTTCCCAGGAGACAATTCCAGGCTGGTCTCCAGAACAGACAGACCTTGGCTGAGCCCCAAATTAACCTCTTTGTAAAAATCCTTATTGCATATAATGTCAGAAAAAAGTTTAACAAATATCTTTTCTCCTTTTGAGTTGTTCCATGATGAATATGGTAGCTGAAGACACAGGGGAGAAGTCCACATCCCTTTGCAAATCTGAGTCCATTATACTTACATTATTTATATTGCAGGCTGTGGAGAAATTTTGGTCTGTTGAGCACTGAATTTTTACAGTAGAGTGCAGAGAAATTATTCAAACCAGGTGTTTCTGTAATTGCGGTGCACGAGGGACAGCGCTGAGAGCTGCACAGATCCCAGATTCAGCCCTTCAGCCGAACGATGCAGCGGTTTAGTGTTAGTACACAAGGAAATAAAGTAAATTGCATTGGAAAACAAAGCAGGCTGGCTGGCTTTAAACTGCTGGGCTTTGATTGCACTTTGTGTCTTTATCTTTTGTTTGCTTTTGTTCGCGCCTTTGTACCGGTGTAATGATACGAAGAGATGAACCTGTCCATTAGAACTGAGAGAAAACTACTTGCAATGATTAAAATTCAGCACAAACGTGCCCTCTACTCTGATCATTGGCCTAATGCATGGTGTTCAGCACTAGGACGTTGGTGCCTCGCAGGAGGGTTATTTGCCTCCTCGCTCTGCATAGGAACAAAGGGAAGAGGAAAGGAAAAATTTAGAATTCAGCGTTACTTCATAAATTTTTAAACATTGAGTAACACTCCACTTTAAGTATGTTTTAATGCATGGCCTTGAAGCACTTGCACATAGGCTGGGCTGCCGAAGGCAGGTCTGATTTCCTCTAGAAATAGAAAGCCTGAATTTCCAGCCGTAGCAGTGTGGAATTCAACCTGGGTCATCTGGCTTGGATACGGACCAGTTTTTATAAAGAGAAGACCTGTATGTGACCTGTGGTAGCGCTATGCCACTGATGTCTCGGTCTTTTAAGAAGGTATTTATGGATACTTTCAGTGGAAACACTACCTGTCGGTGGAGTTCTTCATCTGACAGCCACATCTGGGTCTTCCTGACACAATACGAAATCTCTGGCTTTTGCCACCTGTTTTATACAGTCAGCGTGTGTTCGCCATTTCCAAGTAATATTTGAAAGGGCAGAAGAATACGAAGAAAGCAATTCATGCAGATAAGTCCCTGGAAGACAAGAAAAGATCATTAGACCTTTTAAAGTTCGGCCAACTGAATCGCAGATCTTACAAGTTAGTCACCAAGCCTTAAACTAAACAAATAGAAAATCAATTCTAACTTGGCTGCTGTTGCTATGTAGTTTTGGCTTATCCCTGAGATACTTTCTGAATACTCCTTAACTAAATGGTGTAATTTATTTTGAAATTGGATTAACATGAGATTTTTTTTCTGCCTATTTCAGAAAGATTTAGTAAAGTTGCTGTGGCAAAATCTACAAGAATTAAACGAATTAAATCACTGTTAAAGAGTGGAGGAAGAGAGGATTCGGCCCTACTTAGGAAATCCAGCTCTACAGAATATTCATCCCTTTTTTTCAGGGCCAGCACAAAAGTTATGCAGGTTTTAGTTCTATTTAGGTGTTTGGCACTTGCATATGATGTGATTTCAATGTGCTGGAGTAGAAGACATTCTGAGAAAATAAGAGCATGGTTTTTATGTGTATGCTTCTTATTTGACTAAAAATTTCTTAAATTGGTACAATAACTGGATCTGGCATAAGCTCTCTCTTAATATGCTGAGGTCTTCAGACAGAAGATTCGTTTGTTAAATTGCATATCTTGAAAAAATAATACTACAGTAGTGTCCTATGCGGAAATCCAGTGTCTAGGAAGGAAGATGCATTATGTAGTCTGCTAAAAACTTGGTAATGAAGTTTGAGTGGATGACACTAATGTACTGTACAGACTACTCTATGGCTATTAACAGTTATGTCCTGCTTTAAACAGTACTTTTGTCGCAGTAATAAATACTGCAGGTAAAATAGACTGCTATTGGCTGTTTCTCCTATAGATGAATGTTCTCTCGTAATTTTGAACACATCTTCTTACAGTCCATAATGAGGTAAAAAAAAATTTTGATTGCAATATACTTACAATTTCCAGATTCCTTTGTAGTTCCATTCCAGTAGTTTACTGTTACTGTAGATTTTATGTAACAGATAATGGATCCTGCTACTTGCTTTTAAGCAATTTCTCTTGCATTACCTGAGCACTAAGAATGAATTAAAATTAAAGTATACAAGGCTCACCTCATAAACATGGACAATCTTAAGTAAATATGTCTGATTCCAGTAAAATGAAAGACTGAGGATTATAAATAACCTGCCCTAAGCTAGGTTTTGAGTGTTAGTATGCAATTATGATAAATGGGGAAAACATACAGTCTGTATAAGTATCTTTGTCATTGAACCAATATGATAGATAATCCTACCGGGCAGGGAGAGCTTGATCATGGAAGGGTTGTGACTGAAATTGCTGCATCTAAAAACCCCACATTATTCTAAAACAGAAAACAGGATTTTCATTAATTAACATTTAGTATTTACAAATACAGCATCTCTGCCATATGAACTTTGATCAGCTTTCCTTCTTTATAGGCTGAAGTAATTCAGTTATCTGTGAGAATGCCTTGTGTTCCTTTCATGTATCATCTGCATTATATTGTTCTTTCACCTCCACTCCTGGAACTCCATAATTTTCAACTGACTTTTTCCAGTAAAATGAAAACTTAGCAGGAAAGGAGGTTGTCAGAAATTACCTTGGTACTGGCTGTTTCTGCGAGGAACAGCAATGTAACATTCAGTGCCTTATTTCATTGACCTTTCAAGCTGTCGACAGTTTTAAAAGCTTTTTCTTCAGCTTTGAGTTTGAAATGTTGATACAGAATGCAAACACACAGTATGAGAAGGGGATCACAGGTGCACAGATCAGTGTGGGGCTGGGTTGCTGAGGTGGGATTCGCTCCTTCTAAGAACTTAAAAGAGTCTCAGAGTCTTGGTGCAAGCTGATCCCAGCCTCTCCAAAGACCTTGCTGTTGTTCAGAGCCGCTCCTGCTTAAATTTAGTCACACTGACTGTCCGCACAAAGGCATTTCAATTCTTCATTTGCTATGAAGATACAGTATGTGCCCATCTTCTTTGTTTTCATCCCAGTCGCTCGGTTCCTAACAAATGGCTTAAAAACTGCCAAGTATAATCCCTTTTGCATGCAGGTTTCCTTTTTCCATCCAGCATTTAATTGAGACCTGGAGCACCAAAGAGTGCAGGGAATTTAACATGGTCGTTTGCAGGTCGCTGCAAGTGCAAAAGCCTCCACTTGTGTCCGTTAAGTGTCTGGGGAATAGGTTGTAGGTGCCCGTGTGAGGTATTGCAAGTGGTTGGCATGAACCCAGTGGGAATTTCCAGCTGGCACGAACACGATTTGCAGTCTCTGTGGTGAACACCTCTGCTTTTGCTTACGGGTGGGAAATTCCAAGTTCAGCTGAATGCTGTGTTCCTCAGCAGAGACACCCGTCCTCCTGCAGAATCCTACTACGAAGAACATGGTCTTGCACCCAGGTATCAGCCTTGGGCTGCAGAGCCAGGGACATTTGCTGTGCCCGTAGCTCCTGCTACCAACAGGAGCAGGTCAGCAATGTCCTCCTTCAGCTCCCAGACACAGGAGGATGTTTCCTCAGTGCAGGTTGTGGTTTAGATGCTAGAAGAAATGTTCGCATTCTAGGGAAAATGGGACCTATTAGGAAAGAATATTAGCCCTCAATACTAGAGTGAAAGCTGTGTTCAAGAAACATCCACAGAACATGCAGAAAGTGCAAATGAGAGAGAACTCTTGTAGCAGTCACAGCAATCCATATGACAGAGGAGCGATCTGTGCTCAAGGGGCTGCTGTGTGGGCCAGCTATAGTCTGTAACTGTCGGATATCCAGAATCGATACAGAAAGGCAAATATAACGAGTCCGAGGCATTCAACAAACAAAATTTATACTGTGAAACTGAGGAGCTGAGGGCCTGGTGCATGCAGACTTCACATGGCCTTTCTCACCTTTCTCTAGAAGAGCAGGGTAGAATAGCAGGCACAGATATGGGCAGAATATATAAAGGAGAACAGATAAGAAGCCATGGGATGTGATTATTCCAAAAAAGAGAATAAAACAAAAGCAGGAGTAAAGGCTGCAAGATGTAAAAATACTTGGGGTGACAGCTGTATCTCAAAAGAAATGGAACAGTGAAAGCAAACAATGCTTTCTACCCTGACAGCACATCGCTCTCCTACTGTAAATCCCATTCTAATATTTTTTCTTTGTCTCACTAATCCTTTTATGACAGAGAGATAGTTCATGTGTCTCAGCTGGTTCCAGGACGCTGATTGGAGTAGTGCTTCCAGCAAAGTATTTAAAAATGTGCTTAATTTGAAATCCAGCTGACTGTAATGAGGGTACTCACATGCTTAACATTAAGCATGCACTTCAGTGCTTTGCTAAATTGGGCCCGATATTTACATTGTCAGTGTTTCCAACTTAATCTTCTGACCACATAATACGTTGAGTTTGCATTATTACATGAAATACTACTGCAGGGATTTGACAGGCTGAATTTCATAGTAAATAAGGAGGATTAACTCAGACCCCATTGGTGTCATTGAAGAGGTTCCTACTGATTTCCATAGTTCACGCATATGGAAGGGAAGAATTAGATAAATGTTCCCTAGGAGAAGAAGTGGGAGGTTCTTACAGGCTACAAAACAACAGATGTCTTTGTTCTATATCAGTCACTCCATTTGTGATTATTCTGCGCGAGCACTCTGCCTGTGACAATTGAAACGGCAGCATCTGCGGAGGCCCTAAAGAGTCCTCGCTGTGCGAGGCTGACGCTCCACCTGAGCCGAGCCCGGCTCGGGACGCGTTGGGTGAGACGTGGGCATAGCGCAAAGCACAAGAAAAGCATCAGTGGAACTCCGCTTGTAAAATACAAAAGTTATTCTGAGATGGTTTATAGTTCATTCTTGCTGGTTTGGGCCGTTAAGGTCAATCTTTATACTTAGCTCTTTCTGCACGGCACACTGTTGGGTGGTTACCTGGTTTCTGTATTCACTTTCAATAAAATCTTGTAAGGAAATTCTGGGATTTTGGGGGGTAGAATTATAATAATGAGGTGGGAAAAGATAAGCTACAGTTAACAGTGCATCTGTGTTGTAATTGTCAACATCTGAAGTGATTACAAAGATACGCTTAGTCCAGTGTTTGTATTGCAAGAGCCTCTTGTTTGTTTTTATTCTCATTTTTCTCTTGAGTTATGTTTTCACATGTACCTGGTGCCTTTGCTGGGATCTGAGCTTGCGTTATGCTTTGAAGAGCAGAACACAATTCCAAAATCAATTCTCTCCTCATGGCAGTTGGGATGGAATTAGGGACAACATGAAAGGAGAGAACCGTGGGAAGTAAATTTTTTTTTATTTATTTATTTTAATGTGGAAAAATCCTAAACAAGCCAAAAAGCTTTTCTAATCGATCTGAAATCTCCGTGTTGTCTGATTTGGGCTAACTTGTCTCCAGAGAAGGGTTCACAATGTCATTGCTTCCTCTGCCTCATTCTTCCTTGCTTTCTTTCTATTAAGAAATTTGTAATGTCTCTTGTCTATCCATTTCTAGTTCTTGCGACCTGAATTTGTATTTTTGTCTGTGTAATACCCGGAATCTGATTAATTCACAAAATGAGACCCACTGAGCGTAGGTACCTCAGCTGGCAAGGCTGTAAAAACCACGGGGAGATGATGAGGGCTTTGGCAATTAGTTATTTATTCGAGGCATTTGGAATTCCTAATGGCCCCGTTAAGACTACGACACCATCGATCTGTTTGCTGCACAGTGTCACAGGGAAATGCCTTCACAAAGAATTTAAACGAAGGATAGGATAGTAACTGCGTCTTATTGGCTTGACTTCTATAAACCTCTAATGATGTTAGAGAGGTTGGGGCAGCGACGCCTGTTTAATTACAGTGGGGACCGGAGTGCTGGTTTCTGCGGCAGCCGCCAGCCCGCACCGCTTGCCCTGGAGCTGCTCCTGGGGGAGGCAGCACCGCTCCCCACAGAAAAAGGTGTTTTCTGTTGGTGTGGAAGCCCTGGGCCCGAGCCCCGCGCTCCGCTGGCCGAGGCGTACCTGGCGTTTCTGGTGATTACAACGTTAATGTGCAAAGCGTGCAAGTTGTGATAAGTAGTTCCAGAGCTGTTTACTAGCAGGAATACGTAACGTCAGGTGAGGCTTCTAGCTGAGAGTTTCCCTTTAAAAATACTGCCCATAATTCTGCTGCAACCTTCTTGGTTTGTATGTGTAAAACTGACATAGTCGTATCGTTTGTTAGCTGTAACTGCTATATTATGGATATTCTTCTTGCTCTCCTGAAAAATCACCACGGTTGTATATTCCAAAGAGACTCATTTTGGAAGAAACAATAACATTTACATTGTAAATTCATTTAAAAAGTGTTGCATAGTGATCTGGTTTTTTCTATTTTAATTGGGAAACTTTTGTAGTAGAAAGTTGTAAAGCACCGGGATTCCAAAACAACTATAAAATGCACAACAATGTCTGCAACCATATCACTGCAGATGAATCAAATGCTGTAATCAAACCTTTTTACACCCTTATGCAGTATCTAATTTTAAATTAGAAATAGGCAGCTAATTTACCTCCTTCCTCATTTTCATGTTTGTTGGAAACCAACGATGGTGTGTAAACTCCTTTGGGTCACTTATTTTCCTTTGGTCACAGACTAGATGGACATTGTGGGTTGTCATGTCCGAGGGCTGGTGCACAGCTTAAGGAAATGAAGTCATTAAAAGAAATTAGGGATCAGAAACCACAGTGCTGTATGTATTCTGGAAGATAATTAAAAGCCTAGACAAAATGTAACAGGTATAGAGGAGGATATAAGGATAATTGATCTGTGCAGAGTGGAATCGAAGATGTTCTGGTGTTCATTACTGTCCTAACTTGGCTGCACCAGTACCGCATAGATGGCTTTCCCATCTCCAAGTGAGGTTCTAATTAATAGAGAAAGTTCTGTTCAGGTGATTTCGGGGCCTTCTATCTGCACATTAATCAAGAGTTCCCACTGTTTTTCTTATTAACGCTTACGGGAAGCTTTGCTTGACTGAAACGGATGTGATGTGTCCATCCTGCACTCCTGCAGAGGAATAATGAGGAAAAACTTCTTAAACAGAATAACAGATTTTTAGAAACAAATGCAACAGAGCTCAGTGGGAAACAAGGACAGATGAAGATCCTTTAATAATGTAGAGAAAACTTTTAGTAGAAACAAGGTTAACTAGGTTAAAAATCAATTTCTCTAACATAATATAGGAAATGCAATCTAAGCTTAATTTTAACCGAAGATTTGTTAGGCACTTGGCAAGCAAATACGGATTTTTACAGGCATTCTGCTTCAATTTTATGTGCAAATGACATTTGGCAACAGTAACTGAAATACAGCATGGCTTTCTCAGTTATTTCTATCAGTTATTTTGGTTGCTTGTCACTAACTTTTGGTTCTTTTTTTGGCTTTGCTCATGAACCTTCTTATAGATATGTTAACTTTCCAATTGTCTTGATTTGCTTTTCTCATTTTTTGACTTAGAGAAATGTAGATCTCTTTCAATTAGCATTTATTAATAAAATGTGAAAACTTGAGAAAGAAACAGGAGTGGTTTTGATCAGGTTGCCGTTTATGTCAGTGAAAAAATTCATGCTGATCTCACATAGAAACCCATCCATAGGAGACCAGCACTTATCAGATCTGCATGGAGTGGTTTTTTAAAGCCTGAATTACCTGTGCTCTGGAATAAGGGTTGCTTTTTGCACTGATGGCATGATGTCAGCTGTAACGAGCCTCTCAATGTCAGTCTGCACAAATCTTGGGCCCCATTCCAAGCAAAATACATTTGGAAAAAGCAATTTCTCAATGTATGTAATATTATTATTTTAAAAACTTTTAATTTCTTCCACCACCTAATTTGAATAAAATTACTTTAATATTTACTTTTTTTTTCTTTCACTGGAGCCGATTAAGAACTACGACTGAGTATCATGAAATGATAGATGTTCCCTGGGTGAGAATTAGCCAGAGAGCATGAAAATCCAGACTTTTTTGTGTCATTGGTGACTTAGAAAAACAAGAGGAAATTGCAGGCAGAATTTTGGACTGGCAGACAGAGTCTAGACAGGTCTCATGTATCAATAGAAAGATGAGATAAATATTAAAGAAACATTATTCAGCCTAAAACAAGATCCAGCTGCAGCTGTTGAAGTGGTGATTTTATTCAGAGGCTTGGAGAAGAATTGTGTATCGTGCAGCAGAAGATACATGATTCATTTCACAATGAACCCCAAGTGCCAGGTATTTTATTACCTTACACAAGGAGTTACTTCCAGAGGTAGTAAATTTTTCATTTAAGCTTCCTTAGTTGGCAATAATCCCTTTGATTTCTTTCTTTAATTAAATCATACAAAATTTCTGGCTGTTTTTCCTTTGTTCTATTTAACCACTCGCAATCTTTTAACAGTGATGGGCAGAGAAAAAATAAATGCCTGACAAATATACGTTGGCAGCAAAGCCAGCCACAGTAAATCTTGTGACTGAAATACCAAGTTGTACTCTGAAGGATATTTATTACATTTAGTCACCCCAGAAGACAGCTTTGAAAACTCTCATCTCCCCAGAATCCCAGATTAGATACAGTGATGTGATAGGAGAGAGATACGGTGTTCAGGAATGGATTTTCTTCTATATATTGAATCTCTGGTTAGGAACCTTTCTGGTAGCTCATACAACTGAATGCGCCAGCAGTATTTCGGTAATTATAGTCTCTGGGTGTAAGTTCTGTCTCATGTTCTATCCAGTACTCATCTGTTAACAGTGTAGTGTGTGCTCATTATTATTGTTTCTCTTTCCGTAATGTAATGTTTGTTTAACGCTAATTCTGCTCTTACCAAATTGCTGTTGACTTCAGAAGGCACAAGGAAAAAGATGGTTAATAGTCAATCTCAGAGCAATGAAGACACTGATAATTAACTATAATTTTTGAAATTAATTTTGTATTGTGTATTTGGCGCTGAATGTAGGCGATAACTGACTTAAATAACAAGGGCTTTTCTGATTGTATATCACCAGTTGATGATGCGTGTTCTCTGTGAAATGAAGTGTCTGTCAGCACACAGATGATAAAATTCTGAATTCTGCATTTCGAGTGAATTTGGAGTAACTTTGTTTTGACAGAAGACAGTTAACTTAGAGTCAAGCTTTTAATCAATAGATGAACCTTAATGTTCTTCTCATGAATGGCTTGCAAGCAATTAAAGGCATTCTGAAGAAATTGTTTACATTTTAGTTATATTCTGGAATAAATGACTTAGCGAATGATTGATTTACTAGATAGGGTGTTTTGAGATTTGTAGTTGTAGAAATTTTTGTTCGGCATTGCAATGAGCTAGGGAGAGAGAATCATCCTTAGATCTTCAACAAAAGCCAAAGCGTGCTTTTCATAACTGGTTCAAAAAGCTTTGGTTTTATGTTCCCAAATCACATTTTCTCTGATTATGTGGGAATCTGGAATCTCCAAGACTGAACAGTGAGCTGAGCAGAAATTACTTGATCCCGGGACCACGATGCTTATTAAGAGTCCTTGCCGAGGGCTTGTGTGTAATACATTTTATCCTGTGCTCAGTGATCTTGTGAGTAGCAATGCCCTAGAAGAATTTCCTTCAACAAGTGTAAGACAGACGCAGGTTAGAAAACACATTGTTAACCATGGCTGTTGTACCTGACTGCTGAAATTAGTGTGATATAAATACTATAAATACATCCCTGAATCCCAATCTTAATGGTACAGTGAGAATTGTAACTGCAATGCTAAAGCAAACACTTTTTGAGTGGGTGCATGTTCTGATGTAAATGCTTGACCGACAAATTCATTGTCGTGGCCAGTGTAACGTTCACACTTTCAGGGAGTCTCCAGATCTTTCTGCAGACCTGAAGTCTCAAGCTATTTCAGGACTGAGCTGGAGTATTTAGTTTGACTTCATACCATAAAGAATTCTTCAGTAGCATGACATAAATAGTTGACTGTGAGTTTCTAGGCTTTACGCTATCTCGGAAACAAAGGTTTTCAGGGAATGACCTTAGGACATCATGTCTCATTCCGGGAAGGAGGGAGACTGAACTATATTAGTGCCTTTGTCAATAATTTCCTTGTAACGTGTTGCATTAAACTGTTTTAAAATCAGCCGGTGACCCTAAACTGGTTTATATGATTGAAATTTGTTATAGCAAACAAAGTTATTTATATTATTTGCCAATTTAACTCATAATTATAACTAGAACATTCTCTTTATGTGACAGTAAGTTCACAATGCCATTACCTGCATTATAATAGTAATAATATGTTTTTGAACAATGTGTATGGTTTAAAAAAGAAAAACTGTTTGAAAGGATGATTTCAATGACACGGCCTTGTGAAAACCGGTGCTTCTCCAAATGCAGCACACCACTTGTGTCTTCTTGATTGTTTGAATTAGTTATGTTGTAGCTTTCCGGTGAATAACGGCAGGGTGCTGCTCTTTCCAAGCGTTTGAGTTAACAGAGAGTAATCTCAGTCTTTGTACTCCAGGGGCAGAGCAGGGGAAAGAGGAATGGAGAACAGGAGGGATGGACAGACAGCTCCTCCTGGCCCCGTGGCCTGGAGTTCATAGGACCCAGCCGGTGCTGGCACTGGTCTGGACCCGCCTCAGGACTGTGTCTGTGCTCAGGGTTGGGTCTTCTCTTCCCTGGGATCTAATCTGTCACAGCTACTGTTGGTTTGCTGCAGGGAATGTGCTTTGGCAGTGGAATTTGCTCTCTAGAAGACCATAAGTAACTGAACGATTTGTAAGAACAATTTATTTGACAGTTTTGATATAGTGCTTTGTAATTAGATGTTGGTTCAATTTTCAAATCAATTCAAGCAATACTCTGTTCTCCCCAAATCCTGTAGAAATGAATGAGCTAAAGACTTTGCTAAATGAGATAGCTTAGTTTACTGACAATAAGATGAAATTAATGAGTTCAAGTTGAATCTCTATTGCTAGAACTGATAACTATTTAGTATTTGACATCTTGCGATAGTGTGACCTACCCCATGAAAAATTATGGTGGTGGGAAAGAGACTGAAGGGTTGGCTCTTATGAAATACTAATTTCCTCATAGTTGACTGGAGTAGGGGGAGTATGGGCATTAAATAAACGAAATCTAGCTCACTCTCCCAGGGAGAATCTTTGGGTTGTCTTTTACCTCTCCCACAATCCCCTTCAGATGTTGCAGATACATCTGTTGGTATGTGTGAGGTGCTCAGACGAAAGAATAGTGGTTATCCTGAGACACATTTAAATAAGGTCATAAAATGAATTTCCACCTTAGCTCTACATTTCAAAGAATGCAACTTCAGTTTCAGCTGAAGACTTGTTGTGAGATGCCGTTGCTCATTCATCTTACTGTAAGAGTGGACCCTTCCATATATTTACCAGTAAAGCTGTTGCTAGTGAAACATCTTTCATCATATAAATGCAGCTCTGCTGTAATTTCAAGAGCTTTCTTCCTACTAAGTGGTCTCTGATATCCCAAGATGCCTGGATCATTGCTGGAGGAGAAGAGCAGGGCTTGCATCTTGTTATTACATTAAACTTCAAAGAGTTTTTTTCCTGACTCTGGTTCTAAAACTTCATTATTAAACTTGCAGAAGTTCTAAGCCATCGTCTCTGGCACCTGGAATGGAGCCATATTTGCATACATACCGCGTTATGCCTCCAATTTATACATGCCAATTAAATACGTATTAAGAACAGTTCTCCAGAAATAGTGAAAGAACGGCCTTTTTACAGGATTGATTGCTAGCCTAGTATTAATAATCCCAATAGTGTAGCTTTCAGTTTTACCAGTCTCCAGCACTGACCTTGGGCAAATAATTTAACCTTGTAGTGATTGTTTTCCAGCTGGAAAATGAACATCTGCATTCCATCCGCTGCTGGTAACGTCTACGTTTTATTTCTTTGATATATACAGCATCAGTTTTACAGTCTGATTCATGAGGAGGACTCCAAGCATCGCTCCAATGCAAGCGGTGACCCGAGTACTGGTTTTGTTTAAAATGATTTGAAAGGTTTGCAGACAGCACTTAGTGCAGCTCGGAAAGGATCGGGGAGGGAGGAGGAGGTGGGGATAGGTGCCACAAGTTTTTAGCAGGTGCCATGGTTTTATGGCAACCTTTTTCCCCTCTCTTTACCAGGACTTGTTACCATTGCAGTTACAGCCCAGCCGTGACCTTTTATGACCATACTCACAAGGGTTTACATGAAGGCAAGATACTGAGTCAAAATAGTTAACTTTTATAGTTGAGATAGAGGGGCTAAATACTGTAGGAGACAGAAAAGCATCCTGCTGAAATACTGCAAAATGTAACACTTATTGCTTGCATAGAACTTACTGTAACCTGAAAAAAATACTGTATTTTTATGAAACTCTCTGTTTGTTATGGAGAAACAGTTTTATTATCAATTCTGTTATAGAGAGTAAGTGAAATTAAATAAAGCTGATATCTTGGGCCTGTACTAAATTCATAAATGAAAAGGAAAATCCTATTTTATATTTTGCAAAGCATATGGAATGTCTTTGCTGTCACTGCTGGTTGTGAAGCTGTTGAGGAAATGCAATGGCCCTTGACAACACTGTTGTAGAGTTAAAAGGATTTTGTGAGCTCAGATAAGTTTACCTTAAGAATTCTAAAGAGGAATCTATCTAGGAAAGCAAAACCCGAAAGTATTGCTGGTCTAAATTCCAGAACAGCAAACCTTCCATGTCAGATTAAAAAAAAAAAAGGCATGTTAAAGTTACAAAATGCCTTAAATGCAAGGAAACCTCAGTGCTTCCTGGCTCAACTCTCAAATTCATGGATACAACATTGAATTTGCTTTTGTAGATGCTCTCACTCTGGCTGTGGCTTTGTAGCTTTTCAATAATATCATTGTAAATACTTGCTTCATAGTCAGTTATCAGTTATCCCTAAAATGCTCTGGTAACTGTACACACAGGGGTCTAAATCGGGGTGTCAGACTCATTTTCACTGGGGGCCACATCAGCCTCACCTACTGATGTAACTACTCCTACATTTAGACAGTCCTAAAATTACATTCAGCCCTTTGAAGGCAACCGTGAGGCTGATGTGGCACCCAGTGAAAATGAGCCTGACACCCCTGATCTAAGCAAATGTAAGTCAGTGAGAAAGTAGCAGTGAGTCAGTTTAGGTTTGTAGTAGGGGGCTGAGCTGCAGGTAGGCATTAGTTTAGGTCTTTAGATATTTATAGTGTTTTGTGATTTCCATTTTCATTCTGTTACATTTTACGTTTTCAGCTTTTCCTTGAAAACACTGGATTTTTTTTTTTTCTCCTAACAAAAACGTGACAGCAGAACTTCTAAGAAGCTTCTGAGGTTTTTACTCTGTGCTTTAATTGCCTTATCTGTAACACAAGGGTCAAAATAATCCTTGGTGTGATGCTTTGAGAACTTTGGGTGAAAAGGTATTTCAGTTCTGATTGCTGGTAGCGTTGGGAAAACGATGCTCTCATTCAACCCTTTCACAAAGAGTTTCCTTTCACTATCGGTTTAAATCCTCTTATGATATAACATTCCTAATTGGTCTTAAATTAATTTTCTCCTCTGGTTGTGAGAGGGAGCAAAAGCCCGAGGATTATACATTTTAGATTTCTATCTTACTATTTTGATCTGAAATTGTAATGAAGTAAAGGCTTCAGAGATGTTTACTTGTCATGTTTGATAAAATTACAAGAGAATTCGTTTCCCCTTCCAAGACAGCCCACTGCTTTTATTATGTACATTAGGATGAATGCCTTCAAAACAAATAGTTTTCAAGATTAATCTCTGAGATTAAATAATTCCCAATGGCATCCTTTCACTAATGAGAATAAAAGGTGGTGCTCTAGAGACAATACAATGGAGACCAGATAAGCCTCCATAATAGTTTTATGTAAATAAATGTTCTTTGTGTTGCAGTGAATGAGAAATGAATGCAACCAGCTACTGCCTCTCAAAAAAGAGCAGGAAACATTGTAGAACTGCTTTACTAGAAGTGCAAACCCTGGTGTATTCAGCCCCTTGTTCTTTTCTGTATCAGTCAAAAAAAAAAACAGTCAAGAAGGGATGAAATGGGTAGTAATTTCCATACGTCTGACTGTGCGAAGTCCTTAGGCTCACCTCTAGGGACACCCAGGTGGAATGTACACAAAATAAAAGTAAGTAATGTAAAAGCCCTTCTGGCCTTAAGCGGTATGAAGTCATCCTTGGTGGATAAAACTCTTTCTGCAGAAGGAACTTCCACTCTTGTGCAGATTGCATGCAGCTTTTTCAGTATGGCTTTAAAATCTTGAAAGAGTAACATGAGTAACAGAAGAAAACTTAGTTGTTAAAACTGCATCTTTAAATTATGATGGAACCTGTACCATAACAATCAAAGAAAGACTGTGCAGAGAAAATTGAGGCAATTTATTTATGATTCTGTCTAATGATGGAATTGCTGCTCTGTGCACTTTCCAAAAGGAGAGCATCGTTATACTGCTGAGCAAGCACTGGCTGATTTTAAGGCAAGTTACTGGAAAAAAAAGATTGTTCTAAATTAGTGGGTAGTTTAAAATATCTTTAAATACAGTTTAAGATGAAGAACACATTGAGTCTGCTTATCACTGAAGCACTGTGGTTCTTTACATGCAGACTTGTCGTGTTTCCTTCAGTAGTGCCAAACTTACCTTTTCTAGTCCGAGTAAAATGTTCCTCAGCCCCACTCTGTTACTGGACTTCCCACAACATTGTTCTGCTTTTACGGTGGGTCTGAAAGGAGTTTGGAAAAATTCTCATTTAAAAAATTAGAATTTATGCAAACTGTAAGGTTTTTTTACATCTAAGAAAGCGCTTGTAGTATAAACCACTTCTAATGAGTGAACAAATCCTCATGTCTCATGTCAGATCCAATAAATCAGTGCAGCTATTTTGTAATTTGTTGTTCTCTACTACATAAGGCTTTTGCGAAAGTACTGCTGGTTTAGTTTGTTATAATTTCCACCAATTATAGAGATCACCTACTAATTACAGTTATCCAGGGTTTTAAAAAAGGGGTTTTAATTTTCAGATAGCATTAGCTATTTACTTTTATCTCCTTTACTTTTAATTTCTTCTGCTGCTGTTGATCTCTCCCCAGCCTATAATCCCAGCAGCACTCCTGATTTTTCTCCCTCTTGGTTCCTATTCTACTGAATTTTCTCTGGATGAATCTCAGTCAGATTGGCGGGAGAAATTCATTCTCGTGTAAGGATGTCTCCTGCTGTACCAGCACGTGAAGATGTTAAGCCAAAGAAAATAAAAACAGGTTTTGGAATGTTAAATCTCTACAGACAGTGCAGTTTCTAGAGAAGAGTGATTTTGTTATCATTAAATCATGGTTGAGTTGTGTGGTATGTTTGGGGTTTGCTTTTTTTTTTTGAAGGTTTTTCATTGTCTCTCTGAGATTAGGAGAGAAAATGACAATAGTACTGAAAATAGCAGGTTTTCCTCTTGAATTCTGTTACTGTCATCAGGACTGGACAAAACAGAGGAAAAGCTAGAGGGAAGCAGCAAGGTTATGAAAGACTCAAAAATACTTCTCTTGGAAATTTCTCAAAGATAGCAAGTTCTAGAAATGAAGATGTTATAAAGGAATAGAAGTAGTGAGTGAGATTTTCCAGCTCTTGTCATGATTAAAAAATATAATTAAACAATGTGCTGTCAATTCAGTGAAAGGTGGGAATGCAAATGAAGCTCTTTGATTAAGCAATATAGCATTTGATTCAAAACTTGATTCAGGAAAGCACTTGTGTTGGCTTCAGTCCTGCTGATTTTGATTGTTATTTTCTGCACTTAAATGTACATTTAAGTATTTTTCTGCTCATGCACTTCACTAAATTGAGGGTGAAAGGGCGGAGACTGATCAGATTCAATTTTGAACAGTATTGTCTGTTTATACAGTTAAAATTAAAAAATCTATTTTGGATTATCAAATAGAATTTAAAAAAACACTTGTTTCTTTAGGTTGAAACTGACTCTACCATCAAAGAGATGTATTTCAGCCTAATTGTCAATTTTGGGATGGCCATGTTCTTCTGAGGTGTTTGAAACAATATGGTTTGAAACATGACGTTGACTGAGGTGGCCCATCGACCACGTTCTGTGTGGTCATTTCTGTGCATGGACGGTCGGAGAGGCGGGAGGGAAAACAGAAGGAATGAGAGGCAAGACGGCCAATAGTGTCTGAGTTTGTGACGGGTGAACCAGCTCCAGAGTGGGAGTTTGTGGCGGGTGAGCCAGCTCCAGAGTGGGCTCTCCATGGGTGGTGGTTCCATCAGGAAATAGCCCCCGGTTCTGGTGCAGTGTCCTCCGCAGCCCATGGTGTGGAGACCTGTCCCCCGTGGTCTCTCATCATGGCGGAGGGCGGCTCTGCCCCAGTGCCTGCAGTGCCGCCTCCTCCTGGGTGCTCACATGGCTGGTTTTTACACTTTTTTGCTCCCACCATGCAGCGTTTTGCCCTTTATCAGATGCGTTTTCCCAGGGGCAGCACCAGCCTGGCCGGGGGCTTCGCTGTGGGGCCGTTGGACCCGGCCGTGTTGGGTGTGGGTCAGGCCCGGCCTCTCCTCAGAGGCCCCTGCGCCCCACGGGCACAGGCGCCCCATGCAGAGGTGAAGCAACAACACGCCATTCTGGAAACTTTTTTAGCAAAGTCTGAAAAGACCGTTACAGAAAATTGTGTGGGTCTTTTCAAGATAAGGAGGGGATGATAGGCTCCATATTCACCCGAGGTGCAGCTTGCCCGGGGCTGCCCTGCTGGTAGTGAGCACTTACCTGGTGTTAGTTGTGGATCAGAGCATTAAGACCTTCTCTCACAGATTGATGCTGTTTGGTAGTCAGCCCCAGGGCTGATACAACTCCTTCAACTAACAGAGACCTACTTACAAGGTGCTTTTAGCATTAGTAACATGAACGTTCTGAGCTCCTACATCATATCTGAGGCTATAAAGATGAAAATACTGCTTATGTGTTGCTTTATTTGAGATAAATGTGTTCTAGAAAACAAAGCCTGGAGAAGGATTAATTAAGAGAATAAGTTATGTTTACATCAAATAAAGCTGAAAATAAATTCTGTTTGCATTCAGCTTTCTTAATGGAAATATACATTATTTTATTAGACAAATGGCACAATTAATTATAGAGAAGATTTTCTCTCTGGGGCTGCTTTATGACTCTGTTACATTGCTAACAATTAATCGTAATGGAAAGATCAGACTAAAAATTCGTGCTCTCTTGTAAATTTTTATAGCCTGATTATTTCGTCCAAGTGCCCAATACAGCGATAGTTGTTTCAGAAAACAAGCTTTCTAATTTCAGTCAGTGGAGCACAGTCCGAGCTGGTTTTCCTGCCCTGCCTGGGTGTCCCAGGCCTCCTGCTCACAGGTGCTGCTTCTCCCATCCTCTTTGCTCCCATTTGCTCCTCTTGGCAAGATCAGGCCACCGAAGACTCAGGTACAGCAGGGCTGTACCTGATGGGTCTGCGTTAGGCGTCTGCTAACGTAGTTAAAAACTGCATGTGGCTGCTGCTTAAACCACCATGACTATTGCCACACAGTTATTTGATTTATGTAGCTATCTAATAGAGACCTGTCTTTGAAGCTGAATTAAAGACCACTGAAATGCTGTTGCTCAGGTAAAGTCGCTCACCTTCACTTCAACTGATCTCGAAATGCGAACAGGCAGCTAATGGCAGAGAAGGGGTGGGGAAAAAACCGAAGGCTAATACCATATTACTTTCATCCTCTGGTTTTATAGACCTTGATGTGTCCTTCCAGTTTATTGAAATTGTGGTTACTTTTGCAGTTCTGAAGGCTGGTGTTTCTGGAAGATCATAACTCAGCTGTGACACTGATGTGCTGCTAGCAAAGTCTTGCTATATATTGTAAAGCGCTTATGATTATGTCTATCACTTCTTCCCAAATGAAGTGGGAGGATTTTTATGAATCTTTCAATATTTTGATCTAATTTCAATAGTGAATATATTATTTATTCCTTTGATGGGAAATGTAGTGAGTTGGGATGGCTATTTTACTAGGACATCTGCCAGGGAGTGGCTCTCGTTTAACGCGAGCCAACAGTAATGCCCGTTGCTTATTGGGGACAGCGTTAGCAAATGTTCTGCTTCGTACAGATTTCCTTAACTGCTGCCAAGAGATGTAGTGGTGATCAGTCAGACTTTAGGAGTTAAATTACTCAGAGAAGTAAGATTGTAAACTCAGATCTACTATTATACTAACTAAACATTAAATGCAGCAAATACTCTCATGAATTATTCACTATAGTATTTTATTGCATAGGTTTCTCTGACCAATTTTTTTAATATTCTTTTAAATTCCTTGGTCCCAAAAGCTTCAATTAAATGAATATTTAAATGGTTGGAAGGACCAAAGGCAGGGCGCGTTATCTACTGGTGGTATTCTAATAATTTTAATAGTGTGTTTTCAAGTATTTCCTATGTGGCTCAATTTTGCCGCAATGTGTAGTGAGTTTCAACCCAATAAGTAAAATGGATTTTCATGGGCTAATCAAAGAATATAATTTTCTTTTATGTCTATACTGGGCTGATAACTGTACTTTATGGAATATCTAGTGCGGTAGTCGTGCGTGTCATGGGTGACTAGTGGAGTGTACCCCAAGTGCCTTTGGCCTGTGTCACATTTCCCTGCCACAGAAATGGGGGCGTATATCTGTGTCTGGGCAGTGGGGGAACAGGGACGTGTGGTTTTGGGAGGCAGTAGTGGAAAACGTTTGCTGATCCCGAACTAAAGCTAAAACCTAAGAGTTTTGGGGTGTATAATGTGCTACACAGACTGAATAAAGAATACGGGCCCTTCCCTATAAGGTAGGCTTGGATTTTAATACATGTCTTCTGGGTTGCTATTTGGGTTGAGCTTTGGGAACTGTTATTCAGGGTTACCTTTATCAGTGGCTTAGAAATTCTAAAAACCATGAGCAGTGACCCAATTTGGGTGCTGAGGGTGAGTCCGCCTTGGTCGGGCAGTGACAACCTCATTTGTCTTGTGTATCTGTGGCACCTTGGGCACTTCGGCCTTTGACCTGACACTCCAACGTGATTTACAGGTGTCTGCTGCACAGAGGATATAAGACAAATCTGCCATCCTTAAGGTGTTGTTACCTGACATTCTTTCTTCCGTTCTGGCAGGGAACAGACTTAGCAATTCTGGGCTGTCTTAGGGTGTGAAATGAGATTTAGTTTGTTCCTTCCTTCCTGTGTTCCTTGTTGCCTTCTTTCCATCAGGAGAGAAGGGGCAAAAGAGGCATCTCTTAAAATAGTGGAGGTAGCTGTGCCTCTTATTCATGCGTCATTATTACTGCTCTTGTGATCTTAAATAGGATGATACCATACAAAAAAGCCAAAGATGAGGGGAATCATTAGCCTTCATCTGTAATTACAGTGCGCTAGCTACGTACTACATATTGTGAGAGCTATCACAGAGCTATCATTTGCAATAAGAAGATACCTATTAAGGAAAGAATGAAAGTCATAACTGAGGGTATCTTTTCTAAGAATGACTTATCTACAAATATATTATAGAATGGTATTTTTACAGTAGTTTCCCAGCTATTTGGCAGAGGATATGTGCAAATCCTCTACGTAGCCTGCAGCAATAACAGCTGGCAGAGCAATTCTGAGAAATACCACCAAAAAGGCCAGAATAATGAATAAACTTTTAAGAAAAAGCATGGCAGTGATCCAGTAGTACCATCCCTTCAGGATAACATTGACCAACAACGTGTATAGCACTTTTCTGGAAATACTGCAGTTGAGATGAAATCTTAGCTGAGTCCTGAATCCTTCAGCGTGTGAATTCAGAGGCTCAGACGACTTTTCTTTTTCTAAGCATCACTTGCTCCCTGATACTCTTACTAGATTCCAGCTTCAATCTCGGTGCCTAAATTTTCCTTCTCAGTCTTTTTTTTTACTATGTACATTTAGCAGAATAGTTATGCATTTTTTTTTTTTATAATTAAGATTTTGTATCAGCCAGAAAATACTATCTTTTAGCATTTTTTTCAATCAGTTTCCTATATGTTTCTTTGCAAGGGGCAGGCAAGTAAAATTGCTACTGTGTTGTGTGCAGGAAGGTGCCCTGTGGTCTTCCAGTAAATTAAATCACTACACAATTAATGCTCACGGTCAACAAAAATCCAGTTCATCTAGCTGTGAACTTGCAGCATGGAGTTAAAGGACACCTTGTCCTTCCAGCTCTCATTGCTTTTCTTAAGGAGAGGAAAAAAAGTCACGGTTCTCTTACCTTATCAATAGAGCCATAGACCTATATATGGAAAGAGAGAGATTATTTTAAAGACTTAGCATTTTTATCAGGTTAACTATTTGTAAGAATTATAAATAATTCAGAAACTTTCAATCAATGCTTTAAATACATAGCAGACAATTTCCCTAGAGATCTTTTCTGGTCAAGGTAAATGGGAAAGATTTATAGCGTCTTGGAGAGTATTGACCAGGAAACACTGTGGGCTCCGTGCAGCGAGCGCCGCGGGCTGGCGGGCGTCAGCCTTTCGAGGAGCTGCCTAGGAAGCCCAGGGCAGTGCGGAACTGGCCGTGTGGCAGGCTGGAATGGTTTCTGCTGGTTTTCTTCAGAGCGTCTGTGGTTGAGCTGGCGTGACGACTCAGCTCTAGGAGAAATGTCAGATCTTGTAGTTCATCAGGAAAACTAGTAGTGATCTGCTTAAAAAACGACTAGGGCTTGTAGTCCGAAACTTTCTCTGAAAAATCTCCCTTTGCCTGTAAAACAGGCAGACGTCTACTGGAATTTGCATGATTATGGTAGAAATTGTTCAAAACTTTTGTCAAAACCAACCCCACCGAATAGATGCGTTACAAGTCTATTGTTCTTTACGATCACCAGTCGGATGTTGTGAGCAGTGATGAAGTAAAACACAAAACACAAATGAGAAGGTGATTTTCGGGTGTAAGAAATTAGGGGTGTTGCACATTGTATTAAAATGCAGGATTCTTTTCCCTGAGACTGACTATCAAATGGATTGAAAACTTACGTAGAAAAGTACCTTTAGGTCCAGTTCTTCCTTGTACTTTTATGGCAGCTCCTACTTCAGGTTTGTTTTGCGAGGGATTTTAAAATAAGCAAGCACACAACAAAATAGCCAGTGGGAAGTAGCTAAAATGCTGGGTAAACAAAAATAAAGTCAGATAGCTGATAATGGCTCTGAGCTATTGAGAGAGGCGTTAAAGCATCCCATCAGTAAGCAGTTTGTTTCTTCTTGTTGAGGAAGCTCCTGCTGAGGAACAAGCTAATTTGCTTTGCCACAGGTAGTAGGTAAAAAGTCTTGAGTGAGGTAAATCAGATTAGTTTTGCAAATCTGTCCTTCTTGCTTATTTAAAGCCGAACATGCATTTCTGAGAATTAACTTGCACACGGGAATACGATCACATCAGAAATGTATTACACTAGCA
The DNA here is from genome assembly GCA_013399365.1 of Pampusana beccarii. Lineage (NCBI taxonomy): Eukaryota > Metazoa > Chordata > Aves > Columbiformes > Columbidae > Pampusana > Pampusana beccarii. The sequence continues at coordinate 752,594 of VWYH01000496.1, forward strand.
CAGACTACCGCCGGGATTTTGACACATCAGTTCTTTGGATTTACTTGAAAACATCAGCTTTAAATACTGGGGATTAGTTTTCCTTCCTTTGTTAAGCACCTATCATATCCATAAGTTTAGATCAAATATGTTTATTGTCTGGGTGACTTTGGCGAATCTCTTCACACGTATGAGCTTAGACACGTGCAGGAGCAGGTGAAGGGTCAGGGCTCGCGATGCACCGATAGGGGGAAAAGTGCTGAGTGTCTTTTCTCAGTGCTGCCTGACAGATAACGAGACAGGTTATAGCGCTCAGGTTGGTGTTTAAATACGTGCTGAAGTCGTGCACGTGTTTGGAAAAAAAAAATCAAACACACGCACCGCCCAAACAAAATAAACCAAAAATAATTAAAAAACCTACCCCCCCCAAAATAAAAACCACCCAAACCAGCAAGCATGAACCATGAATTTTGATGAGCTGATTTGCAAAGGAATACAAGGGATAATTGAAAAAAAAATGTTTTAGCAATTTGATTCATTAGGTTGTGGCATGAAAATTAATGTGATGTTTAGTCTTGTAAATTATTAGAAAAGATTGTTTATTTTGCTAAAATAAATAATTAAAATTTGCAAGCTCTGAAGCTGCTTTGCAAATCCAGAGCACTGGGTGGAACTTTAAACAAAGGGTAATGAACAGCATCTTGTATTTTGCCACCCGAAAGGCAGCAGATTATATGTCTGCTTTGAGAATCCCACATTAATCTTCTTCATTTGATCTGACAGTCTTCTCTAATATCTAAGTCATATTTAATATAGATGGTTTATTGAAGCTTTAAACTTAATTGACAAGCTCGTTAATTTATGAAGCAAGTTGTTCACAAGTGTAACGTTGCAGGGGAATACAATGGTCTGTCTGGCTTTTACCTGATATATGTGGCTGGTGACTCTGAAGCTGGAACAATTTTAAAAAAGATAATATTAATTAAATGCTCCTAAAGGCAGGAATGTAAGGAACTAAAATTAGCAGAAGGAATGACGAGGTTTGCTGTGGTTTTAAGATGCATGGTCTCTCCCTTTTCCAATCTCCAGCTCCTTGACTCCTCTGAAACGTTAAATCCTAAATGGGATTTTGCTCTGTAAATAACAACAGAGTTTGTTTGCTTGTGCAGAGCTTGTACTCGTCTTCACAGCAGCCAAAGGTGAGTTTTCTACTGCAGTGTGTTCCTTCCTGGAGGTTTATCATGAGTGTTTATCTTTCTGACATACACTAATCAGTAGAACAAGATGGAAGGGATAAATATTTCTGTATTGCAACCATAGTGCAACCAACACTTTTTAAGGCATACGCAACACGCCCTGAAACTGCTGTTCGACTCAGTTTTCTGAGGTTCCTGAAATAGTATAGAGTCTCTATAGAAATAGAGACCATAGAGCTTTGTTACACTGGCATTTTCACAAACCAGAACTACTGTTATTGAAGGTTTTAGTGCCATTGCAGTCACATTTTCTTCTACCTTGGAAACTCTTCTGGAAGACGAATGGAGACTCCAGGCACCTTCTAAACCAGAGCAGCCGTCCATTTCTGGTCTGCTCTGTGTTCTGTCATCTTAGATTTAGCTAAGATGCATTTGGACAACCTGGAAACATTTTTTTTTAGAAGGCAGGTGATTTTTTACGTGCAAGCTGTACGTCAGGTCCTAAACCCAACAGGCGCAAGCACAGCTACTTGTGGGATTAGTTCGGCAACCAGAATTACTATGCAAGGAGCGCGTACCTGCTCCATCAGTTCACTGCTGGTTTCCTAAACACAGCAAACCTGAGAGCAATGAATGTCTGAGGAGACCTTGCCAGACTTCCAGCCCGTTGTTCCTGAGCCTAGGTGTTTGGAAACACAAAATTCTCTTAAGTATCAGGTTTAAACTATTAAGCGTGAACTATAATAGACAAGGCTGGCTGGTTTAGTGACAATGTCTGAAGAATATAAATGCTTGATTGACATGGGAGGTGGATGTAAGGAGCCTGTGGGGTTTACTCATTGGCTGATTCAGAACAGAGTGTTTAGACCCTGGGTCCCAGCAGCCAAACCCAGCCCTGTGCAGGGAGCAGACTGTCCTCTGGAGGATTCGGATCCCCGCTCCCGAATCAGGCTGATGAGCATATTAGAATGCAAATAAAGGAAATCTTACAGAAGAGTTGATTATCTCATCACTTGTGAAGAAGCTGATACAGGAATGTGTCTGAAGCAGTTCTAAGTAAGCTTCTTTGAGACATTTAGTGATAGAAAAAGAAAGAATTGTTGATTGGCCTAGTCACAGGATTTGATAGCAGAACTTAGGTGGGAGCTATGTTGGAAACTTATCCCAGAAAGGTGTTAGCACCAGTTAGGACATTAAAATGTGCTTTTTCGTACAGTGGAAATTAGAGAGATGCATAACAAAAAGCCCTGGTTTAGACAATAAAGCAGATACAGTACTTACATGAAGTGCTTTTCTTGTTAGGAGGTATTTTGATCTCTTGCTAAAAAAAGCTGCAGTAACATGAAAGACAACACAGTCTGTCTTGCTTCTTATACTTCGACTGACTTAATTAAATTCCTTTCACTCTTCGCATGTGTAAACATAAGCAAAGCCTGGAGGATTTAGCTTTCATTAGTGCTTTGTGTAGGGGAGGGAAGAAAAGGAGGCACCACTTGCACTTTGAGTTTTATGGATGTGAACTAAAATTTTCTCTAGTCCACTGTCCTTTCTCTGACAGCGTCCAGCAGTAGATAGAAGAATAAAGTTTAGATAGGGTGGTGCTACCTTTGAACCTTCTCAGCAAGGCACAGGAAAAAGCACTGCACGGATTTGAAATACGCCTTTCTCATTGTTGACGGTTTTGTTTCACTCGTCCACACAGTTGAAAAATTTCAAATCACATCGAATAGCTGTAACCCATTTCAGAACGAGAAACAAAATATTGTGTGTTTTGAAATTATTTTTTCACTATGACAAGTGGGACACTGCGCTATTTCTTTCACTTTTTCCATTCTCCTCCAGTTGCGACAATGGGTTTGATTGTGCTGTGTAATCTCATAAAAAGCCATTTTCAAGTGGGTTTTTGTGTGCTCCTTTGCACTGGCACAAATGTCTATTGGAACAATTTCCAATGTGTAGCTGTTTAAATGTGAATCTAAAAAAGAAGTTCCAATGGTGAATTGACTAGCAAAAGTAGAGGGCTTGCTTGGATTCAGAAAATCATTGAAATTTAAACTTGGTTTAAAATCTCATTGTGGGTAGGTAAGAATGTACATAATCGCTCTTCTGGATGAAAGATGATTTCCTTAATTCTTTTTGCATGCTTGAGGAAAATCCACACAAATGTAGTAATCCTTCAATATATTTTCTCTACAGACAATTTATATAATGTGTGTTGGAGGTCTTATTCAATCTGGAAATGGAGTCCATTCTAGCAAATGACTCCAGGATAGAAATTAGATACAGTCTTAGGTATCTCGTGTTAATTCAGCACTTGACTGGGAGAAAGTGAGGGAGGAGGAGTGTGAGCTCTTTTGCTACACATGTTGCATCTAACCTATGTATTTAACTTGATGCATTTATGAAATTAAGTTTTGGAAAAAGCTACATTAGTGTCCAAGAATACATACAGCAAACCCACATTATTTATATTGTATTACAAACTAGATATATGAACTAAAAATAGAGATATACTGATTCATGCTTTGCAAAAAGCACGATATAGCATAAAACAGTCCCAATCTCAAATAATTTGGAGATAGTAATCACAGCTCGTGCGAGTAAAACTCAGCTGTCTTTAGACTAGCTGAATAATAACTGTCAAGAACCCAACAGTGTTTATCACAGAGCCTACCCAGGATTTTTAGCAAATATTTAACTTCAAGTTACTTGTCTTGGATATTATCAGCACTATTGCAACAGTAACATAGACCCTGGTGTAGACTTACTGCTGTCTCACGTGTGTCTGAAAGTCCCGCAGTTGGCATGGAATGGAAACGTGCCCACCTGTGACTGTGGCTGGCTCGATGTAAGAAGCTTCCACCTCTTTTCCTTCACCTCCCAGACCCGTTCTTGCTGTATTTTGGTTTTGAAACATCAGACCATGACGTGAAGCACCAAACGAGGGATGTGCAGAAACGGGGCTGCTGGCCGGGGAGCCGGCAGCAGAGTCCAGGCAAACTCCTCGTGCTGCGTTTGCTCTGCGGCCGCCGACCCCAAGGGCGGCTCGGGTCCCGACACAGGGCTCAGCGACACTTGAAATGCTCAAGGCTTCTCCACGCAGCTTTTGCACCTCGCTCCCCTGGTAGCAAAACCTCAGCTGTAACTGGGTTAGGAATTCTGTTGCTCTGTATTTCCGTATTAGTTGTCAGGGCGAAACTGTTGTTGCTATCACAGTGCTAAATGAGTCAGATGGAAACGGAGATCAATTGCTGAAAAAAACTAGCAACAGTATTACCAAGAGGAAAGAAGAAAGGTCTGTGAAAAACAGCATATGCTTTGTTATCATGCAGCACTCAAATGGAAGATATAGAACACATAGATCAAAATATAATTTAGACCTTGATCAAGAGCATCATTGTAATTTAGCTACATTCAGTGGAAGTCAAAGAGTAAAGAGCTCATCTATATTTCTTTAAGCCGAAATTGTTTTCTTCCAATATGTGACTGGAAAGTTATTCAACTATATTGCTTTATTGGCATATAATTCATGTGCTGACATTGTTTCTGTTCTAAAAAAGTTAGTAAGCAAAAATCATTCTATAAATTACGTTTTCCCCTAACTTTTTTTGGCATAGCTTATTAAGAAAACTTGGATTAATGGTCCAAGAAATTGGATGCTAAATGTTCATAAACATTGATAAATGAGAACTTTATAACAAATTTTTAGTGGGGTTCCTAGGAGTATTCTTAACTCACAATGCTAATGATACATCAAACGTTTTTGATGTATTAGGAAGCAGAGCTCCATTTCTCATCGGAGGAAATGAGGAGAAGCCAAGGCTGTTTCCTCCGTGCTGGGAACCTTGGGTGACGCAGGCGGTCTGGCAGGAGTTCATACCTGGAGTATGACCCTCGCTCTTTGGGGTGTAACGATGACCTTTCTGTGAAGGGAATGCGTGATCAGCTGGAAGCACCTGTGGATAAGTTTGAAAAGATTGGGTTCAATAGAATAAACTGTACAGATAATGAAGTGATGCAAACTGTTTACAAAGCCATTGCACAAGACTACAGGGTGTTATGCATGAGCTGGTAGAACCTCTAGTGGAAGCAAAGGCGACTCGTGTGAAGTTGTGCTCCTCCTTGCACTGAAGATAATTATGTAGATAACTTGTATAACCGTTCTTCGGTGCCAAGGAAGAACTGCAGTGCAATGGAAAAGATGTCCTAATCACTACATCTAATTACACTGAAATGAGAATTACTGGAAGTCTTCAAGTGGTAATTATTCTTTTTATTATATTTAAGGCAATCAAAGCAAGAAATGCCACGTTCATAGTTTAATATAAAAAGTCTAATGTAGGGAATATCTAGGAACTTTGAAGATACCGGAGCCTTAGTGCTCTAATATTTGTCTTCTTCCTTTCACCCCAAAATATGTAGGACAAGCATTTCAACTTAATAATTGGTTCGTACACAAAAAGCTATGACTCCGTACAAGACTTCCATATCTTGTTAAAATTGGGCCTGTATTTTCTCAGCTTGCCCTTATGTGCCTTCACGCTAGCTGGATTGCTGCCGTACGTGGTGCAGTAATCGCTCGCTCCGCGGCCCTGCGGCCGTAAGCCAGAAAAGTGCATGTTCTGTTACAGAACAGGTCCTGGCTGAAATGAGGACTCACTTGGGCTAAACATTCTGTGCACACAGTTGTACTCAATGACTGCCTGAAAAAGCCATCTAATTATAATTAGTGCCTTTGCCAAACATTGTTCCTAAGCTATTAAAACTACTATAAAACCACGCTATATTCCAAGTTAAGCACCACACACACTGATAAAAAAACTGTTGTGTTGGATTCTAAAGTAGAACTCTGAACAACTGAAACAGATAAACTGCTGAAGCTGAGACTCTACACGGAACAACCCTCCCTATGTTACCCAATTTCTCAGAAGAGTTCTTATGCAACAGAATTTACCTGTAATTTGATTTTACAAAAGAAAAATACCAGAAGAGGTGATCAAGAGGCTTAGTAAGTAGATACTGAGTCAGATGGGGCTCTAACCTTGCAGAATTTGTAGGTTTTCTGTGACAAAGGGAGAGTCTGGAGACTTTCACAGGACTGTATCGGTCTATTGAAAACTGGAAGCTGTTCTCTCAGATCTCTTGAGAAGCCGGTGATCGAGTAGGGCCGGGGTGAAGGACCACACTCCAGCACTGCCAGAAGAAAATGGGTCCTTGAGTCTGCAGTTCCTCTCACGCAGCATTATTGATGTCACCAAGACCCCCGATGCTCCTCGGACTATGGGGTTTTTTTATTTTTATTTTCTCATTCTGAAGGTTCAGGGTTTTTTTGGGGGGAGTGGGTTCTTTTGTTCTTTTGTTCTTGTGTTTCTTCCTACACTACCTGAGACCTTTAGAAGGAAAACTCAGTGAAGTTTCCCAGCCTTACATCTTTGTTCTGTCACAGTTGCTTCTTTTCCCATGTCTTTAAAGCATAACTTTATTAATGAAGCAGCACACCCTATTCCTTCTTTTCTTCACCTTGTACTAAAGGATTGGTAGATTTATAAAGATGCTTTCTTTAGTTTTACTGTCTAATTTCCAGCTTTAGAAGTCATATGGAAGACAGGTTTTCATTGCTTGGCAGTGTTATTATGAGTATAATATTTAGCTCTTTGTCTAGATTTTAGATATGTAGCTCCTTTGGCTTTTACTGTTTAAAATCTGAAGAGGTCACTGCACCTTGTCTAAGTCCCCTATTTCCAATGGTTTGCCTGCTGCAGTTTGAGTTCTTTGTTCTTTTGTGGTTAACGCGGCTCGCTATAGTCATTTTATCAGATCAAACAGGGAATTAAAGCATTTGTTTTCACACTGTTATCTGCTGTTAGATTCTGTTCCCCATATACTTCTCACTCATTCCCCCAGGGATAGGCTGATCCTAAGGCTGTTCTGGGATCTTTGAATTCAGGGGAAAGCAGGTACGACAGGAGCTCCTGCACTGAGGGAACAAAGGGATACTAAAGATGGCTTTATCTGTGCTTGTCGAAGACTACAAGGTGTTTGCTGCACTAGGGGAGACGAGCTCTGGAGATGTGCCTCGCTGTGGCTGAGGCAGTGAGTGGAACTGCGGAGCTGAGTGTTGCTGAGCAGGGTTCCTCGCCGCCCTCCCTCCTGCGCTGCTGGGGCTGCTCCAGCGCGCTGAGCACCGGGGAAGCCGCCAGCTCCTTTTGTCCCTGACGCAGCAGTTCCGCTGAAATTCCCGCTGATCCGCACGCCTCGCAACGCTTTGCCTTTGGGATTCAGCGTTCTTAGTGCTTTTCTGTTAATTTCCTTTCTAATAGGATTTTAATACGTAGAAAGCAAATGATCTCTTTGGAATGTTTAAAGTCCTAATCTAGCTATGTAAATCTCTCTTAATATCTAAGCATTTTCTAACGTTGATAGCTATTTTTAAAGCATTAACTTTTTGTGGCTTTCGCAGGAGCGTTGATTTGCATTCGGTGTCTAGGCACAGAGACATCTGGATCTGTTACAATACTCCATTTCAGTGCCTGCTTATTAGCACAAGTTGCCTTTTAGTCTGGAAGTTGAGACTGTTGCAGGCTGTAAACCAGGGCTGTATGGGTATGCAGTACAGTGACTGTATGCTAGCATGGGAGCACGGGAAGGATTGCTTAGGAGTGTGACTTTTACTATCATTGCAAGGAAAGTGACCAAATAAAAGACCAAAGTCAACTTCAGTGTGAGTCTTGACTTTAGCAAAGTAATTTGAACTTGCTTGAAGTTATTTTTAGTGACTTTAAACCAGAAATTTTCACTGATGCAATATGCATTTCCCCCCATCCTGTTTAGTTCCCTTTCTCTCAATCGCAATTTCTCTTTGTACTTTCCATGTAATAAGAATTTTGTATCATTATAATCAGTTATTACTGCTAGAATAGATAGAACATCGAATAAACAGCAAGGAATGGTATGACAGGACTGCGTGTGGGTCTGAACGGGGTACTGGTAACATCTCCAGTGGGGTCGAGGTTATTTTCCCTGGGGCTGGACTGATTGAGTCTCATCACTAGTGGAGTCCTATAGGTAGGACAGTGAATTTTGTCAGAGACTTTCTACATTTAGATAAAATCATTCTGCATGCCTTTAAAAGAATGAGATTATGATTCTTCATAATTTAGTTCTTTATTTTATGTAAATTAGATAATTGCAGATAAAATATATAACATATATAATAATTTATGTTTATTGTAATATTATGTTGTAAAGAATTAAATTATAAAGAATTATAAAATATAGAGAGATAAAATCCAGTATGGCAGTCCAATTTATAGTGTTCTGTAGAATGCACTTTATATGCACTTACTGTGTTCTGCACAATACACTTTCCTTTGGTTTCTGTGGAGCTTAGAATTCCATATGAGGTATCATTTGCTGTTGATTTTCAACAAAATTATTTCTAATATGCATAGAATTATAGTATTAATAAAGTGAACCTTGCCATCAAACTTATTGATCCTTGATAAACCCCTGTTAAACTTCGATAAATTCCATTGAATTCATTGAACTCTGTCAAATTATTATTTTACCTCAGTAAATCATATTGCTGCTTCTCTCTTGAGTGAGGTACATTCCACCCATCCGTGGCAGGCACTGGCAACATGATCGAGAAGATGGTTTGTGTAATAAGATTTAACGCGATCTGATTTGTCTCTCGGAGGAACGGTGGGTGGATGCTCACCGCGCCCTCGGTGCTGTCCTGGGTTTCATTTTCACGGTGTCTTTTTTTCCACACCAGTGCAGGCTCCATCCATTTGCTCCTCACCAGGGCATCAGCTGGGCATTCCCACTGCTCTCACATTTCCTCGTGCACCTGATACCCGCATGGCATCAGTCTCTGTAAGCAACTTCTGGAAGCGAGAAAATAGGATCTTTCTCAGTACGCTGCTCATGGTTGTCAGATTACTCATCTGTTTAGAAAAAAGATACACACAGCATTGATAGTTGATGTGTGTCGCATCCAGAGGGGGGTATTGTTACTTGTTATTGACATTATATTGACATTGTTGGACAACGACATTACCTGTGCTATCAGAGGTAATAACAAAGGCGGTGCAGCAGCTGTATCCACTGGTACGTGATGCAGCACTGGGAGAAGAGATGTTGGCAAGTTAAAATATGAAGTTAAAATATTAAAACTGGAAAGATGATGTTGCTAGGTTAAAGTATGTCGTGCAAAGATGGTGACAATTTGGGTAGAGGTGTCTATAGCATTGTTTCTTAGTATTTAATAGCCCACAAAACAGCTAAAGTGCTCTTCTAATTGCCTTTTGCTTACCAAATAATAAACACTTAATCAAATGAATTTAAAGAAACTGCAAATAAATGAAAAACATTTTTACACAAAGCTTGGTGCCAGGAATTAATTGATGAAGTATATGGCTGAACCTCTTTACTAAAGCACTAAAACCTACTTTTGCCAAATCTAACATTAGGCAAGACTTTGTCTAATAATATATAACCATTACGTCTTTGACGTACAGCCATGACAATGTTCTTAGTAAAGGATTACGGCATTGCACTAAGCAGAGGAGAAAGCTACTTTAATACTACAATATTAAGCCACCACAGTATTAAACCACCATGGTGAACTCTGAAAAGCACAACTTATCTAACACATTAAGGACAAATTTGAGTTATTAAGGCTAATTGATCTATTTTAACACGATTTAGCAGCATCTACCCAGAGGTTACCAGTCTTGATTTAAGTTTGTCCAGAGCCAGCACCGCGGCTCCAGAAGTGACTGATAAGATCACTGTGCGCTCCGGTGGTGTCGGGACCAGGCGGGTCCGCAGACAGATGTACACAGCGGCATCGACACAGCAAATGGTACAGACAAAAATACACATTTCTGCACCCGTCCTGTTATCTGGCAGCTGTTCCATTAACATCTTGGTGAACCTCCAAGGCTGCTGCCCAGTTAACGGCTCGTGATGCAGATAGAGAATCGTTGACTCCGGCTAAACAAAGTAATCTCTGTGCTCTATTCATAGTTAGTTAGCTCCTCAGTTTACATTTCTGGAATACGGTTCAGAACTGAAAAAAACATGGTTCAGCATCTTCCTTTTATTCCGTGTTAGGTCTCCTGTCTGCTGAAGTGTATGTTTATAATCCCTCTAAGCTATTTTAGAGATAATTGTTTTGGATGTGTCTTAAACGTTAGGGATAATGTTTGCTGTGGCTTAATTTGTGCTGATGTTCCGTTGATCAACTTTTCCTTTTATTTGAAATCGGTGTAAAAACTAGGATGTGCTAGTTTTCTCCTGCATTGATAACTGCTACACAATATCAGCTGTCTAGCAGAAGGAAAGATTGCAGAATGCCAGCTTTGCTGAAGTGAATGCCCAAGTTTTGCTTTCTGAAGCTCCTTCTCTCATAGGAACACCTGTATAGCACATGCTTTTAAGTGCCATCCTAACATCCTGCTTATTCATGTCATGATCTGTGTTCTCTGCATTGACCTCATGACTCCATCTTTAGGTGCTTTATGATAAGACATGATTGTGATACAGCGTGAGTACTTCAATATTAGAGGACAGGGGCGAGGAAACAAATTAACTACCCATTTGTGCAGTGTCAGCTTTCTGTGTGCCTCAGGGTTCAATTCAATATATCGCTGCTCTTTCTACTTTGTACTACAGAACAACAAAAATTAAATAGTTGGTCCTGTTCTCCAGGACTCTGGATTTAGGTTTTGACTCAGTAAGTTGGTTCCCTGCTCAGCAGAGCACGTGCTCACATCCTCTCGACATTTGTTATGGAAAATGTTGGGCTCAGAGATAAAGGCACTGCCTTGATGCTTGTGAAAACACGTTTCCTTGTTCTGCTGGTTCTGTCAGAATATTTGTACGTGACCTTGAACCATTCAGACTGTTTTGCAGAATGGTTTAGTATCCCAGCGTGATTCACTGAAGTGTGTGCTCTGAATAGCTTTTTGGAAATGTTGTGGTCAGTCTCTCTGTCCAGTTCTCTTTGCAGCATCTCACAGAAAAACCCCATTTTGTTTCACTTAACTTCATCAGTTACAGTATTTCATTTCTGTATTTGGAAATTTCAGTCTATGTATTCCTGGTCTTTTTTGCACAGAAAAAGCAGAGATGTAATGCTGTATGTACAGTGTTATGTTCTGTTCCCAACATGTAATTGGATGAACGATTTAAATAGCATCTGCCAGAGAGCGGAGATATAAATAGGACAACACACACACAATTCTGTGTTTTTACTGTGTGTAAGTGGATCTGCCATTGAAACGATGAGGTTTGCTCTAGTGTGAAGAGAAGAATATATTGTATTTTAGAACAGCGATTACATGGATTTTTGGTAAATATTTGAATTGGATTACTGGTCAACTGTGTAACTGTACTGTGAAGAACGGGACAATGCTTAAAGAGCAAGTATCTTGGGGTTAATATAACAACAGTCAGAGTCTTGCAGAATGGCAAATTGTCAGGTTTTGCTCTCAGTTTATGTGTTTTGCGGAAGAACCTTCCTGCCTACCCGTGAGTTTCGATTCCCAGATCTGGAAAGGTGCTCTGCATCTGCCCCCGTTCGGAACACCCGAGGAGCTGCAGGTTTTTTGGACTCCAGCTTTGTTCGGCTACCGCGTAGCCAGCGAGATCCAGCGGGGTTTTGAGCAGTGTTCGCTAAGCGATGCCCACTGGAATTTTTTAGCTTTGTAGCCAGTGATTCAGACAAATTTCCTAACCCGACGCTTGCCTGGTCTCTCGCAGTAATGGGCTTCCCGGGCCGTGAGCTGCCACACGCACCAGCTGGGGTTCGTTTTTGCTGTGATCAGATGAACAGTGGCATGGAATTAGGATGGGTGTTCAGGTGAGAGGTGGCTGTAGGGCAGAGGCACCGCTGGGGTTGTTCTCTGCGGATGTTCATCCACCACTGCACCAAAAGAGAGCTCTTAAAAAGCTTATGTGTCCTCGTCTTGATCAACAGCTTTATTTCAAGCCAAAGTATCCAATACTGCTTCCCAATGGTGACAGCTCTGATGTGCATAACTTCATTTCAATCATTATCTCTGGGTTGAATCTCAACGTGTGGCATTCGGTTGTGCAGCTAACTGAAGCCTCAAAGAAAGCAGTAAACCGTGGTATAAATATTTAAAGAGTTGTACAGGTGTTACGCTATTTCTTCCGTTAAACTTCTCTTTGTAAATGTCCAAGATCTGTAACTGAAGCAGGCGTAGCTGAAGAACTAGTGCTTAAAATCCCTTATCAGCGGTACTTGTCTAGAAGGCATCAGTGCCTGAGACACAGACCATTTCTTAATTAAGTTGAAAAAAACCTTTCCTCCTTTGTGCTTGTCTGTTGAGCAACAAATCTCACTCATGTAGTTTTTTTCCATGTGGCTATGGTAAATCTAACAGCCTCTTAAAAAGCAGCAGTTTATCTTGTTTGGCTTTAAAGATTACAAAATTTAAAATATAATTCAGTTCAAGCAGGAGCCAGACCGGATACATCTTTTTCATTTTTCATTATTATCGATTGTTGTGAAGTTTATGACTCGGTAAACACGAGGAAGGGAAGAAAAGTCATGACTTTTTTCCCTCAGTGCCGAGGCGGCGAGGGAAAACAGATGGTTGTGTTGCCTATTGGATAACGGTTAGGAGTAAAATTTTTTTGTTCTGACATTTCAATTTGCAGGGATATGTATGAAGCAGACACTTGTTATTAAAAATCAAATCTAGACTTGGAGTTCAGATCTTTAATTTAATGTTTTAACTGGTACCAGGGTTTCTTTTTCACCTGGCTTTGAACCACGGCTGTGTGTCTCTGTCTGCCTGACTGAATCAGTGCCCCAGAAAACCATGAGAGGGATATCAGAGCTAAAAATGCACGAGGAGATCACTCCAAAACACCTATGGCTCTTCATACAAACGAGAGCCATCGGGAGCCGGGTGCCAGCTGTTTCATTGCTGGGAGCCGGTGGATATTTTTCACAGCCTGTCAGGAGTGCACAGAGTGCAGGACGGGACCAAATGAGTGCTGTGCCCTGCTTTATCTCCACGCTCTCAGGATACAAAACGTCCGTTCTCTCTGCTTTTCTTTCAGGCTTCTTGCTTTCTAACAATAAAGGGACCACAATATGTTTATTTCTAAGGGATGTCTGTACTGTACGTGCTTGTCCGAATAATTCCTTGGGGCTCCAGGAGATCTGGAGTAGACCCATCCCAGAGCACAGCTATTCTGCCCCCTGAATACAGTTAAAGGTCCAGGCACGCAATGCACTGAAATCCGTCCAGACGGTGCTTTCACAGGACCAGAAAAATCTCACCAGTCTCAGAGCAAGCACGAGAGACACGTAATGTTAAAAATAAAATGCAAATGCCTGAGTTATTTGAATATAATCACTTTATTAATTTAACTGTCTAACTGATACTGATGACAGTCTAATAATAAGGTCCAAAATGTTCTTTCTCATTAAAGGAGTTAATGAACTCACACATCTTAAGAATTTCATTTTAATTAATTAGGAATAATTTATATGAGGGAGAGAAGTGCCAAAAAATATTCCTACTGAGGAGTGGAGAATTGGTAAATCTGTTAATGAGGATGCAGGGTGCCAAGACTCGTGTGAGAAGATTCCTGCAGTTTTCCGATTCGTGTGTAGAAAGTCACGGGGTGGCTGGATATTCAAAATTCCAGCATCACAGGCATTCCCACTCATTCTATTGTATGTGCTCAATAGTCTGTAATCCCGGTAGCAGGGACGACAAACATCTGCTTCAAGACAAAATAATAAATCTGTCCCTTCATATAGGTAGGGTGTTAAAATGTGATACAGATTTATTAGTAATATAGCTTTTCATTTCTCCATAATTTCAGAAAGTAGAAAAATTGAACTCAAATACTTTCCTTAAATTGTGAAATATGGTTCTTCTTTTGAACTTCATCTCCTTAAAAATGAAATTTCAAATGTTGCGCTTCAGAAGCACCATTTTATATCTAGTCACGCTGTTTCTGTAAAACAAAGATGCTGTTGGCCATTTCCTTGAGTTGCGGTGGTTTTTTGTCTCTCATGATTTAACAAACAGTACAATGGAAGCAGTAAGCACGTTGCTCTAAGGAAGCCGTTTAAGTTCCGAAACTTTCCTGATATTTTACACCCATAATGAACTTTCATGACTGACTTGAAATGAGAAATACTATATGATTTTTTTTTTTTTTTAATGCTTCATTGGGTTAATTTCTTTTGGCTATCATGTCCAGATTTCAGTGTATATTTGCTTCAGAATCTTGTTAATGCTAAAAATAACTAACTTGAACTGCTGAGACCATGACTGGTATGTAAAACTAGAGCCTTAAACCTGGAGTAAATGCTGAAAGGTATGTTAGGAGTGAGTGGAAAGCAAGCAGATGTGTTCTAGAATTGGAATCAGTATGCAAAGTTGTTTTAGGCATATTAACATATTAATAGCCAGGCTAGGACCTAGGGATCTTTACTGTTATCACAACCTGTTTGATGTTGCATGTTGCAGGTACGCTTCAGGAAATGCAGTTCGTGTGGACTGAGCAGAGAGCGAGGAGCAGCGACTTCGCTGCGGTGCCCAGCAGTCGGTGCCACAGGTAGGAGCAGCGTTCAGACCATTTGGGTTGCACTCGCGTACACAACTTCCAGATGGGGTTTTATTTCGAGCAGTAGCTGTTCCAGAGCTGTTTTCACTCCTGCCTGATCTCTCTGGACCTGGAAATGATGCAGTAACAATATGCCGGGCAGGTTTGCTGAGCGTGCAACTCGCATTGAAAGTGTGTGTGTGTGTTTGAGGAGGTATTGCCTTTGTACCTAAGGACTAAATGCTCATTTGATTGAAAATTGTTCTTTAACAACATACATGGGGAGAAATAAATAGGAAAACTTAGTGATAAATGCCCACAAGTTGAACATAAATTATCTGTCGCAGGTAAACTCAATTTATAATTAATTTTACTGTCTCTAAATCATGCAAGCTATACATAAGTGCCTTTATTTTCAGAGACTAAATCTTTCTTTGATTAAATATTCACAGATCAGTGTAGCTTTCAAAGGCTTTGAGCCTTGTGCTAAGATAATAAACAAGTACGTAAGCAAAGAAAAGCTCAGTGCAGATACAGCTCAAAAAAGAGTAATAGGATACGGTTACCCAAGCAGTTCTGTTATCCCAACTCTGTATGTGGTCACCAAGGGAGGGTAGCAGGGGGAAATCAGGAGGCTTGCTTTTCATTCTGATCTGTTTGCTTCATTGTTGAGCAGACAGTTTAATGGCTTAAAAGCCCTCCTGAACAAAACCTCCCCCATTCTTTGATTTGTGTATATAAATACACATTATGTGTTCATCAGCTTCTTGCTTATGGCCTGTTGATCTGACCATTCCAGTAACAACAAAAGACAGGAAGGCTTGTGTAAGCTTTTAGGCACAAACTGCACGGTAAGGGTGAAAGTAAAGAGCTAAAAGTGTAGATTTACAGCTCTAACCTTCAATCCAGTGCTCTAATAACATTCTTGGTGCAGCCTAAGAAGAAAAGATGGCCAATGAATTTTTATGTAGGGCTAGGCTATTTGTGCTTTCTTTGTTGTGATGTTGACCAATAAGAAATGCATTTTTTTTGCCTTTTCCATTCTAAATGGAAACTATGAACTCTTCCATTCTCAATGGAACTAGAGCAAAGCCCCATTTTCACGCAGGCAAACGTTATTTTAAAAATAAGCGTGATGTTGAGTTCAGTAGCGCTGGCCATTTTGGTGGATAGGAAAAGCTTAGAGACGGATGGCAAAGCATAATGGTGAGTGCTGAAGAATCTTCTTTAGCGAACGTGCAAGCAGCGATTGGGAGTGAGCATAAACTGGTGGAACCTGGGCAGATTTTAGCAAATCTCGGCTGAGCAGCAGCACAAAAGGCAGAGCACAGTGCCACCTAGTGCCCTCGGCAACTCACACGGGTTGCCAGGTGGGCAGGATTTCGAATAGAAGAAAACAGGTGACAGGAGCGTTAATGTGAAGTCATTGGGCCGTATCTTCGGCTGGGAGACGGGTCTGTTGTGGCTTCCCAGGAGAGCCCTGGGCTGTTAGAAACGTTCTCGGCTGAGTGCATCCCTCCCAAGTCCTTTTCCCGTTGAAACTCGGGGTGTGAGTTGTGGCCGCGTGTCAGATCGCAGCAAACGGTTCGTTTCCCAGGGAACGCCAGGCCATGTGTACCCGACGGCAAAGCCCTGCACAGGGTTCACCTCCCGCCCAAGGGGCAGCCCTGCGGATTCTCCCGAAATCCGAATCGCAAAGTTGACATTTACATGCAATATCTTATCAGTCTTTTTTTTCACTACCTTGATGGAGCATATGTTTTTTCAATTAAATTTTAATGTGGGAAGAGGGTAATTGTTACGTAAAACTACACTGCAGTATTGTCAGTGTGCCATTCATACTGGGAGCACAGACAAGCCTGGTCCCCCATGGACTGGGTGGCCCTCTGGTCCTCTCTGCCTCCATCGGCTGGAGCGAGCTGGAAGTGACCGTCGTGCTTTAGTTTGTCATTTTTAGTTTTTGTGTGTCACTCCAGGTAGTTCGACTAGGGAAGGGCTTTGTTGGCACCATTTGTGCTCCGGCATTTGCAGACAAATAGTTACAAATACACTGCTGAAGTCGACCATTGTGGATTCTTTTATTATAACCCTTTCTCAAGTCGAATCAAGGATTCTAGTGTCTAAAACTGTGGACAGTCTCAGTAAACCACTCGAGTTGAACCGGGACTCTGATCTCCTACTCCAAGGCATGTTTTATTAACAATTAAATGTTAATGGGAGTGGACATGTTATGTTGAGTGGTTTCAACTGCTTTTGTACTCTCTGCTACACTGTTCCATGACTCAGAGCCCCTGTCTTTGTATTTAAAATGAATTAAAGCTATTGCACCTACTCCTTGGGAAACACCTGGAGCATGACAAACGTTACATTAAATTAGTCCATTGCGGTATTACATGCGTAACTGCATAAACATCCACTTGGTCCTTGCTGTGACCACCTCTGATCCTGGCTGTTACTGCTACTGTCTTCTACAAGCCTTTTTTTCCCTCGTATGTTTTTTCGTGTTCATTTGCAGTTGTCAAGAGCAGGTTCTGTTTATTTCCCATGATAATGGCTTGCCTATTTTTTTTAATAGTTTTAAAATTAAATCAGTTCTGTTGCAGCATTTTTACATTGGTGTTGAAAACACATCAATGTGCCAGCAGCGTTTTGCTGCTGTTGTCTGTGTTTCCCCTGGAAAAGCACCTTGGGCTGTCACTGAAGGGCACTGCATAACTGTAGTATAGTATTATGGTATTATATATTTATTATCATAACCCCACACTGACAAGCTACCTCCCAAATACATCAGTAACCAATCTACCTTGACACATTTTTCATTCCATTTTTTTTTGCCTTCTCTCCTAATGTGCTTTCTTTACTTACGGCTCTTTGGAACATTGCTATGGTCTTTCACTATCATTAGACAATAGCAGTTTGCATTCAAATCTGCCTGTTTCAGCCCTTTGGGTCATTTATTAGTTATTTTTTTCCCAGTGTTTCGGGTTAACCCGTGCGGGGAGCTGAGCACCACACAGCTGCTCACTCACTGCCCCCAGGGAGACAGGAGAGGAAAGGAAAAGGAATAGCAAGAAAACCTAGGGGGCAAGATAAAGTAAAATAAAATGGTTTAACATGTGAAGGATAAGTGGAAGAAGATAGAAGAAAACAACAAAATATCTGATGAAAAAGCAATTATTCACCCCCTCCCATGGGCAGAGCAGCACCCAGCCAGTTCCCAAGGAAAAGAGGAGTAGCCCCTCTAAAATCGCCTCTCCTCCACTCTGTTGCTGAGCAGGACATTGTCTGATACGGAATATCCTTTCGGTTAGTTCAGTCTATCTGCACACTTGTGTCCCTCCCAGTTTGTTCTGCACCACCCAGTGTGTTCACTGGGGACAGAGTGAGAACCAAGGAGCCCTTCCCGCTGTGCAAACGCTGCTCAGCAGAACCTGGAACATCAGCTTATTGTCAGGGCTGGTTTGGTCATGCAATAAGTTTAAAAATTCCCTGAATGGCACAAACTGTGAAGGACGTATCTTGTTTCATGTTACGTCTTCCTCTCAAGTGACGGGAAACCTGCCATTGCAATAGGTGACTGAGTTAATGTATCTGCTGAACTGCAGGACTGCTGATGAAAACACCTTGTGCAGTGTAATATGACACGGAGTTTTAGGTAATTTCCTCTGCCTTTGGTAACTGCTGTGCCATGGTGCCTGAAGTATAGGTACAAATCTCCAGTGGATATGGTTTGGCAAAGCTGAGACTGCTGAGTGGGAAAAGAAACCTTGAATAGTCAGGAAATAAGCTTATGAAATGAATGGCTTTAATACTTTTGTGAACCATTCTGGATCTACTCATACTAGAAATGCATGCAGTTATGAATAACGTAGCCTTTATCTCATAATTGTCTTTGCTAATTACCTTTTTAGCAAATTAAAAGGTGAGAGGGCTTAATGCTTATGTCTGTGTTCTTCAGTAGTGCGTGCTTATATTGTCCCTTTGTTTGCACTGACAGGAATTCCCAGTTTAAAACGGTTAGATTTGCACTTCTCCCCAGTAGCTGAAGCAAAGCCTGACCGTGCAGCCCGTGCTGCCTGGAAATGGAGCTCTTGGGAAGTGCTCAGATCCGCAGGCCTGGCTCTTCCTGCGGTGCTTGTTCCAAATGGGAGGAAATGCTCCAAATAAAAGCTGCCTGCAATTAAAAACCATCTCACACCTTTACAGTGCTCGCAGGGTCCTGAGGGCTGGTTTTCTTGTTTTCTACCGCAGCTGAAGGGTGAGTGGATTGAATAGAACATGTGTATTACAGAACTGGAAAGCAGCATAGAGAAAGCTTGTTTCATCGCTAAGTGGAACATATGAGAGTGGCTGTAGAATTAACTTGGCTGTCCTCCCTTAAATATTAAGTTTTTTATGCTCCAGAATTCGCACAAGTTCTGATCTATGAATAGGGAGAAATTTAACAGATAGACATCTAAGCTGCTCAGAGTTAGTTGATCTTTTCTGGTTAATAATATCGTAACAGCATCCCAGCCAAGAGGCAGGACCATTGCAGTATCGCCACTGTTCCTGTTGGTCCCCATTGCTCTGACTAACCTTCTAAACAAATCACAAAGGAGTTAGAAAATTATGGGAATTTAAAAATGTCACTCTATTTTCTGCGTATGAAATAATATGATGTGCAAGTAGAATTCAAAAACTTATAAAATATAGTTCAATATGTCCATATTTCTAGAGCTTAGTTGAGGTGGACACCCCATATGAGTTCAGGAGCTTTTCCTCACACTCTGCCCGGTTTAAAACTTGACCAGCAGGACTGTGAATGCACCCAAGTTGTCGGCAGTGCCACCCAGGAGGGGCACGGGGCTCCCAGCTACTCCCTGCTCACCAGGATCTCCCTCGGAAAAGAAATCGGCGTGCCAGTTAACTTAGCTCTGCTGTGATTATCCCGCCTTCAAAGCTGTGCTGGAGTTTCTGTGTGAGGATTTGCTCTGTACTCTTAGCACAGATGTATCCTCTCTGACTTCTGGAAGCAAACGCAATGAGGCAGAAACAATCAGCTTTGATCCTTTGCCACTGGATTACGGGACAATTTGTTTGGCCTCTGAACATGCAACGAATTATAGGGAAGGCACATGATAAGTACTTGCACTAAGCTACTCCCTGGAATGAAAGCAGCATTCTTGTTTTCGTTTGTATTCCCAGACCGCTCAGATTAACCAGGCAGAAAATGCCCCCTGTGCTCAGTGAAGCGCTTTTTGTGTCTGGGTGGAGCGGGAGCCCAGGCCAGCGCTGAGGTGAAGCCTATCGATGCAATTCGGATTGTATAATATGCCATACAGAATGAGCGCTGCTGTTCTGCGCAGGACAGCGGTACGGTCCTTCCTTGATGTGATTGCAGAGGTCTGCACAGAGTTTTGATCAGATTGGCACTTATGCTTTGAGCCTTTTGTCCCTTGACGTGTTTGCTGAAAGGAGACTGAAAATTTGGTCAATCCAAGGCTTGAGACGTAAGGCATCAGAATACCCGTATGAAATATAATCCACTACAGAATCCTGATAGTAAAACAAAACACACAACAATATTGAGAATATTCAGGGCCCTGGAACTCCCCTTTGCAAGAATTGTTAAAGCTGGCTGAGTCTGGAGTAAAACACCCTCCTCCTCTTTGAGTCCTGCTCTTTGTTGAAAGCTCTTGGAGCCAGCGAGCCTAGAGCAGATAAAATAATTAAAACTGGTAGGGGATTTGAAACATGAACATGATGCAAAACATAACGTTAGAGGCCAAATTCTCAGGTGGTTTGAACTAACGTGTGTCAGTGCCTTCAGTTACACTGTGCTGGTTTCCTCAACAGCCCAGCATTTGGCTCTAGATTTTGTTATCAGTGCAGAGGCCGGCTTAGGGAGCCATTGGAACAGGGACCGGCTCAGGACTGGGTGAGGACTTCTGACTCTGGATGTCAAGATCAGTGCTTTGCCGATGTTGCTTTGCTGCTGTAGCGTTGTCTGGTTTGGGGCTTTTCTTGTCCAGACCAACTTTTTTTTTTTTTTCTAGAAGGTATTTCTGAGTGCATTTCTTTGCTTATTTACTCCGCCATACAGTCCAGAAAACAGAGAGAAACTGCTGGATGTAAAAGACTGATGGGGACAACAAAGGAAAGTTCCCTTATTCTTTTAGACATCTCCTTTTCTTTCATTATTGGCATTCTTCTTACTGCAGTGTTGCAAGAAAGCAATGATAAACTATAATTGTGGAAGAAAGTGGTCCTAGGTAACATTTTTAGTCTGTAAAAACATGTACTTCTTCCAGCTCAGTGTCATTTTTGTGACAATATCTACAATCAAGAAATAATAGCACATCTCTTTTGTCAGTCAGCTGTCTGCTTCAAGATGTGAGTCCAGATGTCTACCAGAAAACAGATGTACAAACTACAGAAAAGCAGATAAGACAGCTGAATTATTCAGTGTATAAGTAAATCCTACTGCATCCCATATCCTCCATGCTTATAAAAAATTTCTTCCTTTTTTCGCTCAAGAAAATGCTTCTGTTCAAAATAATGACATGCCATTTTCTGCTGGTTTTGAAATCTCCCTAATTTCCTCACCTAATACATTTCCCAGTGCTTGTCTGAGGAGAGTCAATAGTGGACGCCTGCTCAGAAGCCACCTGCTCGTTTAGACCCAGAGATTCTACGTTCTAACTCCTTGCTCGCTTTTTGTTACATCACTTTATTTACAGCAATGAGATGCGTTTTGCTTTTAACATAATTAATTCTTGTCTTGCTGACCTAGTGTTAATACTACAGGAAGATTTTCAACCTTTAAGTTTGACTAACATGAGACACCATGTATTCTGTAAGTCCAATGAAAGAGAATTTCAGGAAGTGACCCGAAGGGAGTGACAAACATTGCCTGTCTCAGAGGTGCCAGCAGGATTGTTGTTGTCAAGGGTAATGAAAATTGAATCAGACCACTAAACTAATTAGATGGTAGAGCTGAGTAGAAAAGGCAGCAACAGGAATCTCACAGGCAGTAAAGGGCCGGGAGGGACACGAGGCTGGTGGTCAGCGTGAACCCAGCAATCCCGGGATGGCCAAGAGACCTCCACACTTCCATGGCCCATATGGTGGGAATAGAGAAACTGGTATAAAGAAGAATATCGTGCTATCTGTCTTTCCCCAAAATACTCAACATTGTGTCCCCTGGATGTTTGGAAGCTACAGATTCAGATAGGTCCCCTTTATCATGTTAAGACTAAGACGAGGACTACAGTCAGGCTTAACTGTTCGGAACCAAAGCATCAAGTTTCCAGGTGAGAACTGGAAGGTCCGATTTTTCAAAACCTGTGATTTATGAAGAGGTCTGGTGTTATTAAGGACTGATGTCAAGTGGGGTTTTTTGTTTGCGCATGGGGTTTTTCTGGTTTGGTTGTGGTTTGGGTTTTGTTTTCCTTTTTTTTTTTTAATGACAAGGCTGGATTTGGGGCTCGGTCAAGTTCTGGTTAGGCAATGCAGGGGCTTGCGTGCATGGGTCTGAGACAGTGCTTGCTGCCTTAGATGTGACGTATATTTAGTATCTTGTTTCTTAGCATTTTGGCTCTGTCCCAGAGTATTTCGTCTATCGCTGTGCCATTACCACTGTTATCTAAACGGCCTCGCTTCCTGACTGCGTAGCTTTTAAGTTGTTAATGATACCAGGATTCTGCAGTAAAATTATTTCTCCATCTAAGTTCTTTAACTCCCTCCTTATCTTCTCAGTAAATAAGACTGATAACTTTATTGCAGAGCATGGTCAGAAATTCCCATGCCCTTATTTCACAGTCCTTTACCCTCTGTGTCAGTACTCGGTCGATTAGTGATAGATCCATTCGGGAGCACGAGTGTAGAATGTGAAAGTACCTTTTCGACTGGTAACGAGACCTTGTTTTTCTGTGGTTAAAATAATTAAGCTCTTATTCATTCAATTCTGGCACGTCAGGGCTCCTTTCTGTACTCCTGACTGATGAATTTGAGAAAAGTGCTTTTCTTGCCTTTGACTATTAGTATTAAATTTTTCTGTTTCTAGGAAAGAAGTAACTCGTAAAAATGTTGAATGAAACTGTCAGGTAGTGAAAGCAGAAGCATTATTTTCTGCCCTTTTCCTCTTCCGCTTCTCATTGCATCCAAAAGAGACTGGAATTCTCCAAATTGTGTGTGACAGAGATCCAGTGACCTGTCCCTCGTGTATCATTAGCTGATGCAGAGATAGCGACTGACGTGGTCCCAGTTTCCTCCGCTCTGTCACCGCCTGATGGCATCGTAGCTGTGTCACGCTCCCTCAGGATGTGGTGGTGTTGGTTCTATCAGCACACCCGGAGCTCTAAAGCCCCGTGTTCCCAGTAGATGGTCAGGTGCACAATTTACATACAAAGCTTGTTTGAAAATTCCGCTAGGAAGAAAACCTTCTCTTTCTAAGATGCTTTGCTGGATGACTCATGACTACATTATATGGCCCATCACTAGTTTTTCCAAATGTTTAAAAATTTTCAGTGAATGATCCTTGTAGAAATTTCATGAGATCTGAAAATGATATAGAAAGCAGAAATTGCTTTTTTTTAGTAATGAGGAATGAAGGGACAGTAAGACATTTTTTAAGCTATTTTTAAACATCTGAAGGCTACAGGGAATATTCGAGGAGGGAATGTTCTTTAGTTTGTGGTTTGACAACAATGTCCCATAGTCCATTAACCAAGATGGCTGTACGTGGCATTTGGGAAGCGGAGTTCAAAAAACCTTCATTGAGACAAAACGGAGCAGCCAAATGAAGGCGGGGTGCTAGCAGCACGTCTTCCCCGTCACACCTGCAAATGCGGCTTATTGAGAGCTTGTCTGCATTTTGAATTGAAGGAACAGCTATCTGGTAAAACCCTGAAGTCTGGCAAAAAGAAATCAATAGTTCTGGTAGGATTCCGCAATGTGAAGGGCTGTGGTTCTGTATTCTCTGCTAAAGCACAAAACGAATTCCTGCTTTGAAGCTTGTTTTATGATGAATTTGAGTGGTTCTGTGTCCTTAGGACAAAACTTTGCAATCCAGCAGAGAACAATTTAACTAATCCTTCAGTTCTTGATCATGACCAGGAAGAACATTGGAAACTCCAAAAGAGGCTGCAGAAAGGAGGAAACGTGGTTTAATCTTCAGTGAAATTCCTGGTCCATGTGGTCTTAGATTGCTTCTCTGGTGAAACACATTCTAAAGGTAGTAATTTAAAAAAGTGTGAATGGAAATTCCTAAAAACGTGAACTCTTACTAATAAACAGGGTGATGAAACTGAAACTTCAAATGAGAGATCAGTATTTATACAGTTTTATAATATTTGATGTTCGATAAAGGTTTCCATATCGATCTTTAAACAGAAAAGAGATGTCTTTTTCCAGAGGGGTAGCTGAAGCAGTTGTAATTTAGCATCTGGATTAGACGACTTTTGTTGTTTCCTATGCTTTTTATAGAACTGAAAACTTTCAATAATGCCAGTGACTGAGTATTGATTGATTCTTGGATTGTCAGCGTGTGCCAACGGTTTCTGATCATCCTCATTTCCATGAAGTGCTCTTCTGCCTGAGCTTTCTCTCAGAAGTGGGATTTAACATTTTTGCATTTTTCGAGCAGAAAGTCGGTGATGAGACCCGCAGTTGTAAGATGTTGTATCGAGGAGCTCTTTGCTCCTGGAGCCATCAGCATGTGTGGTTCTGCTACAGAAAGAAAACAAGCAGCTGCTGACGGCACGGAGCAGCAGGGTGGCAACAGGGGGCTCAATTATGCCCAAATTGCACAATATTTGGTGCACCTGGCACCCTTAGGTTGGTTACGTAGGTTTTATTACGAAGATGTCTGTGAAAAAAAGCTATTTAGGCTTAAGCAAACACTCCGAAAAGGCATTTTATCGCTATAAATGCTGATTCACCGAGTGTGACAAGATAGAGGTTTTTAAGTGTACCCTCTAGGCATTGGGTGACACTTTTCTAGAAATAAAGTTGCAGGGTGTCAGGTCTGTTAAGTAAAAAGCATGGAGCAGCCTGGTTGCCCGCAGGAGTTAGACGGAGCTATGAAGCACGGGGCATTGCTCGTGCGCAGCCTGGGGAGGCAGAACATGGGAGGTCGAGTATACACAAGTATACATTTATACATGAATATACATTGGTGGTGTGAATTTAGGGGTTATCATATGCAGGGACAGGAGCTGGAGTCGATGAGCTCTGGTTGGGGGTCGTGTCCCGATCCCAAACCTCTGATCAATGGAAGGGCTGAACTCATTGGCTTCTAGCAGTTCTGTCAGGAACTTCAACAGCTGAGCGATGAGTGCAATGGGATTGTTTTCAGTCTCCTGTCAGTTTTGGGTTAAACAAGAAAGATCAAGTTTTTTTTGTTTTTGAAGTTTTTTTTCTACAGACTCACGTACGTATTCAGAGATCATTTCCTAGCCCATTGAAAAATAAAAAAAAAAGCGTACTTTAAAAAAAGCAACCTTAATTCTATTGTCCATGATATTTCAGATTGTCTCAATACAGTTTGAGCATTTTGAGAAGCTGGAATTGGAGTTCAGTTAGGCCTTTTCAAAATTTATTTGTAAATCATCTCCCATTGGATTAGAAAAACTTGGGTAATTTTATAGAATGCAACATAGATGTTAAGCTGGAAAACATGGCTCAGGTGACGGGCAAATGCTGTAGATGTAATTTTATTTCCTTTGAGTGCAGTCTTAGCACATCTAAGAAGGATTTCTAAAAGTGTCTGTCTTCACTGACAAAACTATCAGTATTCATAAAAATTCATAAATTATCTTTAGGATTTTTACAGTATTCCGCTAAAAGTGAATTACATTTTGGATTTTCATTTGTTAGCATCGATAATTTCCCCCAAGCCCAATACCTTTTCTGCTTATTCAGCATAGTTAAATAGCTGACTTTGAGACTATGCTGTGTTAAAACTCTGATTTATATTTTCTGTGGCATAAGGTGTAAATTTTTAAAGAAGATATTAAAGTTTAAGTAAACTGCTTAGTGCATCCTTATCTTCCAAACCCTTGACATGAAAATACTGTGGTAAAAACCAATGAATTTAAGTTTCCTGAACTTTCTTGAAGAAGCAGTAATTTTCTGAGAAGTTTTCATAATAACAGACAAACCTGAAGTTAAGAGAAAATAAAATAATAGGTGACTTAACAATAACTTCTGAGGAAATATATATAGAGAGATAGATATAAAGTGTGTTTTCACAGAAATAATAATAAAGAAATGTTATATTGACTAAAGGCTTCATAGTTTCTTCTGTATGCTTAAAGTAAAACCCTCCCAGTTTTGAGCTGCCAATGGCCGATCCAATATTCTCTAATACTCTGCTGGCATTTCTCTGGAGACGTGGAGTGCTCAGAGAAAAGACGACTACAGCAGACCTCTAACACAATAAAATAGAGAAAGATCAGAAGGCAAGAGCTTTACAGCTTTAAAAAAAATCTGGGAATTTTGAAGTAACCAATGAAAAAACTTTAGGGTGTTATTAATACATTCCTCCACATTTCATTAGTTTAGACATGAAATTCCCATTACCTAAACGGTTTAATTAATCACAGAAATTAAAATAGATCTTGTTCTATACCACACTTTAAAATTCTGAATTTGTCACTGGAACAATATCTGAGGCTTTAGGGACTCAAACGAGCAAAACTTCAGATTTATTTATTTTATAGCTTAGAAAAGCTGGCATACTCTCCATAGCATAAAACCCAAGTTTGTTAATAGTGTATTCTTGAACGATATTATCTACAAGGAACTCTTCTCCTTTGATTTCCAACTCAAAGGTATAAATCTCAGTCTGCTAGTCCTTGTACCATGTTCTGCCTTGCATCATTTTGACACACTATCCAATTGTGCTACATTTTAAATGGAGCTTGAAACGTGTCTAATTTAGGAAGTATTTACATATGATCAAGGAAACATGACAGAGAAATCTATTTAGTAGCGATGCAATCAGTACCGTAATTTATTTTGGAAATCTTTCTAGGAGGACACAGTTATTTTAGCAAAACAGTTATGGTTTCATATACTGCACACAGAGGAAACCAGCAAATTACATTGCTCATCTATTTACCACCTTCATCCTCATAAGTAATATTATGGTGTGGACGATACTTTCACCTATTTAGCAAATTTGCTTTGTCATGATTCAGTAGGCCAAACTGCATTCTGTACTTAGTGTTCTTTCCAGGATTCATTCAACAACTGGGACTGTCCCAATGGTTGGTTTGACAATACAATTCTTTCTGTCTATCAGCAGGGTTGTACGACTGTAGCTTTGCCCACTCTTTTCCTTAATTCCTCAGTGTTAAATTCGTACCCGGTTTTACGGCAAGTATAATTCTCTTTTCACTTTCTGTAGTATGGTTGACATATTGAAGAAGCTAATTGACTTGTAGGCAGTGGTTTATTGAATACATTGATGTCATTCACATATCTAGCAATGCGCTGGTTCTTGGATAACAGCCCCATTTTTATAATCAGTAGGCTCGTGCTGACTGTTGTGATGCGAATAGTGCCTGGAGATGAGGATTGCCGCTTACCGCAGCTAGCGGTGAAATAATAGATACAGCTCTGGGCTTGAGATGCGGATGCAGTTGATTTCCATTTGGTTTTTAGATATTTTGACTCTTTTCTTCAGCACACAAGTATCTATTGTCTACCCAAGGAAACGGGTTATAAATCAGAATCTTCTGGCTCCTGTGTTCAGCAAGAACTCATAACTCTTCACTTTTTTCTTTCTAAAAATTGACACATGCACCTTCCTTGAGCCAACTGCTAGAAGTTCCCTTTGTGGAGCTCAGTGACAGCCCAAATAGCTGTACCAGCCCAGAAGAATACGACCTTCCCTTTAATTTTAATTGCTATGGCTATTTGAGTTAAATATGAAGTTACTAATCAGTTAGAGGTGAAGGCAGTTAGATTTTAAAAGCTATGAATCTTAATATTGATAACGAATCTTAATACTGATCCAAACAGAAATTGCACAAGTCAGTTCTTCAGTACTTTTATATACTTTTATATAACGGTAGTAATTTTAAAATTATTAAGGTAGTCACCTTTTCAGAGCCATAACATGACCTGAATTAAATAAATCATTGGATTGGCTCAGGCATCTTGTGAAAAATCATTCTGAGTGGATTCTAACACAACGTGAAGAGTAAACCAGAATAATTTGCATGAAGAAAATGAGTTTGTTAGCCCAGGGTTATTTGCATGTTTTAAACGAGAACCAGTGCCAGACCATAGCTCACAACAGGACTTTTCTATGAAACGCCAGTAACTTGCATGAATAAGGGCACAGATTCCAATATAGATATTTTCCATATCAAGTCCAACTATGAGATATAGTCCAAAATGAGATATAGCAGGAAATTCAAAGGCCATACAATTCCCTGGCTGCCACGGAAGGTGTAGGTCAGTAATGAAATTGTTAGTGACGTTATTAGATGGAAATCCACCCCACTATAGCTATATTCCGGTAAATGCACACCATCCTTCTGGTGCACGCTCTTCAGGAAAGAGGGTCCTTTATTGGCACCAATACCATTTAAAATTTCCAGACCAGAAAGTGTTCTGAACTTTATTTTTCGGTCCTTAACTGTATTAAATTATCTTCAGCTGTTTGTTGTTGGTTGGTTCTGGTTTTGTTTTTTTNACTAAACCTTAGATTTTCTTAACAGAATACTTTTGAATCAAGAAAGTCCTCTTCTTGCAAAAAGTACTAGTAAGTTCATATGCATTTTAATTTACTGGACACACAGACGAGTACTGTAGTAGTTACAAATGGATTGAAAGATGTCCATCTTTTGACCCAAAATAGAAATTTTTTGTTTGTTTGCAGAAGCTGGAACTTTAATGCTTTGGTCCAGTCTGCATTGTGCTTACTGTTGTAATCCTGAATACTTTTGTGGGAACGAAAAAAACCCAACATTTCCAGCATCCGAAATGCCCACATGATTTATGCACCCAACTCCCATGACTTGGTTGATTTGGTTTATTTGTTTCACTGGTAGACCCGTGACACACAAGTGTTCTTCATAGTTAGGGGCTAATGGAAAAATAGCAAGTTTTATATAGAGAATGAAGTCAGAATTCACGTTGGACCTTTGTGCTCAGTAACAGTCTGTAGCTTTTGGGCTTATCTCAGCATCTCCCTGGGAATGATGATGCTCTCAGCCAGGATGTCACTCCAAAGAAAGAAGAAATTTTCCTTTTTATTACGCAGATCTCATTTAGATGAATTACAGAGGAGTCACAGCTTTTCATTACAGATAACCACTTTTATTAAATCCCAGGCACCATTGTTTCTTCCTTCACGCATACTGAGAGCCAGACTGGAAGTAATCCAAGCAGCTTCAGTTTTGCCTGAAATACCAAAAGAAGTGAGAAATTTCATCTTTTAAACGGTATTTCAAGCCACTGTTGTTTAAGGTTCCTAAGAAAAGTAAAGGAGGGTAATGACAGTAAATTATTCTAGGAATCTAGGAGATACAACTATAAAGAGATTTTTAAGGACATTTCCTAACACTGTATTTCTCAGGCAGAGGAAGGCGAGTACGTGGGGCTCCCACAAGAAACCCTCTGGAGCTCTCTAGAAGTGGGTACAGTAGGATTCTGTGCACCCATTCACTGCCTTTCCATTTCACCTCACATCTACAGTTTGACCATTTTTTCCCATGATTTCTTTGGAAATACATTTCTTGTGTTATAAAGAAGAGTATTTCCATTGACTTTCTGATTGCGAAATATAGATTTATTGGATTTCATTGAGGAGTTTTATTTAATTCACGCATACACAGCAGAAATAAGAGTTTGAGAATCTTCTTAAAATACTTAGGAAAAAGAAAAAAACATACAGAAGAGAAAGCAGCGTTAACAAAGTCCCATGACTTCCAGTATTCTCATAAAAAGCTCTTCCTTTAGCTTGTAATGGATTGTGAGGCATGAGCAACCAAATACAAAGATTATAGTGCCAGAGAGTCAATGTGAATGTTTTATGGGTCCATGTGGATAAGAAACAAGAATTGATCTAATTCTATAAAGCCCCTTTCTGTCTGTGTTATACCCTATAACTCAAACTTCTGTTTATTCTGTTTGAATCCAACGTGGAAAACAAAATCCATAAAATGAAATGCAATAGTAAATAAAGAACGTTAGAGCTTGGAATAAACATCAAAGCTGTCAGTAGCTGTAGAAGAGTTATTTGGGAAAACACACTTTATGTCTCTTTTATCTTTGTGCTGCTTCCTGTCAATTCTGGTTCTATGGAAGAGAGGGAAACTCCATAGTCAGTTTATGCCTTCAATGTACTGTACGTTGCTTTCTGTTCATATACTGTCAGTGTTTCAGTAACTCACTGCCTGCACAAAAGGTACTGAGCGCTAATCTACTACAGCAGAATTATATAGCAATGGGAAGCAACAGCTGCAGCAGGCATTCTTTAAAATATTTTTACTATTTGATGTCCTTAAAAGTTATGCTAGTAGTGTGCACAAAAGGATTGTACCTTATGTTTTCCGAAAGTGAAAAATTAATTATTGTTTATTTGCTGAGTTCTGCAGTTCCTATGCACTTCAAAAATACAGCCTTATGTTCTGAAAGCGTTGTGGCTTTGTATGCATACAGGCCTGTGTTGTGCAGGAGTGCAGAGCGGTTTTTCTTAACACATTTCAATTGAGTTGTACCAGGTTTATTGGCTAAAAATAAAAGCCAGAGCTGAAATAGAAAGATGGCTCAGCAGCTGAGAGGCATAGATTAAATGCCCAAGTCACTTCACACGTCCTGAATTACCTTTAAGAAATCGCAGTCAGAGTTTTGAGATTATTTAACCTAAACATGCCAACAAATAGGTACAGCGAGTGTGAGAGAGAGAAATTAGAAACGTATGGAATGCAGTTAGTTACTGACAGGAATCCTACTGGTGACAAGTTTCAGTTTTATTATTACAATGACAGAACTGCTTCTAAAGATCTAAAGTAGCGTTTTTCTTTGCTTGGACACTAAGGCAGGCACTGGAATTTCAAATCCAGATTTTAAAAGTGAGTTTAGGGGAAGTCAGATGCGGTGAAAACTGAGGAACATTCAGGTCCATAAGAAAACAAATGAAGTTCGTAGTTCGCTATTGAAAGTAAGTTATACATGAAAGAATATACCTAGATCAAATCTACATTGCTTGTGCTCACAAAGTCAGTACTTGTAGTTTCGGATCAAGGTTTGTTAAATGGCTCGATTAGAAAGTCAGGTGTATTCTGACCTGAATAATTTTGCTCTTTTAGCTGTGAACTGTAAGTTCTTGTGGTATGTGCTATTTCTGCATGACTTTTAACATCTCCCACATCCCATATGAATGCTCTCAGCAATTCAGGTCTCTTGAAATGCATGTTATACTGCTCCATAGTCACATGAATATTGCAGCATTGATCCCTGAAAACCTGAAGTGTGTCTGAATGTCTTATTCGAGTGCCCTGTCCCATTGCACACAGCCGAGCGGAGCAGAGCTGCGCACGCCCTTGCACATCCCTGGAAGATGCTGAGAAGGTCACTGCTGCCCCGCAGGACTAAATGATTTCCCTCTTCATCTACAGCTGAGGGTGTCTGAATTATTATCTCTTCGTAATTAACAAGCTTCAGCTTCTTCACCTTGACAACAGATACCACCGCCGTTATTCTTTTTGTCTTTTTTTCTTTTTTTTTTTTAGAACATATACTAGGCATCACAGATGTAAGTTTATTTTAGAGATATTGAGAACCAGATGTGCAATGGGGTGCTCATTAACAGAGGAACATGGACACCAACATGAAGACTTCACAGACACAATTCTCCTGCTGTTCTTAACAGCTATAGGCGAGAGCTAGTTACTGCTGAGCTCTCTGTTAATTACGTGCATTTTTCTTCCTTTGTCTCCTAATGGGTAAAAAGTAATTTACATATTCTTTTCTATGAAATCTTTCTCTCGGTGGAGATGTTTGTTAGTGTAATTGAGGTGTCGTTTACCCAAAGTAGCGTCACTGCTGCTCAGTGACTATTATGCGCACATATTTCTTTTTCCAGGACGGTATACAGCCAAAGAACACTGGTGATTTTGCAATATAAAAGAGAAGGCCTGTCTATGATGAGGATTTGTCAAGACGCTGCAATTATGAATGAGCACAGCGATAAATAGAGCGAACCTGTCCCAGAGACAGGGATTTGATTGGCATCACAGGCAGGTTTCAGTCAGGAACAGGCTCACTCATACCAGTAGCACATTTCCTTGGTCATATAATTCCTCTTGATATATCTACAAGGATGGTGGTTAAATATACACTGGGAAGAATGCTTCCTTTTCACAATACAAATTTGCAGGGAGGGTTTCTATTTTTCTTCAGTATTTCAGTGACACAATAAGCAGGTTTGCTGGTGACTTTCTGTTTGTCTTCTCATCAGTCCACAAAAGAATGGAAGTACAAAGCTAAAACGGGCTCAGAACAGTCAGTAGGGCATCATTTCCACACACGTTGTACCCCTCCAAATCTGCTTTGAAAAAAATCATCTCTCCAGCTACGCAATAAATGGGATTCTGTGTATCACGCACACAAACTAATTTGTAGCTGATCAGTAGGTAACATTATCTCAGTCTGGGGCAGCCACAGTAGATATGTGGCCTTTGTTCTTGAACAAATAAATTTTCCATGTACAAATTCTGTTTTAGGTAGTAGAATTCTCCCATCTTGGCAATGAATCTTCTACTGCTGACACTTCATAAATCCAGTGCAGGCCAGTTGCACACGGCTGTCGAAGTTATTGTCTTGTGGGGGTCCTGGTAAAACGGCTCTTGTACTCTTAGCCTAGTACAAATAGCCGTTTTTAAAAGAGCACGGGATACCAGGTATAAAAGTCGGCAAGAAATAAATGCCCGGGGGGGGGGGGGGGGGTAGTTTTCTGTAACAGCTTCTACAGCAACTTTTATAGCAGTGTGGCAGCTGCACTTTCCCCCCCCGCACTCCACGCCCTGAGGTCCGTGTGGCGGCTGCACATCCCCCTCAGAACCGGGCCGCCAACGGGCAGTTAATGGCTCTCTTTGTGCAGACACGGAGCCGCCGGGCAGGGTCGTCAGCAGAGGAGGAGCCGAGCCTCCCCACAGAAGCGGAGAAGTTTGTCAAATGCCCGCAGTCGGTGGGCGGGGATGGGCGGGGATGTGCAGGGAAGCCGAGGAGCTTCAGGAACGCCCACAGCCAGAGCTGAGCGGACTATAAATAGCGTTCCCGCCAAAACCCCTTATTGTCGTTTTCTGGGAGCTGCGGGTGCGCCATGTTGGCGGAGTCACTGCCCTCAGGCGGGAAACCGTCTGAGGTAACTCCCCGGCTTGGGGAGCACCTCGCCTCTGTAGCTGAGTGCTAAATTACTGAATATCTGCTTTAATAAGTCCTCGTGTGGGACAGACGCTGTAAATTCCTTGCCTGGCAGGCAAGCATAAGTCCTGGCTGGAATAGGCTGGTGTTTCTCCCTTATGGGTAAAACAGGGCAGAGAGGGCTCTGTTTTTTTCTTCTTGTGAGTGTATATATGCACGCTATGGATCTTCATTATTTTTATTTCACTGCACCCCAAATAATCTCCTGACCGAACATCCGAACCTGTATCTTATGATATTGGAGAGCTAACTAATTTTATAAACCCTGTTTCCAGTCGGTTTATCGGCGGTACTTTTCTGTCCAGAATAAAGTTTGTTTTGGACCTTGTTGTCCACCTGAACTTATTTTTGGGGTGCCTCCGTGACAAGCAGCATCTCTGAATAGCTGGGTTCGTGCTGTCAAAAAGAATCATAAATATTAGCTGCACTAAATGTTTCCAACAAAACATAAAACTCAATGGATGAAAATGAAAAAAAGTTGAGTTCTCCAGTCAAAGCACAGGGAATGTTTTCTTATATTTATAATTCAATGTCAAAACTCAGCAGCTTGAGTTTCATTTTGGAGTCTGTGGTAAAAGATAGAGAGTGGTTTTAAATCAGGCCTGGAAATGTCTTTCTTTAATCAGGCCCCTTTGGTTCAAATTTAAGTAAAAGGTTGGCACAAAAATGTCTTTAAGCAGCTGGACTTGCCAGAGGTGCAGTTGGAACTATAGGAAGGAGACTGCATGCTGGGGAGTTCTTAGTGCAGTCATGCTGTTAATCCATATGCGTCTCTGTGCTACGTGTAGGTCTCATGTTCTAAATTGCATAAAGATGAGGAAAAAAGGAACCAAGAACATATACATGACACAATCAGGAAATACTGTCTTTCAACTTTAAAAAAATCATTTTTCACTAGCATACATTTGACTGCTGGTGGATGCTCTTTCTGGTGGCTGAACATCACATTTTTGTTAATAAAAATGACGGAATCTTCTCACATAATGAACTTTTCCTAGATTCTGGAATAGATAACAGAAAAAAAAAAATCTATGCATAATAGTGAGGGTAGATTATTCATCTATATGTGTAGATAAATTAGACCGGCTTGTTCTAAATACATGCATTATAGTTTAGGATTGTTGTGTATTTATAAACCTTGTTTTAAACTGAGGTGAAATGCAGCCAGATAGGTTTTTTTTCTCTTTGCTTTTGGACAATGTGAAAGGTGGCTGGGCTGGCCAGTCACACACACAAAACCTTGTTGAAATGAGAACTCTACCGAATTTAAAACATATATTTTTCTAGCTAGAAACAAGTATGAAAGTTCAAAAGGCAATTTCCTTTTAAATTGCAAGGAGAAAGAAAAGAACAGCAAACAAATGGATCAAAAAAGAGATTACTCTAAAAAGATAGACTGATAAAAGCGAATCATTGGCAAAATTGTATTGATTTTTCTCTGTCAGAACTGGCTGCCTCTGGTTACAAGCAACATGTAGCATTAAAAGCGAAATATTTGTAAGTCGTATGACTGTTAAGGTATATGTCACCTCTATGCGTTTAAGGCAGTGTGTGCATAATAGAGTTTTTAATGCCCAGTCTCTGTCTGGAGAGTGACATTTTCTTTTGTGAGTAATTTTTAACTCCTAGACACTCCAGTCTTTTGTTTGCTTATAATGGGAGTTCATTTTGCCTTCCCTTTTCTTCAGGCGGTTGTTACATGGGTGGTTGTTCTCGGTCGTTGTTTCAATGTGAGAGTGTTTTATGGTGGGCAGATGTTCTCCTCACAATATTGTTAAGAACACAAGTCTTCGGATGAGCTTTCAGAGCTATTAATATGAAGGTTTTTGGTCCCAGACAACCGCATGGCAGCAGCGAGCTGCTTTCTCTCTGGCACAATTTACTGAGATTGGGTGTTACAACTACTTGATAGCAAGAACTAATAAGCATGGCAATTTACTTGGATTAGATAATTTAACTAAACAAAGCACATAGCTCACTAAAAAAAGGCTGCCAGCATGACTTTAGTTTATTAACCTGGTTGAATAACACTTAGCAGGGGCCTGAAAATAACCTGGCCTGTGGAGAACCTGGGCCTGTGCTCAGGAAAATGAGTTTTCTGGTGAGGGTTACTACTGTAGTGTACCGAACTGAGGGATTGGAATCCGCTGG
Organism: Pampusana beccarii; assembly: GCA_013399365.1. Classification (NCBI taxonomy): domain Eukaryota; kingdom Metazoa; phylum Chordata; class Aves; order Columbiformes; family Columbidae; genus Pampusana; species Pampusana beccarii. The sequence continues at coordinate 787,951 of VWYH01000496.1, forward strand.
TGCTTAGATTTTTAAAAGAAAACCACAAATTATATTATCAGGGCATTCTGTTCTCAAGAAATAATGCCTGAGAGATTAAGAAGCTTCACTTAAGAATTAGTGTAGATATGTCACCCTGGTCTCCTATAACTCTTCAGGATTTGTACCGGCTTACTGAGCTTTCTGCTTAGGAGAACTTACATAAAACCATGCTCCACAAGTGAACTCCTATTTCCAACATCAATATACTGAATGAATGTTCTGTATCAATTCTCCCCTAAACTGCTGGAGACATACAGTAAATTTATTTTTGAAAGAGAAAGAGTAATGCTGTCAACTTTTTCATGCTGTGTTTCAACTTGCTGGTAACATCGACAGGGAAGCCTATGGAATACAAAATTATTTACAATTGTCTTTTTGATACCTTGTTCTGTACCACAAGTGCAGCACAACAGTGCAGTTGATCTGCCACTCAAATAATAGTGGGAATTAGGGCTCACAGAGTGGGGTGTAAAATATCTTTTGTTTTCAGGAGAAATTAGTCTCTGTTTTAGAAAGTTATGTTCCTGCACCACGAGTCTGTTAGAAATTTCATTCTCTGTTATATAAGAGGTATTTTGGTGTATATTCTCTATTAAAATAGTAAATCCCGTGAGCCTATCTTTGTTGCTGTGCAGTGATTCCCCACCCCTACGAGCTCTAGTCCACCCGGAATGCCTGGTGGTTTATGAAAGGGCTGCGCCGGAGCAACCTCTAAACCCAGCTGAGCAACTTCCAGCCTTTCATGTTCAAATCTGGGTTAGTTTGAGCAGTCAAGGCTCACCTGTAGTTTGCAATTCAAATTCTGACATTTGCTTCTGTTATTGCTTTTTGTTGCAATTGCCGTGTGGTTTATGGCTCTCTCTCCTGCACCATGGGAAATGGGTCGGAGCTTTCAAGCAGTATCGCGGAGGTGGGCAGAGCTCTCTGCGCAGGCTCATCTCGTGCGGTCATTCGTGATGCATCATTTTCGGGTTTGAATTTTAGCTTGAATTCCAAAAAAAACCTAGTATCTTACAATTTATTGTGTTTATGGCTACTCGTGGGGCCCATCTCTCTTGATGTGGATTCTTTCCACATTAAGCATTTTTTTTCCCTAACTTATCCCACATGCGTCTTGGTGTCTCAGAAGAACTCTATGGTTTATGACCTTCCCTTGATGTACTTGAGAACCCTTGTTTGTATTGTCTTTGCTTTCATATCTTATTTGCATTTCTGATATTCTTGATGTGTCAGATCTGAGCTATTCCCCTGAGATCTTACACAGCTCTGTGGCTGGAATCTGATGAAAAGTTTCACAAAACAGCCCAAGAAACGCTGCAGCCAAAGGCAGACTCACCTGAACTGCTCTCTACCACAAGCAGAGAAAGCAACGCATTTACCTGTGGTTTACTGCTCATTGTGCACCACTCCCTGAATTATTGTAGTGCTCATATAGCTGCTGTGCCAGCTAGAACTAAGCATAATATCAGCTAACAGCGTAGCTGATGTTATCTGGTGGTGCCAGACTTTTCCTCATGTAGTGCTTGATTTTTCTGCTGCTATTTTACTGTTTAAATGGTTGATATTATTTTCAAAGCGCTGATGCCATGTGGGGGGAAAAAAAAAAAAAAAAAAGCCTTTTTTGGTGAATTGTGACTTTGGTTATAGTTTCCAAGGGTTTCATGTTGAGACTCCTGGAAAAGTGGCAGGTGTCACCGTTGGCTAGCAGTGTGTACGGTGTTGTGCGATATCCTGGGCTGAACTGATGGAGGAGTGAACAGTTTCTGGAAATTTCCAATTCTGCTGCTAGTTCAGACACTTCAGACAACTGAACTTGAAAGTTATCAGTCACATAAAACTACTTAAAATGAGAAATAAAATGAAAAATGTCCTTTGGATTTGAATGTCTAGGTTTTAGCTGGTTCCATCAATATGATGAACCTGCTAGAACCAACCTTAAGATATTGTTTGACAGTGTGAAAACTCTGTGGGAATCCACAGCAAAATGAAAGATAAAATCAGAACTAAAAGCATCCTACAATAATTGCAGTCTGTAAGATATGTTTCTTGTCTGATGTTGTACATGTGTGGTTAATAGTCTGAAACTTCATGAATATTAAATCCTGAGACATCAAAGTGAGATGACTGTGTATAACAGCAAGCTAATCTCTGAATTCAATAAACACAGTATACTTTTAATTTAGATAATGAAAGGCTTAGGGTTTTAACCAATATAGATTTGGCATAGTGGTAAAAGAATTGATAGTTTTACTCTCCTGATTTACTCTGATGGAAATGCTGTAGCACCCTGTTCTTTCTCTTTAACTCTAAAGCTTTTAATCTTTTTATAACATCTGCTTCATCAGGGATCACTGATGCTTTGAAGCCGATGTTTTAGGGTACCACTATCAGATTCATCACTCCTGGAGGTTTTGCTTAACTCAGTGCATATTTTACCGAAGGAGGCCAGCTTGAAACTGCCGTGTTCTAAACCATGTTAGAAAATAGCGCTTGGGTGCTTTAAAGCTTCGCGTTAGGAATTGAGTCCCCAGCCTGAGACCTCCTAACAAGGCCAATTTTTCAAGAAGTAGAGTCGTTTCAAGGTGCTTCTGTCTTTGCTTTTTTGGAAGTCATTTCACTGAACACAAATGGAAGCTGAGTGCTGTGATTGGGAAGTTTATTACTTGGGCACCTTTATTCAAAGCTGTTCATGTCTTAATAGAAATGTATTTTCAAAACTGGCTGTGTGTTTCCAGAAGAAAATGGACAAAATATGGGAAATGTTACAATTAGGCACCTCCTCTCTCACAAATAACATGTGGTATGTGTGTGGTTTTATTGGTTTAAATGTGCAACTACAGTGCATCATGTAAAAGGGGGGAATTTAAACTAAAGAAGGAAAAAGTGTTAAGAGAAAGAGGAATAGCTGTCGTCTGGAAACAGAAAATATCTGGTTGGTTTGGGTTTTGGGTTTTGTTCTTTTTTTTTGTTGTTAAAAGAGCATACATTTAAAAAAAAATTAAACAGTGAATAACATTGGTTAAGCATTGGATAAAGTAGGTTGAAGACATGGTGCACATTGCTGTAACTGAAGATTTTAATAATGATCTCTGGTGAAGTAATTAAATGGGAGAAGGATGCATGGAGGGGTGTATTTGTGAAACAGATGAAAATTAACAATCCCTTTCTAACAACTCAGACAAAAAAAAGTTGAGCTCATTGCCTTTTGGAATAAACTGCCATAATTTCAGCAGTTTCTGAATGGCATTACCAGTTAACCGCAAGCAACAATCTGGTAAGAGTTTTTACAACTCGAAATTCTGAAGCGTGCTCCCACGTATCTCTCAAAAAGCCTTAAAAAGAAGTGTGATAGATGCTGTATACAAAATTAAACAAATTAAGCAGTTTGCAATACTGTACGTGCAAAGGTCCCACCAATGTGCTGAGAAAGCTTTGCTTGCATTATTGTCTGATTTTACATTCCTTTTGAAATGGCATCATGTAAAGTAAATTATCGCTGGCAAACAACAGTCAGACTGGATGAGAGACTCTTACAGCTATTTTTATGACTGAAATTACAGCTGAAGTGGTGAGGTTTTATGTTTTTGACAGTGTAGACACTCTAATGCTTCCCAGAGCTTGAAAGCAAATGTGTATTTCCTGGGTACAGAGCTATAATGTGCCACTGGAGTCTTGTCATTGGTTTCTTATAAAAATCACTCTCAAAGTTTAAAGGGTAGAAAGGACCAACTGATTTATGTGACATATCATTAAATTCTACAAAAACTGCCCGGTGTTGCTGAACACCCTCTGCCTGTGCTGTCCTCAGTGGGACGCAAGTACGTCCGCTGCCTCTCAAGATCAAATTTAATATCATCTCCAATTTTCGCTCGTACGCTCTGACAGGATTATAAAATACCAGGACATGGTTTATTACAGAGTTGGCTCTTAAGTAGCAGATGTTCCATAATGATAGCAAAGACTGCACATTATAAATCCTCTATTAACATGTTTCTAAACCTTTACAATAATGCAGTGTTGGTAATTGTTGTCTCTCTGTGCAAGGAAGGAGTCGGGGTGGTGCTGGGGAAATCGCAGTCCTGTGGGCATCCAGCTTCACTAGAGAACATGACAGCAGTTGTTCCACAACATCGACCGACTGAAATAATTGCATGTCTTCTTATAGAACAAAATGGCAAGTTTCTAAAGCCAACATTATCTCTTTCCATTTTTGTGTTACGTTTTCCTATTGTGAAATCTGCCTCAGTTACTAGGAAACGTGCTTTTCTCTGAGCCAAAAACAAATTGAAGGGAGAGCCCACAGAAGACAATTTTGGAGTTCATCACCCAAGCTGTATCATGAAAAGTAATTTATAGATAACAAACCATTAACCTTGAAGAGGGGAAGGTCAGCAAACTGGCAGCACTTTTATTAAAAAGCTGTGTGGGCAGAGAAGCGTAATATCTCAAACCCATCACAAACACGTGAAATGCCGTGATTATTTTACACCTCAGTAAGCAGAGCTTCTTATAGAATTTAACTTACGAAATAAATTAGATTGAATTATACAGGAACATACCAAACCCTCACAGTGGTAAACTTCTGCTAACAGTATTGTTAGATCCTGGTGTTGCATGTATTGTGGGTCTGTGTGAAAATATCTTTAACCAATTAAAAACAGAGCACATGGGTAATGCTAGTGCACTGCTGATAGAAAGATTCCTCCTGCCATCTCACTGCTGCTCCTCCAGGAATTTGACTGTTTGTAATGATCTGATTACAGTCATTTCGTGTAAAACTCTCCCGAGTCCCACTTCTTCCCTGTGGCTCTTAAACACTTAGAATGTACATACAACTTAAGAGAGAAAAACTGCGTTTTTAGCAAGAAAGGCCCACTGTGGTACTGTCCTTTAGACCTTCTGTATGCTTTTCTGTTGGTTTAGATCACAAACTAGGGTGAGAGTCCTATTCTTTCTACTTGTCAGCTCAATCTCAGCTTGGCAGTTAACAGATAACAGATTTAGAGAACCCAAAAGCAAACTGCTGAAGTAAACAAGTCTTACTTGCTTCCTATCCCGCCATGGGATAGGAATTGCATCATGTTTGTGATCCTCTGTTGGAGATGCAAAATGATTCCCTCAGTAATTGTCTTTTCCATTTAGGTAGTTCGTAATTTGGAACTAATATTTTCTGGTTAGAGGTGATGGATAGAGGATTTACAGTCTGAAAGTACAAATACCTTATCAGGTATTCAGCTATAAGAACCTCTTAGTTTGACCTTAATACCATGTGCAGTAGTAGAGTGGATTTTGAAGAAAAAAGAATAATCAAGAGATAAACATCAGTCTGTGGCTGACACAAAGTAACGGTGTTTGCCAGTCATGTAGGCAGCTAGATCACCGTGTGGTATGAATAAACATCCTTGTTGCCTACCGTAATAGAACTGGGTTTAAATTTAATAATATAAAGTGCAAGGTCATGCCTTAGGGACTAAAAATCAGGATGCCTGGTACAGGATTAGAGGGGAAGGTCCTGAATTGCACGGATGGCTGATGGGATAATTGTCATTGAGACCTGAGCATGAAAAGGGGTCTTTGTGCACACAGGGAGCAGCATCCCCAGGGCTGGGGGCACTTGGCTTCCTGGAAAAGTCCAGACCATTAGGGTTAATGCTGACAATTTTTAGCACCTAACAAATGTTCTGGTACTGAAGGATTCCAGGATACTCGTAATACCTCTTCCCTCCCTGCCTCCGCCTCCATTTTTCTGAAGCATTGATATATGGTCAAGAACCTTCTGGATTTAATGCCATTTACATCAGTGACTGTGATTACAGAGGCTTGACACAGTGACCCAGGGACCTCTTATGCTCTTGTGGCTGAAGTCAGCAGCGCTACACTGATATTCAGCACAAATGAACGATGTAGCTGATCGATGTCACCTTTTTACACAACAACATTTTCCAGTGGAAAGGCACTGAACCACAGAAAGTGTGAAAAAATAGACTAGCAGTTGCCATCAATCTCCATTTATCCTGGATGACAAGTGCATTGAAGAGCATAGGCAGTGACAATAATCCAGTGCAGATAATAGACATAACTACTGTTTAGAAAGTTGGCCTTTTTTTCTTAACTATCTCAATTGATTTTCCATTCTGTAAGCATATTCAGTGCTTTTTATCCCCCCACCCTTTTATATAGGTAAAAATATAGATATTCCGTAGTGCATACTCGTGAGGTAGCCAGCATTGGGACAGTCATGCTCTAGAAGCTAAATATAGAGCTCTGGAAAATAAAAGGTTCTTTACTGTCGCATCTACTCTAAATAGATACATAAGAAAAATACCATAATTGAGCCTGTGATAGGCTATACATGTGTATTGCGTTGGGGTCAGCAGTAATAACTTAAAATAATGTAACAGCTGTTGCTCTTTAAAAAACAACATCAACATTATGTACTCCTCATTGGTTATGATCTGCTTGGGAATAAAGTATTTCATTATGATATATGATTAATAACCGTGCAAAAATAATTCCACTGGTTAGCTGATGTTTGGTTGAAAATGGAGAAATGTTCATCACATAGCAGGTGCAGAAAATGTTCATGGGAGTGTAATCAAACAGGTCTGAGCTCCAACAGAACAAGTTATGGTCCTCCATCTGAACCAGTGTAACGGAATGTGTGCACATTTAGAGACTACTTTGATTATGAGTACTTCAATAATCAGGGTAGTTTAACCTCTAATATTTTCCAGTGGTTTATGAATTATGCACTTATATCAAACAGTAATCTCAGTGTACTGATTTAAATGTGATACTGTTCTCATCCTTCAAGAGGAAAAGTGTGGGTTCAATAGACAAATGATTATTGCATATCAGCTTCTACAACATTTCTTTTTTCTGACGGGAAGAAAAGAGGAAAACGATCTATTGAAAGCTTTTCAAAGCTCCAAATATCTGAAAATCGTGCACCTCTAGGGGAGGGGAGCTCGTGTGCAACTGATGTGACAGAGCTGCTGCTTCTCGGAGAATCAGAGAATAGTTTGGGTTGGAAGGGGCCTTCAAAGGTCATCTCGTTCAGCCCAGCTCAAAAGTATAGGAAAGCTGCACTGCTTGGGCTTTCTTTTCTTCATCTCTCTAATCCTTCACCTTTAAGAACGCATTACGAAGCTGATTAATAGGTAGCAAAAAAGTAAAAAATGACTACAGAGTAGAAAGCACATGGAGTGATGCATTGCATTACTGTCTAGACATACAAAGAAGGCTATAGAATGTTCTCTGATCTTTTTTATCTTAACCAGCTTTCTACTTATCAATATGTTTTTTCTTAATTGCTTCAAATGAAAAATTCAGCAGCTGGGGAGAAGCGAACTGAAAAGTAAATCCCAGGTTTTTCTGTTTCCAGCTGTGAACAGAGCTACTCATAAAAATGACATGTCTGTCTTTGAAGACTATTCCAGTGATCAAAAAAGTAAACAAATATTAAGGCACAGAGAAGGATTGGTGACATGACTGATGGTGTCGAAACTTTCTGGTTTATTCCCAAAGAGAATAATGACAGTTACATCTCTCACTACATTACAACTTGTCAAAGCTGCTCATTGATTTTTAGACTTAAACTCCGCAAGCCTAGAAGTGGGGCATGGATTTGTTTCTTTGCTTGCTTGTTTGCTTTCTGTGTCCTGGTATACCCCGAACTTCAGGGAAGTTTGTAATAGAATTATAGTAATTAAAAAAACCCAAACAAACAAACTGGGATGATCATTAAAATGAAGGCAGTGTGACCAGAAGCACTATGCCTCGTTCAATATTACCTTGAACATTTTAACTTAGTCAGTATAAAATTCTATTAAATTGTTACTTATCTCTTACTGAGAAGGTGGTTCAAAAGCAATGAGAAGAAAGATTCAAGATTAAAATAAGAGAATTTTTGCTGATTAAAATAAGGGAGGTCAAATACTACCCAGTCTGGTGTGTGGGACCGTTCTCCCGGTATTGACTTTGCCTACAGGATGGCACAAGAATGCAGCTTTCGGGATAATGAGCTTTTTATGGTTCAGACGGGTGAAACTAGCAATAAAAGAGTGCCCCTCAATAGGAGTGTGAGGGATGCTGGCTGCCACCCCTGACGCTGCCGGGCTCCGAATTATCCCAGAGCAGCCCGGGTGTGGGGACACGGGTGGAACCAAGATGGGCTCACAGCACCGACCCGGCTGGGGTGTTGGCAGTGTCACAGTTCTCAGTGTCACTCAGGCGCTCTTGTCCAACGAACCAAAACTTCCCATTCTTTACCGAGATTGCTCTCAGCGATTATGTTTACCTGACGATGTGAGGTAGCACAATGTTTTTTTGTTTTATAGATTTGACCTGAAATACTTATGATGTGGCCGTGTCCCTCGTGTCCTGCTCCCAGTTTCTTTCTCCTGTTTAAGAGACGTAGATTTTTCATACCAAAATTTTCCTGGTCCATTTTCAGTTTTTATAAAAACTGGATAAGATTAAAAATTCAGAGAACTTGGTTGTTTAACGTTTAAATTAAATGCTTAAGGCTTAATATTCTGGTTCCTGATAGTTACCAGGGTGCTTTAAGCAAGTGCCTGATGTCCACCCGTGTTCGGCTTCAAGGTGGATACTCAACCGGTGTTCAGAAAGCCGAGAGGGTTAAAATGTATAGTTCAAGCTGAGCTTTAGCTTGGGATCAGACAGAAGTGTGGAGTTTCAAATTTATTTATTTGAAACTATGATGGTATTAACTATTTTAAAACTACACTGTGCAGATATAAATGCTTAGCAAAAGTTAAATCCTCAAAACTAGAGATGAGAAGGGCAGAGAAGAATGATAGGTTCAAACAAAAGAGATAGGGTAACAAATGCAGTTCTCTTTTAAACAGGTTTTCTTCTTAAAGTCAGATTGATTTGCATTCGGTCATTGCAAATCTAACACTTTGTGAACAGATCGCCTGCTTTCCTGTGAGAACTTTATTTTTCTCTGTTGATAGCTTTGCCATTGCTGGTTTTATGTTATTGTACTTTCAATCTGATCCTATTTTCCTGTCAAAAGCAAAACTGCTGGTGAACTTGCTGAATGGCTTTAACCTCTAAACAAACTTCAGAACGTCTCCTGGTTCATTCCTCTCGTTCTTAGAAACACTCTATGTTCAGGTCAGTGACTTGGGTTTCCACCCAGAGATCGGCACAGTGCTGTCAGACAATGGAGCCGTCCCGTTTCTGTATTTCTAACGCAGGTTTTCTGACCACACTAAGATTTCAGAGATTGCTCCGTGTTACTGAGCTGGGCTAAATACGTTTGATGGGTTGCTCTCTGAGACTGATGTTCTGTTACTGTTTTCCTTGTGGGGCTTACTGAACCGAAGTATCGCTGTCAATATTTGCCCACTGTAGGGTGTTCTGGCGACGTTTGTAAAGCTTTTCTCTAGACACTTTTCACTCTTACAATATTCCTCAAGGCTGAAATATTTTTGTGTTTAACAACAAGATGAAATCAATTGAAAACCCAGACTGAATGTCTCAATGCAAAATAAGAAATTTAACCTTAAATAAAAGTTCTCCAGTTGCAGACCTTTATGCCATTTTATTTGCTTTCCAGAAGGAAGTGGTTATATAGAATATGGTGCTGAAAGGCAAAAATCTTTTAAAGTGATTTATTTTAATATTGATAAGGTTCTATAATAAAAGCTCTAGTTGATACTTAATCTGAGTTATAATCAATCATAAGATGTGCTGATTGCTATACCTGTTGACTGGCTTAAACTTACAGCTCCAGTAAATACCTATTTTTCTATTCCACAAATAGTACCTTTATATTCTTGGCACCCTTATTTCCGTGGCATTTCCCCAGTTATCAGTAGGATATGCTTATCTAGCTCGAGCAATGCCGTGGTGCAGATAATGGAGCGAATACCAAAGTCTCTCCAGCCCACTGTGCCGCGCCGTGCGGAGCTGGGAGCTGGAGCCCTGCAAACAACATCCACCTGGGCTGGAGCCAAGGTAATGAGCTCTGCCTCCCCGAAAGGGTAATGATCGCAGCCCCCAGCGGGGCGGCCCCGTGCCTCTGGCTCCAGAGATGGCTCCCCACGAGGTGCTGCTCCAGCCTCGGATTCCTGCGGCGCTTCATCCTTTCTTTGTACTCTGAAATAAGGGAGGCAGCTTGGCTGTACTCTCAGTCTGAAATGTTACTTTGTATTTGCTAAATGAAGGTCGGATCTTCCCTCCCTTACTCAGTAAGGTCTTCAAGTAAGCCAAGTCTGTTGTGAAACTATGACGGCTAACCAGAGGACCGTCATTAAAAATACATGGCATATTACAGGACATCATTTATGCTTAATATGTGTAGTGGAGTGATCATTTAGGTAGTTTATTTTACCATGTTTGCCCCATTTAGGCTGTACAGTTACTTCTGAAATGTGTTGTCTCTGAATTGTATTATTGAAGGCTATTCCCTCTTCATCTCTGCACACTGCAGCACTAATAACTGTTTGGCAGATGTTTCATTTGCCTCTTTTACCTTTCTTTAGTCTGAATTTTCAGCATTTGCCTCAGGCTCAGACATCAGTCTTTTAACTACAAGCCAAGACAAGTTGCTACTGATGGTTTCAGCCAAAACACCCAAGTGCTGAAATGGTCTTATATAAACGCTATAAAATGGCATTTATAACTGCCGGGCAGTTTTGCAGGTATCGATATTACAAAAGTCACTGCTGAAATGTGCCAGACATAAATACAGGAGATTGAAAAATGGCCCAGGGTTTTTTTAAGTTAACACAAACCAAGCGAAGTAACTTTCCGTTCTTTGGGCAGCTGTCTGTCCGCAGTTTCTGGTGCTTGTTCGTGCTCAGCGGCCTGCAGAAGCTCGCCTGTTGGACCGCTCGCTATGAACCACCAGAGTGTCCTTCTGCTATAGCGGGGGATTTTGCTGGTTAAATAGCAAAAAAAAAAAATAGTAAAAAGCCCCCACCCAGCTGTGCAAAAGAAAAATCTTCCTTTGTAGGAAGGGCCTGGTACTGTCACCAGTGTTATTAGCACAGTGTTGTCTGCGGTGCGGATCTCTGCCCTCATCTTGATGGGCCAGTGTTCGGTTGCTTTGTAATGGCTGCTAAATAACGTTTTTCTTAAAAGGTTTTTATTTAAGAAAGGTTTTCTGTCTCTTGCCAAACTCTAGTTCTGCCTAGAATAGGTGTTTTGTTGCATTTTACTCTGTCTTCCATCTGTACTATATTTCTAGCCCACTCTGAGCCCTCCTAATTCGTTCTGCTACTGAATATACCTTCTGCATATTGACTGAGTCTCCTAAATTTTAACTTAATAAAATTATTTCCCTGGTGACCGTACTCATTTATTGAGTTTGCAGAAATCCATAAAGGCACAGTCACATGCTTTATGATCAGTACTTTTGGGTGCCTTGGGTATCCCTGAATCAAGTTATTGTTCTATTTTTGATTAGAGAAGCTGGTATGATACAGTCAGGAAAACTTGGGTATTTGTTGGATAACTTAAATGATAATGTGTCTGAGCAAGTATTGCTGGGTATTAATTCAATTGCCATTTACATGAGCTTGAAAAATACAGCAGGCAAGGACTCGAAAAGCACCTAACGACCTTGGCACCGGTGTCCGAAGATTAAAGGATAAGATTAAGATTTAGTTACTGTTTTCCCATTCCATTATACCCTTCAAAATAATCACTAATCAATATTGAAAAGCAACAGAAAGTAGATTTCCCATGACCTTGTAGATTAGGTAGAGTGAAATTAGTAGGAACGAAAGAATTAGTATATTGGTCAAGACTAGGCTCATTTCTCTTGATGCTGACAGAGGTTAATATCAGCTATTTTAGAGGAAAACTTTAGAAAGCAGACTTTGTGTAAGGGTGTTAGACCTGTTTCCTTCGGAAGGACCATTACAGTACGTCTGGGGAAAGGTGGCCATAAGACAACACAGTTTTTTATGTTACTGAAATCAATTGGAAACTGTAAGCACAGCACTGGAAGCCTGTTTTGGGTTTTGTTCATACTGCTCGTTTCTTGTTCTTTTTTTTTTCTTTTTGCTTTTTTGATTCTTTTGCCTTCTCCTGTAAAAGTGACATAAAGACAGTATCTTGTGCACTTCCAGAACTGTGCACCACAATTTACAACCAGACTCTGCTTCTCCTCCCTTGTCTCGGAGCTGCACATCAGAGTATTTCCCTGGTTCGACCAGAGGTACAGAACGGTTTTGGCAGTGTCTGAATTGACTTCTGTAAAAGTCTGCAGTGCCGTGAGGAGGTAAAACCTGTGCAAAGTAGCAAACCTGTCAGGCTGCATGAGTAACACGTACTATCAATGTACATAACTGTCGTCTGAATTTTTTATTTTGTCAGTTTTAGGCTTGAAATTCACCCTAATAATCAACACAAGTCTTAATGTGCTAAAGTTACCTCTCTTAAAATTACTTTTTTCTGGAAAGCAGGTGGTTTACAGAGAGCATTTCAGACCTTTTCATGGGGCAAAAATCATATTTTAAGAACACGGACATAACAAATCAATGTAATGAACAGACCAGTACTGCCTTAAAGATGCTTTCTGTAACCAAAAAAGTGTCTCATGTAACATGAAGATTATCCTGGTATATAAGATGACTAATTTTTTTTTTTTTTAATATACTCCTCAAACCCCAATATCGTAGCTATTTGTTATAACAGGGTAGAAAACATCATCAAAAATTGACCTCAGTTATTTTCCCAACTGAAACAAACCTGTGGCAGTCTGAGAAGTATTGATTATCAATATGGCTTTTTTTCTAGATAGGGTGTGCAGAAAATTCTTAGCTCTGATTAAAAAAAAAATAGTTATGTCTTCTAGAGTGCAAAAAAACTCTCTGCAAACAATTCCTTATTACAGAAAATGGAAATTACTGATACTGCAGGGCCATTCCCGTAATAATTAGGAGGAAAAAAAGCAGTTTAAAAAAATGCTCTGATAGCTTATGTGAGTTGAGAGGTATTGTACCGATTCTGTCCCCTGTTCTCAGCATGAAGAGATATTGGTTTTGTCATTCCTCTTTCTGTATCTTACAGCACACAAAACAACTCATCAACAGACAGGCTTATGATGGATTTCAAAGTCTGCACAGAAAATCAGTTCAGTAATGTACGCCCACCCCCTGTAGGATTGGGGTGTCAGGAAGAAAAGACTTGATAACGCTCTGAGGAAAACCCATTATCAAGCACATTCTGTATTCAGTGGGAAAAGGTGCCATTCCGGGAAAGTTTGTGACATATTGAGTGGTATTTTGGCAAAATATTTGTGCATAGTTATTCAAATGGCTGCTATCGCATTGTGTAGGTTTCTGGCTGTATGACACGTATTCTCCCTGACAATTCTTGTGTAGGACAGAAAACATTTGGCATTGAAAAGGAGATAATAACTCTCTCTTAAAGCAGACACATGGTGATCTGGTCAGCTACCTGCAGTGACTCCCCGAATATGAATGAATGTGAAAGGATTGCATTATTTAACCTTTTTAGAAGGATCTTCTGAAAAATAACAGTTCAAGTACTTATTTTTCTTTTTTAAAGCAATTGATTTAAAACCAGAGTTGCTAAATATTTCCGTGGTCTTTTTATATTTTAAGGTGAAACGAGTACAGTGCACTTCTCCATTCAGATCACTAAGTATTACTGAGTAAGTTTATTTTAAAGATGTGATCCTCTTGCATTAGGCAGAGTTACCGTTATGTTTCTAAAAATGCAGAAGTGGTTCAGTTGTATTGGAGGTGAGCAGCAGAGCTTTCCAAAGCCTTGGAGCGTTTTGGGGTGACGGAGACACCCAGCTGTGTGCCCTGCATCGCGGCTCCTAATGGTGCCCACAGGCACGTGTGCGCGTACCATTGAACTGAGCCGCATCTGGAACCGAAGGTGCGTGTCGGAGTTTGGCTGAATCCGAACTGCCAGGGAAAACTCAGAGTATTGACACAAGATTTATTATACTGGTCATACACCATTTGCGACAAATGCTTCATATTTCAACTTAATCAGATGTACGGGATGTAGCTGGCAAGACACACATTAGGACGATGGAGTGCCAGTAGGGTAGGGGTGGGTGGAGATGCAAGGTGAGGGATATGGGAAGACTGTTGAACCACCCAGATCTGTGTAAATTCAAATCTGCTCTTGTGATGCCATTCCAGAGCCCACCAGTCAAGGAACATATTTTGATTGATACGAAGCAATTATATGAGTTTTCTTTGATTAGAAAAAAGAACGTGCACTACTTTCATAGGCAGCAAAACTGGTTGAACCATTCAAACACGTTTTACCCTTTTGTTTTCGCTGTTACTAAAATAGCATTGTTACCAATAGTCGTACTTGTCCCTTCCTTCTTTCTCCCCCAACTCTTCCCCTTCAGGCTAACTCTGCTTTAGTGACAATTCAACTCGCTTACTGCAGGAAGGGATAATTTTCCCATAAATGTGGAGATCTTACCACAGCAGTTGTCATGGCAAACTCACCGTTTTTGTTCTTGAATTCTTCTACTTTTTGGGAGATAATAGAAAGAAAGTAAAAGTTCTACAATTATGAGAGAAATTGGTTTGCAACTTGAGGAGTTTTAAAAAATTGAGAGATCCAGAAAATTAAACATCTAAGGGACTATTAAAGATATTCTGTATTAATTAGCAACAATTGTCATTTCTTGCATTGAACCAAAATGAGATGATCGCTGCCTTTGCCTAGTAATGAGAAACAAAACCTGAAAGAAGTGTAAAATCAATTACTTCTATGATTGTTGTGTTAAGCATTATGCAATCAGAGCCTGCTTTGCATTCAGAACGCATCCAGAAGCTCCTATCTGAATATGTTCAGTTATTCTGGCTGTTTCTCTAAACCTTTGTTTCTTCTGAAACTAAAATCTTTGATTGCAATAATAGTGCAATTTACTGCAAAATCCTTTCTCATCCTGTGATATAAATGGGCAGAATCAATACATAATAATATTTTGAAGGTCATACATTTCAATTATACTCGAACTCATGCATAGGCTACAAATTGCTTTAATTGAGGATGCATAGGGTCTGGAAAATTGCTTCAGGTATTGTTTTATTCTTGTCGCTTCTTTATTTCTTAATAAACGTTTCCAAGAGCAATGAAACTGTTTTGCCTGAGACAGCCAGAAAAACATGGACAGTTTCTCTAGTGAAAATATTGATTAATTCCCACAATGTGAATATAATTATTGGAAAGACAGATCGAATAGTGGCATCATACTGCCATGTAGGTACTTCTGTCATTAAGTCAGAATTTGATTGAATGAGAACTGTATTATTTTGATCTAAAGAAAATTTTGAGTTTTCCGTTTCATACCATGCTATTAGTTTCTGAAAATTGTGGAGGATATGCAGGACCAAATTCCTTCGTAGTTCAGGTCCACAAACAAGTCAATAGATAAGGAACCTCATCCACTTAAAAAAGAAACAAAACATGACCCTTAAATGTTGATAAATAGTATCTACAGAGTTAATCTACCTAAATTATGATTATTAAAATATTAAATGTAAATCACTGTATTTCAGCATTGTAAATATAACAGCCTCCTAAGGAGTTGTAATTGCTGGAGTCATATTAACTGGAGCCCTTTTGGATTAAATGGGAAGGGGACCTTGCAGTCTTGAGCCCTTCAGGTTCACTGGTTTGTTCATTTTCTTGAGGACTGGGAGAAATGCATGTTCATTGAAGTCATAGTCTCAAAAATAGAGCTAATTAAAATTAGAAAAAAGAGGCCGTCTTTTATGATGGATGTTCTGTTTTGCTGAAAATGAAAAAGTTTCACAGAAATACATTGAGCTGAATAAAAATTTTAGTAGGTGGAGTGTCTGAGGCCCAGGATGAGTGTTGAGAAGAAGAAATGCGTTCTTACAGTAGCTAAAAATGCTCTAGTGCACTCAAGTGGAATTGGGAAATGTGGTCAGGTTCCCGTTCCACTTCATCTGGTTCATCTCTCGGTCTCTTTTCTGTGCACATTGGTGGGGCAGAGATGGGCTCGTTTCCAAACCAGAGGTGGGGAACTGCCCCTGCGGTCCCAGGGCCGCTGGGCTGAGCTCGCTGCTGCCCGGCCCTGCTGGGCTGAGCTCACTGCTGCCCCGGCCCTGCTGGGCTGAGCTCACTGCTGCCCAGGCCCTGCTGGGCTGAGCTCACTGCTGCCCGGGCCCAGCTGGGCTGAGCTCAGTGCTGCCCCAGCCCTGCTGGGCTGAGCTCACTGCTGCCCCAGCCCTGCTGGGCTGAGCTCACTGCTGCCCAGGCCCTGCTGGGCTGAGCTCAGTGCTGCCTGGGCCCTGCTGGGCCAGCTCAGCACAAAATTCAGCTGACCAAGAAAAAGTTTTCTGCAAATCGCTCACTCTTCACAAGATTAGTTTTAGGTACGGAAGAGGGCAGGTTCAAATCAGCAAACGTCGCAAATACGTAAAGCTTGACTTTTTTCATAAACCAGAATGTCTCTGATTTCACCTCCACCTATTTCAGTGCAACTGGAACAACTATGATAGTGATCTATCTCAGGTTAAGATAATTTTTCTTAATATTTTCTTAAGTTTGTTTTAGTCTATGTTAATTAAAGCAATTTCTATGTTAATTAAAGCCTCCTCTCTTCATGTCTTAGGGAGATAGAGCAGCCCAGGTCCAGGTGAGGCTGGCAAAGGCCAGGCGGTTCAGCTGGGTAATGCCTTGAGGGGACAGAGAAGGAAACCTCTGGCAGCTCTTTATAATCAATCTATGAGAATATTTTTGTCTATTTGAAATGGATTCCTTAACAGAGATCAAACATTGCTCACAGATAGTCCAGGATCTAAGCAGGAGGCAAAGCTCAATAAATCATTTGCTTGTTTACTCAGTGGAAATTCAGGCACAAAGATGAGTTCCTTTCATTCCATTTTCCTTTTTAACGTTAAAATACTTGCCAAGTCAGGAACCGTTAGGAACTTATTGTTGCTCGTGCTGAATTTTAATTTTACTTCTCAGAGAGTTCTTGGTGTTGACCTTTAATTTAAAAATAACTTTATATTCACTTTAAACTGCCATCAAGTTTTCTGTTTAAGAGTTTGATTTAGCTGCTGAGTATCTTAGTTTCTCTTGTTTTTCTTAAGGGTCATATTTTCTTGGATTTTACCTACAAAATCTTGAGGTCAGAACATTTGCATTCATAAAGGCTCTCGAATTTGCTGAAGTCTAATACATATAACAGTAAATGGCGTGCTAAAATTAACAACAGACACATAAAGTCCTTGGATTTGGACTGTTCAGAGTTTACAAGGGTTCAAACACTGGTTTGAATCCACAAGACTGTGAAGTCTTTGCAAGAGCAGTTTCCATTTCATTGATATCTAGTGAATTGTAGCGTATGTGCTTTCCTAATGATCTGGCGTTTGGGCATTGCTGTGGCAACCACTGGAAATCATCAGCAAATGAGAATTTGGCATCTTGCACAAAACGAAGTTGAAGTCAAGTGCACTTGGAAAAGCCAAGCAGTAATTCCTCTGTCATTTGTGTTACCTGACTTGCACAAATAATTGTGGTACTGGGTCTAGACAGAGGTCCAGCTCACAGCTGAGGCCAACAGCAGGTGCTTAGGGAAGAGTACAAGAAAATCAAGCATGTAGTACAATTTCCACATGCCAGCCAATAACTTCATGATTACACAGGTTCTTCTTTTTCCCTCCCATAATTTAAGTGAATTTCAACATTGGAAAATCTGTTTAAATGCAAAATCTGTTAATAATTTTAATTCTGAAATGGTTTCCAAATAATACTAAACCCAGTACATTCGTATTGAAGTTAAAATACTTCACACACACACCAAAAAAAAAAAAAAAAGAAAAAGAAAAAAAGTTACCTCTTCTCTAGGTGAAACTCGGGCAGATGCAGATGAGTCTCTGCCACTTTAATAGCCCAGAGGCTTCTGTGCATCATCCATATTTCATCAAGCATGAACAATTCCCACTGAAGTCGAAGGGGTTTTACCTATGGTGTCTTTAGATATGTTGGGGCTTTTATAGCGTCTGTGATCCAAAAATATGCTTCTCCTCTGCACAATTGACAGGGTGTCCTGGAAGGCTGAGGGCAGCAGGCTGTCAGTTGGCAGCCAGCAGTGTCGTTCGCCACCGTTTTGAGGTGGAATGGAGGCACAGGGAGGGTGAGGCAGATGATGCTGACGTGGTGAGAGCGATGGTCCTGAGACGAAATCGCTCTTCCTCTGAATGGGAACATCTGTGATTTCAGTTGAGCCGGCAGTGTCACTGCAGACTTTGACCTCAGTTTTTGACACTTCTGTAGCCTCTATGTATAGTGAGAGAAGAAGAATCCATTCCGTTTCTCGAATTACAAAAGCAACGTGACTCTGCTCCTTCCACAAGGAAGCACAAAGTTCCCTTTTGCCATTGTGTAGCGAAACAAATACTTCCCAAAAAACAACGTGACAGGTTTGTGGCTTTAAGGGACACAAGAGCAATAATAACACTACAATTTAACTCCTTTGGAGGCCCATAGGCGTAGTGAAATAATCCCACTTCTTAAAAAATCATAAAATGCTAACTATAGGCAGGGAAGACATACCTCAGCATAGTTAAAGCACCTTATTGACAGTATTGAAACAAATAATGCATTTCCCTTCAAAACAAATGAATGTAAGAACACGGTCTAATGGTGACAGCATAAAGGTGGGAGCGAGAAAACCCTGGAACTTTTGAGTTTTTCGTATTGTTTAATGTTTGGCGGAAAAAGACCCTCAAGAATAATAACACCGTATTTTGGCATGGTTTTCTCCTGTGTGTAGACACACATCACTTTTCAGGTGACACATCCAAATGTGTTCCATCCAGGCAAAAAAAGATCCTTTTCCAAGCCTGAACTCTTTCATGCTTCAGCAGGTTATTTGACTGTAGCTATCATTTACACTGATGTACATTAGATAGCAAAAATATCCATTACTGTGCGGGGTAGCTGTTTCAGTCCCTCTCCCCGTTTTCAGCTGAAAGGAAAGGCGCTGTGTAAAACAGTAATGAGGGTTTTCTGGCATTTCTTTCCTGTGCTTCACGCTTGAAGCCCAGGGCACACTGGAGGATGATGAAGAACCTCTTTCTCTGGCCCACAGACATCTCATCAATATTGTCAGCCTTCCTCTTTGCTGGGGTCCATTTCCTTGCTCAGTGATTTTCCATCTCAGACCTTTTTGCGATAAATGTAACGGCAGCATCCATAGGCTGTATTTGTAAGCAGCATTCTGCTTTTTTGAGTGATGGGTACGGGTCGTCTTGCCGGTATAAACGTGAGCACTTAGACCGAGACCACAGATGTGCTTAAGTGGCTGCAGTTAAAAATTCAATGAGAGTTTGATGCCAACGCGGTATTGTGGCACATGGCTTTACCCTCTGTTTTGTGTCTGCGTACGGAGCGCGGTTGGTGCGCACACCTCCCTCTGCCTGAGCGCGGCGCGGGGAGCGGTTTCCAGGGCACGGCTCCAGCCTCTGCCAAGCTTGGCCAGGAGGAAAACGCTGTAGGATACTCCAGTTCTGCATTTAATGGAGCTGTTCATCCAAAGCTGGCAAAAAAACCCTGTTGCAAACAGAAATGAATTGAATTTTATGGTAGCGTTGGGTTAGTATTATTAAAATTGATGTATTATTACTGATGAAAAACCTCGGGCAGAGAATGTACTAATTTTTCCAGTTCCTTTAGTTTGAGAAGTAGATCCATAAATAATACATAAATCTGTGGCCGCTGTTCCCATTCCTCTCCTCGAGCCATTTCCTATTTTTGCAAATGTATGATTTCTTTAAAGGTTAGTAGGACAGCATCACAAAAGAAGCAGTATAACCCCAGGAAATATAATTGAAATGATTTCTAAATCGTTGTGACCTTGTGGCTGCAGTTTCTGCTGATAGCAGTCTCTGTATTTTTCCTGAAGACCATGAGTGAAATATCATTCTCGTGCTGTAAAAGAAACCTCAGTTATTTGTACCAATGTGTGGAGAACAAAGGCAGTGAGACGGTTTGTTTTAAATGCTTCCAAGCACCAGTCAGAGATATGCAAGATATACATTGAGACTCATGGTGTAAGTTGTCTTGCAAATCTCCTTAGGTTTCAGTGTTGAATTTCAACTCTTTCAACTCTTCCCAACCCAAACTACAATGTGTTGCTGAACAGGGAGGGAAAAGGTTCGGTAATTCCTGAAGCTGATTAATTCCAGCCACATGGGTGCTGCTTTTTCAGTGGGTGAGGAAGATGTTGAAGGTGTCTTAGAGCCAATGCTCCTCTGTCCTCTGAAAGAGGCTTTTCCACCCTACACCATTTTTACCCAAATTCCAAGTTTGAATTTAATTTCTCTCAGTCACAGCCTTACTAAAGCAATTTTCTGATTTTCTAGTTGGATAAAGAGAAGATTCTATTATGACTTGGATGAAACTTTTGCTGAGTTTTCACCATTCTGACTTGACAACATTTTCCATTTAACTACCAGTCAGAACCTGATATAGAATAGGATATCTGGTCATTTCTGAAACTTCAGTTTTCTAATAGAAATACACAAGATTGTTTTGCTGTTCAGATTGATTACTCTCTTGGTAATTAGTGTAGTGGGTATGTGGATGCTATTAGAGGGACAGTGGAATGACAGATGTTCATGGCTACAATGTTAATACCTTGACTGATCAAACATCAAAGCACAGAAAGCCGTTTTTTAAACCTGTGGATATAGAGTCGATACTGCTGGCTGTATGAAAATTGCTCCTGCACAATCAAAGTGATTCATTGCTGGTTAATATGTGCTAGAGCTTGGCTTTGTAACACCAGGTGTGCACCCACGAGTTTGTTCTGTGTCCCTCGTTGGTGTAAAGGTGAAGAATATTTTCCCTATATGACTATAAAGAAGTATTTTTTTATATATATATATATATATTTAAATTTTCATTTACTTGCTTATGCTATGGGGAAATAACTTCCTATGCTTTTTTTTTTCTCCTGATGTACGTTGGAATAATTTTTCTTTCAAACTGAACTCTGATTTAAAATCCATAGTCAATTAAAAAGAGCGGGTATTGAGCACAATGTTTCTTAGACAAGACATTGAATATCACGTTTTATTTAACTCAATATTAATACTTAGGAAGTAAAAATAAAAACCAACACCCCCCTAACATTTTTGTCTATCTTCACCAAGAACTTTGTCTAAGACTTGCAGGAATTGTTTCTTCATATGAATTACCACTATGTTTACAGCTAATACTGATTAGAGTATATTCAGAAAAACAATTAAGAAAACATTTTCAGACCGTTAGGTGTTAATGATCTCATTCTCACCTATACATTAAGGAAAGGACAGATCACAGATAATTTAGGAATCATACACAATATACGCAATTCGTTCTTCACAAGCCTTTGGCAGAGGAGATCCACGTTACCTGGGAAGGAAACTTCTGTAACAAGAATTCCTTCAGCTCATCTTCAAACCCGACGTGGTTTCAATGTTTGATGAAAGAGGGTTTATTGCTTTTTGGGATTATTTATTTGCATCTGGTTATTTATGTAATTATTTGTTTGAATGCAGACTTGAAAATTCCAACACGTGCTCACTGTCCATCACAGAGTGATTTTAGTAGGATTTATCAGTATCACAAGTAATTATGAATTTAATATTTTTTTCCAAACTAGCGCTTTTGAGTGAGTCACATTGCAGACAATCAGCTTAATACCTAATCAAAGTGAGTTGTCAGAGGGTAATTACGAGGAGCTTTCTGAAAAACAGGCCTTTGAAAACGGACTCTTAAGGTCGTTAGAAGCTTTTTAAAACCATGTCCGTGGCTTTGACTGAAGTTGAATGCAGGAGAGTCCTGGCAGCCGCCTCTCAGGTAGGCAGCGGTGATTTGTGAGGAAATTAGTACAAGCCGGTTAGGTAAATAGGGATTTGAAGGAGAAAGGACGTTACTTGATATATGGAAAGTGATGAGCTGCAGTAGGGAGAAAGGATGGCAATAAATTCCTACAGGGAAGTAAAGGACTTACTGATTAGGATGCAAATAAGTGTAAGAGAACATCTTAAATCTGATTTAAATGCCAAGAGCAATTTCCAGGAGATGGTCAGGTATCGCAACAAGGCCACATAAATGAGATGGCAATCCAGCAGAAAGTTAAATCAATCTGTCAGAAGTATCAGCGTGCTACGGTCTTTTATATACAACACAAAATGATATAACAGAACCAATACAGAAAAAACAGTACAGGCTTCACCACGGCATCAGTGATATGGCAGGGACTAAATACGGAGTATGTAACGGCATGCGGGGTGCTGAGATGAAGGACTCAAGGCTTTCCCATTGTTTTCTCCTTTTCAGATGCTTTTTTCTGTATCCTTGTCATGTCTCCTTCCTTTTCTATTCCGTGTGACTGAGAACAGTAGAAGGAGAAGCTTTGTAAATTGTTACATAGAGCTAAAATAGATATATATAATTAAAATCGTGTAAATTGATATCTATGAAATTATTATTCTGTAAATTGCTAGGAGAAAGAGATTCTTTAGATAGTCTAGAAGAGTGGTGAAAATACAATTGAATAAGGTAAAGAAAACTGATTGAGGTGACTGATGTAATGGTTGTGTGCTGGTATTCTTCATCTTGCTGTCCTAAAATGACATCGTAACTATCAGGACTGTGATTTTGGAACATGTGTCTCAGTGCTTTCATTTTATTGCAGGTGAACACATTTGTACTTCTGCATGTAATATAATCTAACGTGAAGTACAGAAGTGTTCTGTGGCTCTTTACGTTTTGTTTATTGGATACATTAGGAGGTTTGTTTCTTTTTTTTTTTTTTCCAAAAAATCATTCCTGTCCTTCACTGAAACTTCTAGAAAACATTCTATTCTCCTCATACCAAGTCTAAAGGAAATGTCACCCTTTGTATTTTAAAGACTTGTATTTGAATCATGCTTTTTACAAATTTGTTTCAATTGTGTTCGTTCAATCAAACACCTGGGCAGTAGAGGCACTTTAGCACTTCGGTGTTGTTCATCTGATTGGAGATTTGGTACCCAGATCCATCTGTGGATTATACTTAAGTCTTGTTTAAAGCTCCTTGGAATCAATAACTGATTGCTACAAATTGCCATGGAAAAATACGTTGGGTTATATCTCTCTTTTCTCTGGAGAGATACCAGTGATGCTACTTTAATAGTGGAGGATTCTTTGCCTTTAAAAGTAGACCGAAAGCAGCCAACTATGTATAGATGTCAAGCTTCACATATATATTTCCTTGGTCTGGAAAATTAAATTGAACCAGTGGAATAATTGAATGCATTTTTTTTTTTTATTTAGATAACTAATACGTTGGGCTGTGGAAGTTAATTAGATGGTGTCCTTTGGAAGCTAGGTATTAATTAAACACTCACTAAGTGCAAGAACGAACCAGACTTAAATTCAAAATCATGATGTTCAGTGAACACTTACTGATGTTGCGAGGCGACCAAAGAACTATAATCCATCTATTATGATGTTTGGTTGAACTGTTGATTCATGACACTGTTGACAAAGCAGAAAGGAAGGTTGTTCCATGGAGCGTGATCAGGAAGGAGATGGGACTGAAACCATGGTTCAGGTGTCTAACATCTGTATTACGAGCCCTGACAAGAAGAGAACCAAGTGCCCTGGCTCCATGGAGACCTCAGCAGGGCCGACACGGGTACTATTTCACTTTACCCTTTAATTGAAAGCAAGTAAATTCACCTCTGTAGTTACAGGGATTGTATTAATTGCTTGTTGATAAAGGTGTCTTTTTATTTCTGGACATAGGAAAATTATTTTTGTGGGCAGGAGACAGGTTTACTCAAATCTTACGTAGTCATTTTGCCTCAATCCATTTTGTGTTTCCTGCAAGTAGTGGTTTTTGGTTTTTTGTTATTGTGGGTTTTTTGTTTTGTTTTAGGGTTTTTTAACTCTGAAAATGGTCAATTCTATTAAAAAGTTGTAATGATAAGGTTAAATGTGGAAAACAAAGTGGCTTAACTTCAACAAGAAGTTTAATCATTTAATTAATTCCCTTTGTTAACAGAGATTGGGTAAAATCTGTTTTCTCTTCAGTGAGAATCAAAGGGGTCTGGTAATGCAAGTGAGAAAAAAATCACAGCTTCTCCCACGGGTGGCGAGAAACCAAACCACCAAGAGCTGCCTCTGAACCAAAAAGGCAATGTTGTGCGTAATTGAGAAAATAGCGCATGGTTTTTCAGCAGGACGGAGCTGCTCGCAGGGTATTTTGAGTGCAGGTGCCGCGGTCACAGCAGCCTCTGCTCATTTGCAGGGCTGCCCCCTGTCTGGCGGGGGTGTCGTGTCCTTCAGAGACACCAGAACAACGCCATCAGAACCCAAGGGGTGGAAAGGTTCTCAGAATGCTTAGGAAGGAACTTTCTTCTTTCTGCGCGTTTTTAACACTGTTTAGTACAAAAGGTTAATTGCGAGATAAGCTCCTATCTTCCTGTTTTGACTTTGCAGCTGTTGTAAAAACAGATGATGGGAAATAATTGTGATGATCTTTAGACCTCAATTTTAAAGATTTCATTAAACTTTAGGCAGTGCAATTCCTTCTAAGTTTCTTCTTACCGTGCATTTGTCAAAGGGGTGTTTATCTGCCTGTGGAGCAATACATCTGATAGAAGGTGGCCAGCACTGTTAGTTCTGTGACACTTTAAAGGCATAATTTATCTAATTTATAGCTTTCTTGAAAACTGCAGGTAAAATAACCCACTGAATAATAAATATTCGGATATAAATTATTGAATAAAGGTTAAAAAGTGTGCATCATAAAAGGCTATCTTCTAGTGAGTTAAAATGTTCTTAGAGAGTAATCTTTCTAAAATATGGCACATAAGTGGCAGTAATCCAAAACAAAAAATAATTTACAGAAAAAGGCTTATAACAGTTTTTCCTTTGTGTCCCTAGAATCTCATTGGTTGAATTTGATTAATCACATTATCTTGGTTGTTCAGTCTGGATACGTGCTTTTCATAAAGACCCAAGGAAAACAGGAGAAATAGCAACAACATCATTACTGATGAGAACTAGAACAGTTAAATAAAATGAAAGCTGAGAGCAGATCTGATGCAGCCTTGCAGGTTAGAAGGCTGTGAAAGGAATGGCGATTCTTCCTGCTCCGTGTGTTCTGAGCACAGAAGAGGATGGGGCCGGTCTGATCTACACGGAGGGGGATGACGCTTCATAAAGCCTCCCGAAGTGCAGGAGTTATCGGAGGAAGATGTCTGGTGGGTTTGTGGGATGCCCAGTGCTGGTTGGTGCTGCTGCTGAGTGTTGATCAGCTGAATGCTGAGTGTTGATCAGCTGAAGTGACGGAGGGGAGGAAAAAGGACTGTGTGACATCTTCAAACCCTCTTTCAGCTCATATTTCAATGATGCCATACCCTCCAAATCCTGATTTTTCTAACTGAACACATGTCGTGTAATTTTGTTCTTCCTCTTCTGTGTTCTTTGGCAGAGACCTCTTGGTAGTCTATGTAGTTACTTTCCAGTGCGGACACGTGTCTTCCATTACTCACAGCTTATTTCTTTCTCAGGGAGCAATTACTCTCCAGTAATTTGCACAATTAATTATTTCATAACTATATTTCTCCATAAAAATATAAACTAACTGTCAAATTATAACAGATATTGATTGATTCTATTGCTGTTCAGCAACACAAACATTTTTTAATAGAAATATCTGATCTCAATACAGAAGGATGAGCAAGATACAATAAATGTGTTTGCCACTTCATTTATTTTGCTATGACAAAGAAAATTCAATGACCTTAAAACTAATGTATTTTCTTTCTGTTTTAAGTTAACATTAAAATTATAAGTCTCAAGAAAAATACTTAGTACATCAGGTTAATAGTGGTATTGATCAGCCCATCCTGCTAGACAACAGATTTGTCTTGTGCTGCTGCCTCTTAGTACTTTTATAATTTTCTACCCTTTCTATTAGTAAACAATGCTAACTTGAAGTTTAAAATATACTTAAAATACTGAACTGTGGTGGAATTTGAAACACCAGGAATCACCAATGCAAGAATTAGGTGTCCAGTGGAGTAAGAAAGTCTAGAAGGAAAGGTCAGTTCTGGAGGCAGCAGGCTGGCTCAGGATGGTTTGCTGCAGGATCTCTGGATGGAACGCCTGGTTTGGTGCTGCTGAGCACCACTGGTTTCCAACAAGGACCTGCCAGCAGTGAGATATAATAACACTTAGAAAATCAGTGAAAAAAAGCCATTTTACAGATGCTTCACCTGTATATTCAGAGCAACATTGTTTGGCAGAGAATCTCTTCGTGCTCATCGAATACTCCAGACAATAAGCACTCAAACAGTTCTGCCTGACAATAAACAACAGCACAGTTAGTGCTGTAACCATGGCAAAAAGCTCTCAGCATGGATATAATATATGTGCTGTTTGATTTTCAGCATATAAACCATTACAATATCTTCAGGTAAAAAGACTTAGTGACATGTGGCTTTCTGTGAAGCTCGTCTGTCATTACAGTTAATATATATGGAGAGTAATATATTTAGCTTTATCTTTTTTTTGCATGTGGCCTATGTTCCTCAGAATATTTGTATTAAACCTGTTTTCCCCTTCTGTTTATATGTGATACTCCACTATTCAATTCTTCTGAATGCTTGTTTACAAACAAACCCAAAAAATAACCGATATTGAAATGCAAATACGATATAAGCAACCTGCCTCCATTGCATCAAGATGCATAGAAAATAACCATAGTATACCATTCTGAGCTCTGAATGTGCACCCAAAATAAATATAATCCATCACTAAATACTTTTTTCATCTCATAATAGGCCATTACTGAGCTGTCTTTGTATGCCAAATCAGAGCCAACGCAAAGAGCCAGAACAGGCTAAGAGTGAACGCACCGCACTTGGAATTAGTCGGGCTGCGGAGTTTTGGCTGTCTCCACGCTTACTCTCTATTCACTGCCTTCCAGGGAGCAATTCTGTAATTCCTACCAACCTCAGGGAGAAGAAAATCAGACTAAAATACAGCTTCAGACAGCATTATAGTGGAATATACAGTATAAATAGAATAGGACATGCTGCAAATGCTGTTACACGAAAGTCATAACAGCAAAAGAGATATGTGATGTCTGAACGTTTAGAATCTGTTGAAGCTTTTTAAAGACGTCACTTTTCGTTGGAAAATGCTTATTCCATGAAACGGACGCGCTCTGTTCCTGCGGCAGGTCCGTTCTGCTGGCAGAAACCCTTCCAGCCACGGCTCCGGGGCCGCGCGCTTCCCTGGGCCCCGCGCCCCCCTGGGCCCCGCGCCCGCTCGTTCTCTGGCCGCTTGGCCAACAAGCATCAATCACTTTAATACCCGTCTCTGGAAAATTTCTTACTGCTGAAATTTGGTTCTGATACCGAGCAAAAAGCAACTTCGCCCTTTCCCCCTGCTCACTGCAGTTTTGAAAATGAGACATTTCTGAAGGATGGAGATTTTGGTTTAGTGTTTGTCCTTCCACAAAATTGCCGTGAATACTGACAGAGCAGAGCAATCAGCAGGCGACCGCCGGAGCTGTGGAGTGAACGTGAGATTGGCAGAGTAATTCTGAGGGTGGAAGTGCATTGGGGTCCAGGTGGAGCTGGGAACTGGATCACAAACCGGAGTGACAATGCACTGGGAGCTGGGTCACAAACTGGAGTGACAATGCGCTGGGAACTGGGTCACAAACCGGAGTGACAATGCGCTGGGAGCTGGGTCACAAACCGGAGTGACAATGCACTGGGAGCTGGGTCACAAACCGGAGTGACAATGCGCTGGGAGCTGGGTCACAAACCGGAGTGACAATGCACTGGGAGCTGGGTCACAAACTGGAGTGACAATGCACTGGGAGCTGGGTCACAAACCAGAGTGACAATGCCCTGGCACAGCGCCGGACTGGGAGCCTGCCCTGGCTGCTCATCCTTGTAAACCAGTCAAACCTGCGTGAGCTTTCCCTGGGGGATTCAGTCCGGTTCTAGTCCTGCTGCATAGGATGTAGCGATGATGCTTTCTGTGCAGCTGCTGCAGAGGGAACCCAGGTTAATTGAAATACTTTTTTCCTTTGTTAAAGAAAAAAACATGTTAATTTCAGGTTTCATTAGAATCTGATGACAAAAATCAATGGCTATCTAATGGAAAAGGTCTATCTGAGATCAGTGGAAGGTTATTTTTCTAATATAGCTGTACCAGAGGCTAAAGGCTCTTTCAGTGTCAGGAGTGAATTTACATGCTTGAAAGTGCTCTCATTGAATTTGTCGGCAGATTTAAGTAACGCGATCAAAGGTAATTGTGCTGGAGACAACGGTTACTGCTTGAACACTGTTTTGCACAGAGTGACCTGATGTCAGACACAGTTGTAGCAGAATGTACGAAATCTGAAGCACTCCAAATAGGGAATTGGATTTCCCTTGATAATTACTTACGTATCAGATTTGGAGTAGAGTGGCAGGTTGGATCGATGAAGACAAAGGCAATGATCATGCGATTGAAAGTCTCCTCCTAAGGCTTAAGCTAACACGTTGTATTCTGCTGTGTGTTTAAATGCAAAGGTGGACAAGGCCAATCTCTTTATTTCATTTGAGGAATTATAACTTGTCTGTAATCTGTCATTTGACCCCTTAAGAGTAGAAAATTTAACATGATTTTTAAAGAGTAAATCATTAACAGCAGAGGCATAATTATTAAACCAAGGTTGTGGATTTCAGGCTTGAAAGATCCGGATGTGGAGAACTGTTGTCTCGGTGTAGTTTTGAATGTCTGTGTGTGTGATACCTGCATCCTAAAACATCCTTAATAGATTCCAGACTTTCATTAGGATTTAGTCTTTCATTTTTTGTCTCCACTGAGCGAAAAATACAACAGAAGAACAAGAAAAAACAAATTTTTTCTTATAGTTTCTCATTTATTATTAGAAGAAATTAAAGGTAATAGTAACAGCAACTTCTTCAGAGTAAAATAGTATGAAATCTTGAATGGCAGTGTGGGAGATAACAATTTCATCACGTTAAATGGCCGAAATAGGGAATTAATTTTAATTCCGAACTTCTTGAGGACTTTAATGGAGTTAGAAGGAAGCCATGCTATTCAGGATTTACGAACAGACACAGGCTTGCCCAAGGCCAGTGCTCGGCCCGTGCGCCAGTGCCCTCTCCATTGCAGGTTTCCGCTGTTGCGGTGCAGGGCTTGGCTCAGGAGCACATTGCTTTCTTGCAGACCCCTCTGTCTCATTTTACTCTCTTATGCAGTCTCCCAAGGTAATTAGGAAGTATCCTAATTAAATTTTGTTAACTTGAAGAGAAAGGGCTATTATATACTTTGGATGGGAAATGCTATACAAGGGTCGATTATTATAACGATGATTATTATTAAGCATTTCAGACTGTCTATCTGGTCTATTGACAACCTATTTGCAATCATCATGTTTATATGAATATTAATAAGGACTGTAGAGATATAAAGTATGATACTTGGCAACATTTATGCAATTAAATACACATTTAAATTCTGCTGGTAGTAGTGGAAATTAAAATCTTCAGACTGATTAGAAGAAGGTTAGGCTCTATTAATCTCTACCATCTATACATCTGTCCCTGTAGCGATCTTTACTCTTTAGATGTTTCAGAGGTCTTCATCTGTGCCCTTGAACTACAGAATAGTTGAAGTCTTTTATCATAGT
This sequence comes from Pampusana beccarii, assembly GCA_013399365.1. Taxonomy (NCBI): domain Eukaryota; kingdom Metazoa; phylum Chordata; class Aves; order Columbiformes; family Columbidae; genus Pampusana; species Pampusana beccarii. The sequence continues at coordinate 817,694 of VWYH01000496.1, forward strand.
GTAAAATGGCACTTATTTAGAAATGAATCTGTATTAATAAATATTATTTACATAAATATCCACATTGATGTCTTAATCTCTCAAATGTAGAAGTGCCATTTTTCATGCAATCACAAATTTCAGTAGTTTTTTGGCGTGAAGAAAAGTATCCTGTTTGAACAAACTGGGTAAGGAGAGATTAGGCCTGTGCTTGTTTCATGAGTAGAAATTTCATTTAAATAAGATCAATAATTGTACCTCAGTTTCTGAAAGTGCCAGCAGTTAGGTTTGTCCAGAGTTCCCTTGTAGGTAACTGGAGCATCCCTCCTTTTCAACCTTTGCTCAGGGCTCCAGTGAGAGCGGGTTGTTCCTGCCCTTGTACTACACCTTGCAAAAACTAATCAGAAACTACCTCCAGTTTCATGATTGCCTGGTGTTATCATGAAAAAAAAATCAGGCTGCTTGCTCTGCTCCTCAGTCTTTCCCACTTTGCATCTATTTCAGAGAAATGGGCGATTTGCAGTTGAATTTTTTCCCAGATGAAGTACTGCATGTGTTGAATTTTTGTTTGTGTTTTACATCCATTGTCAGGAAAGAGAAAAGAAGGGCAGTGGTAAAAGCTGGCTTAAAATGTTCCTGTCTATTGTATTTGAACAGACAATGCTACTGCATTCATTCGGAGTATCCTTCAGAGTGCCTGTTCACCCTTCGCGTAGCCCTGAGAGTCCATTTATTTCACACATCAATTACACACTTGACATTTTAACACTGTGTCTCTGATTTTAATGGGTTTTAGGAACTGCATTATGATTAGAGAGAAATGCTTCATTCAGGAAAGGAGACACCAGTCACTTACATTAAGAACAGAAACTTAAATTGCAAAGTGTTAAAATTAATGTAACTGGAACTCAAGAACAAGATAAAATACCTGTAGAATTTCATCTCTTAAACTGTTTCTCCTGTGCAAGCTCAGAAGGTATGCTGCTGCTCCGATACTTGAATCTCTTGTTGGATCTGCTCCATTAAGAACAGGACTTCTCTCACAGTTATTACATACCACAGCCTTTAGTATTGTTTCAAGGACAATTCAGTGGAATTAGAATGGGTCTGAAATCACTACAAATGTTGTTCTGAGATAAAGAAATGGTGTTTTCAACCTTCCTCTTTGAAAGTTCTCTTGTTTAGTTTGAATGTCAGCTACACGGCTAATGTTTGAAATCATCTTTTTAAGTCTTGCCTCTAAGAGATTTTGCGTTGTTTGCTTATCCCTTTTAATAAAATTCTTTTTAATAAAATATTTTCACTGATAGCAATTAGTCCAAAGTAAAGCTTTTTTTTTTAATAACAATAAATTTTTGAGTGCTATTTGCTCAGTCACAAATGACCTACAAGCAATCTTACAAGAAATTTGCTGGTATTATCAGCTGAATTAAAAAAACTTGTATTAATGAAACTGGAATTTCACTGTCTGCTGAGTTTATTAATTTAGTGTTTAAACTTCACATAAGGTTCCTAATTTGGCAGAAACTGGAGAAAATGATGCTTGACAGAAGTAAACTATTTTAGCTGGTTGCTATCTGACAATAAGGAAAAGACAAAAAAGCTTCAGAGAAATAGAAGTCAGATTTAATCATGTTTATTCTTACTTGTTCAGGTGGTGCTTTAGCTACATTAGGAAGCTCTTGAGCGAAGAGATTTTTCAGGCAATATGAGCGTTGGTATCAGGAACACTTAACTCTTGTTGATGAGATAGAGTTTTCCCAGCAAAATGAGAGGTGAAAAGCAATCTATCCACTTTGCAGGCCACGTCTGCCCACGTATTTTCTCTATGTCATTAAGAATAAAAACAGAGTGTATGCAAATTTAATTTTAAGTGAACCCAGTTTACATATTCAAGTGAGAAACAATTCATCCCTTTGGGAAGGCTGTCTCTAAACTCTGTGGTGTGAGTCTAATAAATATGGGTCAGTCTCAGTTACTCTGGGTGGAATGGAAAGAGTTTACACAGAATAATTCCATTTAACCTGTGCGTGTGTGTCGTCCCTTATTTCACGTATTTTGCATATTCCTCTTGAAGTGTGCATAGAAAATGAGAACCTCTTGCCTTTCCAATCCAGCGAAATTATGACAGGATTTTTAAGAGCGTCTTGATCTGGACTGGAGTTCGTAATGCGGTTGGGCTCTGAAGGCAATTTGTAACCCAGAGGTAAAGTGCTGGTTGCCTTGGGTAGCTTCAGATCTGTGACTCAGAGTTAGGTTGGTGTGCTAGTCCCCAAATGGTATGAGTTGGTTTTGAAGGCTTTTTTCTAATACAGGAATTTGAAGACGCAGGTTGCCTAACTGCTGTGCTATAGATACCCCCTTGTCTTCTTTCCTAAGTTTTTCAACTGGGACGTTTGCTTCGAGGTGCAGAGGAAGCTGAGATTTTTTGTCTCCTGGTACTTTGTTGGTGGCTTTTTGTTTGTCCTTTTGAGTTAGGTTTTGATGCTCTTAATTAGACATTAAATATCACTTGTCGGCTTCATACACGGTGAAATGTGTCAGCAAATAGGTTCTGGATTTGTGTTTCATCAACTTGTTACGATCTAGTTTGCCCTTCACAAGTTCTCCCATGTAATTACAGCCGCCCTGATGCTGCTCTGCCCGGCTCCGTGGCCGCTCCGCGCTGAATTTCTGCACGTTCCCAGCGCACCGGGGTGCGCTCGCTGCTCCTTCTGCTCTGCTCAACTGTCTGTGCAGCTGAGCACAGAAAATACCGGGGCTGTGGGGGAGATGGTGAATACCTTGAAGCCGTCAGCCAGTCATCTCCTGTTTGCTCTCTTTTCCTATTAAATAATCTCTACTTTTGCCAGCTTTTCACAGTACTGAAATAACCTTTTTCCTGTTATCTCTGATATTGCTTGCTAGTAATAACTCCCTTTTAACCTTCATTTTTCTGGCTGTATACCTGTCTAGCTGTATAATACCATTCCATCCCTCCTTTACAATGTGTTCTTTTTAGATTTTTAAGTTCTGTGCCAAGTCTTTTTCCTCTATGGTAGACTCTTTTGACTTTGCGTATTTAATATAGTCTGTTTTAATAACTGCTGATTCTCCTTCACTTCTTTTTCTCTTAGAATTTCTTCCCAAAAGATCCAACCTTCCAATGCCCCGAATCTGTTGAATTTCACTGTTCTTATTGCACTGCTTTTTGCAATAGAGATCTCAGATAATTTATTAATTTTTTTTTCCCCAAAAAAATTATTTCTGCTTTCGAATTCTTACTTAGCTTCTCCTTATGAATTAGAATCTAATTCGTGGCACTAGTTCCCCAAGTAATTTCGTCTGTCCTCTGGACAAAGGAAACTCCCTGAAACATAACAAATGCCATTTGGGCAGCCTGCATTTTCCAGATATTTTTAAGATATAGCATGGTAATAAAATCTGGCTTTACAGTTTTGTGCTTTGGATTCATTTATTCACGATCATTGAGCTTGATTTTTCTCTTTTTCTATGTACGAGTAACTTGCTATACAAGACCCTTTCAATGATGTTGTTCTTTAACTTTCCGGAGAACGAGGAAAATGCTCAGGGCAAGATTCACAAAGAATGAGTCATCTCGCTCTGCTCTCACAGTGAAGCAGGCAAGGCAGCCTCGGAGCTAAAGAGAGTCAATATTATTGCCATCCTGTTCCACAGAGGGGAATTGAAACCCAGTGATTGTCCAAAGGTCATTCTTGATGTCTGTGGAAGATTTGCAAATTGCTTAAAATCATCTTAATTCCAGTCCGGTATCTAAGTGACAGGTAGTTTTGTATTCATCCAGCTCTAGTTCGTGTTTTAACAGTTGCTCAGGTTCTTATTCAGCTGGTTTTTAATATTATTTCATTAATTGCTTCCCATTTAGGGTTTGTTAATTCTTGCTGGAGAATAAATTGCCTTCTTTAGGGTTGCTTTGGAGAAAGCAATTATGGATAGAAAGATAAAAAAGTGAGGATGAGGTTTAAGTGGATCAGAAATGATATTTCTGCTTCAAATGTTTATATAGCTGATTTTCCTGTCCACAAAAATGTTTTATATATATATATGTGTATCCATGTAAGTATGAATTTATGTATTTAATTTTATATAATTGACTCTTGGTTTTCTCTCTGTCAGCCTGGCTAACAGTGAATCGTGGTGTTTATCCATTTACTGTGTAGTCCTAGATGTGAATAATGTATTCTAAGCCTTGCTTCTCACAGTTCCCAAGTGCAAAGCGAGAGAACAGACTGCAGGGCCACAGCGCTCAGGGTCGGGGTTTCATCCCTGCAGGAAGGGTGGAAAGGGGAATATTCACAGATCTCTGCTCCTCACACTGTTCAATCTACACGTGCCTGGGTTGGCTGCATCCCTTTCTCCTCCACTTACCCCTGGAAGGAGCTGCCTTGCACTCATATCCAATCAGCCTGCTTTGCTTTTATTTTTTTTTATTTATTTTTTTTTCTTTTAAAGGTTGTACACATAGTGCAGAGTCTCAGGTTCCCTCCCAGGCTTCTCAAAGCCACAGACAGGCCGCAGCGAAGCAGCCCTGCTGGCTCTGCGCTCGGGTCCCCGCTGTACCGGGAGCCTGATTTACTTCTCCGTGTTGGTGGATGTGATAAAACTGTTGAACCTATTTCCTAAAGCCTGTGAAATCGGTCCCTGCAGTGACTCAGCTGGTCTTTCTGTTCATAAGTAATAATATCTATAATAAACACATGAAGAACTGCTCAGGAGATCAAAACTAACGTTTTATTCCCAAGCAGCACTGAATTTTGCTCATTCAACTACCAAAACATAAATAATCGAAGTTATAATTTCCCTTGCTATTATTGAGAACTAAACAGCAGCAGAGATGGGTAAAAAGGTGGCCAGAAAAGAAAGAAGAAAGATCTGTTCAGAAAAGCTGGAGACTGATATTATAGTGGTGGCTAAAGCAACTGTCAGTGTTCCTGGTGTTCAAAATGCACTGGTTTTGTTATTCTGTGGTAGAATTTCTGCTGAATATTGGCTGACAAATGTGCCGTTGGGCTTGTGTAACTGCTATTTGTTATTTTTCATGCAGCTTGGGAATTGCAGCTATAGGCTAAGAACCTTTTTTTGCCTGGCAATGTACCAACTCAAAGCAGAAGGATATTTGCTTCACAAAGCGGTTAAAATAACACAAGGATAAAATGAGTAACTTATAGACACAGACAGGTATGCGTCTGTTACCCAGTTCTGGATAGCGAAGTGTCTACTGGTCCACTGGCCATTTACCTGAAAGCTGCGTAGAACAACACACTGTATTTGAGAAGTTAAACGTAATATCGCAAATCTGGAACTGTTCATAGCTGTATTGGAGCAAATAACAAAAGTAAGAAAACCTCTTCTCAGTTCCGTTTCTTTTTTTTTTGCAGGAATTTGCCTGCCCATAGCAAGGTTTCCTCCACGCTGCTTCGGCTGTACCTGGTGAGTACAAGGATCCTTTTTTATTGCTCATCTCCCCTGTAGGGATATGAAGTTCATCTGAAGTCTGGAAGCAGAAAAAAAATCTGTAGTTTTATGTCACTTTCATGCTGTGGTGTTTTAGATCAGGAAAACCGAAACTTTGCAGGCATGGTTTTTATTCCGTTCTTTTCCATAATTCCCAGGGCTGAATGCAGTAAAACATGTAAGTTGAGCAATTAAATTAATGAATAGTGTCACTGTTGTTTTAGTAATTTAACACAAGACGAAGAGGAGGCGATGACTATGGAATGATTCATTTCTGATGCACACCCACAAATTAGCATTCCTTGTGCTTGCTTTTGTGTGTGTAATTTTGCACTTCAACAGAGAATTATAAACTGTAATTGGTTCACAACTGAAAATACAAAGGTTCTGTGCCCTCCTCGCTGCATAGAAGAACCCTGCTAAGAAATTTGCTTCTGCTTCTTTATGTCCTTTAAAAGACGGATGATCAAGGGCTCAAAGTTCTCAATGTCATTTAAATGATGGATATAGTGAGAGTGCCGTGAGGTCCAGAAAGCCTGCTCAGGCTTCTGCCGTTTGGGAGCTGCGATGCCTAAAAAAATGAGGCTTTGACTGAAATGGGGTGGCTGAAGGTCAGGAAATTTTCCAAAATGGTAGAATAAGAAACCTGAATCCTGCACATGATGCAGGCTCTGACTAGAGCTTGTTAAATAGCAGAACCACCAGCTCTGGGGTTTGTCTTCATTGAGCCGGTGGCTGAATGAGCCCCGTGAAGCTCGATGGGTCCCTGTTTGATGGGGCGATGAGTCCTCAACCTTGGTCTCGCGGGTCCCTGTTTGATGGGGCGATGTCTCAGTCTTGCTCTCACAGTGTTTTTGCAACAAAGCTCCTGTGCGATCTGGGCATCAGCACCAATCTCAGCTGTCACCTGTGAATAGTGTTGCAGTGGTTACATTAATTTTGAAATGTGGGATGCCAGCAGTGTATCTTGGGTCTTGTTTGAGTACTCCTATGGGATTTTTAAAATATTTCCTAGCGTGTCCCTTAATCCCAGGTCTGGGACAGGGCCAGGAACCGTCTTCCTAATCTTTGGTGCTTCTGTGCAAACGTTAGTTTAACATTTACAGAACTTTTCAGTGAAATATATTGGAACTGAATTAGGTTGGAGGGACCAGATTTATCTAGTAAATACTTTGACATTTAGTGTGTGCAATTCACATCCTGCTGCAGATTAACTGCCACTAGTTCCCAGATCAGCTCGGACTCATTTCCAGCAGTCCCTGCTGTGATATATTGCCCTTCTCAATGGGGAAGAACGGGGCTGCCCTCCCGAGCGGGGCTGTGGGGAGGTGAGGAGCACTGCCGGCTGTTTGGTACACGAGCAAAGAGCAGCTGGATGGATGCTCGCACAATATTGTATAATATCCGGGAATCTCAGTTCCTAGTAATCTTGCCTTGCTTCGAACTCTGACACCAAAGCCTGTCCCAAGGTCAGGTCATATGTGGGTAATTGGGAGAGAGTGGAACAAGTGGTCTGTGCAGCTGCACTCCAGACTGGGTGGCCATAGGACACGAAACTTGAACCTATTTCACCACAGATTACATGCGGATTTGCAGATCAGAAATTAAAAAATATTAGAATGGCAGGCAGCAGTATTTATGTATACAAGTATCAATGTATAAAAAAGATGTTCTGAACGTGTAAGTTTATCTTCTCTTTGGCTTTTCTAATTTGGATTTTGCTCTCTGATTGCCTTAGGAGTATCTGTGGGGTTTTCTTGCATTTGCAGGAATTTACATTTCAAATTGCATGTGATGTGCTCTCTTTCCTCTACTCTGATTTCTAAATGTCGTTTTGATTCTTAGCATTTTTTGACACAAGTCAAGGTATTTGGCTCCTTTCTAGCCACATAGCTTCTGTTTTCCCCAGAAACCTGTTTACTTTCCAATGTGCTTTAGTATCCGTTTCAATAGGCAGATATTCAATTTTCAGTTGTACCCTTCACTTGCAGATTAGCTTGTTTTGTCTAATTATTTCTCCTTTTTAATCTTCCTACTTCAAGGGAAGCGGGAAGACACACGTTATCTGAATTTTTCACATTCTGAGGTTTATTTTAATGGACAGAGCTCTTCACTGAAGAACGGCCAGTTCTTTTCCAGCTCTTCTTGTTCTCCAGGGTGAGCTGGAGGGGATGGGGGCCATCCCGTCACCGATGGGCCCTCCTGCGGGGGCCCCGCGCAGCACCAGCCCCCAGCCCAACCTTTCATCCTCTTTGCCTCCTCCAGTCTGAGTTTCTGTGGAATGTTTATTCCTGGCCACCATTGCTCACAGGCACTTCGATCCTTGCGAAACCTCTTGAGAAAAAACAATGCCGAGAACATCACAGTCGCTATCTCTGCTTCTTAATGACATTGAACAGCTTTTCTACAATTAAACGAGTGTCTTGCACACTTTCATTAGTTCTAGGCAAGACTCCAGCAGGCAGAGTTCATGTCGGGCGCTGTTGGCTTGTAGCCACCTGTGTTGGTGAAGTTGCCTTCTTGCCAGTCTTTGTCTACCTGCTTAGAATTTAATTTGTGTGAAACATACATTGTGACACAGAATTTTATGAGAAACAGTTGTTGGAGGAATTGGAGTGTGTTCTCCGTTCACCCAAGCAAGCACTAACACAGATTTACAGGTGTAGACATTATCAAGGTTGGTATCTACTGTGTTTGGTGTGAGTCTTTGTGACCGCTAACGGTGTCCTGATGAAACACTTGTGATTGCAGCTTTGGGAATTATTCCTATTTTAGGGACTTTAAAGAATAGATTAAATTAAATGGAAATTTTATTTAGTGTTTCAAAATGATGCTGTTAATGATGGGTATGGAGACATCATTTTTCGCACACAGTGTTTTACAGAAACTTACAGAAGAAAATGCTCTATCTGTTGGAGAAACAGAGACAAGGAAGACATAAAGACATCAATTTTTACCCTGAAAAATTCAGATTTATGCCATTTATGAACACAGCTGTTACAGTTACTATTTCTCTTGTGCTGGGTGTAATTATTCTCTCCAGTGTAGTTAAAAGAGTCCCCATGAACAGCAGCTGCTTCTATGCACAGACTTGCATTTGTGGCTGGATCACCTTTTTAATATTTATTTGCTATTTCTTTGCTTGATTTCAGCAAAAATCAGTTTGTAGGGGTGACTTTCATTATTCTTATCAGTTTACAGCTCCATAATGTCTGCTTATATGCTTGTTCAATTGAAAACAATACCTGTTTCCATTACAAATAAAGGAAAGAGAAGCAGCTTATTTAGGGGTTTTGTTATAGGCTTCATTTTAAGTGAGTCTTAGAGCTGAAAAGATGTTTAGTGGGTAAGGAAGAAGAAAGTTGTGAACTCTCTCTAAAAAAATGAGGTTAAGGAATACTGGTTCTTTACACAATGTACAATGAATTAGTAGACATTGCAAACGTGTTTGATTAACAGTTCTGACTCGATTTGCCCCGACCTTTGGCGCTACTTGTGCTGTATCTGTTATCGCCGCTCACTGCCAGGTGTCGAGGACGAGCAGGTATTCTGAATTTGGTTTGGTTTCATCTGTGAGGTTGCTGCCATTCTAATCTGAGCTTCTAACTGGAATATCAGATGGTATTGAAGAATTATTTCCTCTATTAAGAGCCCAGAACCTGCTAATGTTATTAATGCTGCGGACGTTCGGCCGTGCTGGTGGTGCCATCCCAGGTGCAGCCGCCCAGCAACCTCTCTTGTAAGGTTTTGAACCGGAGCTCTTGGCGAACACTTCTCCTCATCTGGGTTTTCTTTATTCTGTCACGCATTAAGAGCTGTCTCACCTCCTTTGCTTTCAGGAATGCTGGCAGGATGGGTGTCACCTGCCAGGTCTTAAGGTATATTTTTGCCCTCTGTCTTTGAACTATAGGGGCTATATTGGCTGCAAACGGGTTACTGCAGTAGTGCCGTTGACACGGTCTCTCTGGACAGTCTGGCAGGACAAGTGTACACGGTCAACTGGGACAAACAGCCATGGAACGGATTGCACTAGGAAACACACCGGGACAAGAGCGGTGGTAACACAGAGGAGCTCTCTTCCTCTATTAATATGCGGAACAGGAGCTATTTCCTGAGGCATGTCTTTATTTTAATGAGTAATTTGGAGTATTTTTGAAAACATATGCAATTAACACTGATATTTTTTTTTTCTTTCACCATGACACTACTTAAGGTACCTAAATGAGAGCCCGAGATGTACTTTTCCTGTATGCTCTGAGAGAGTACTCCAACAAACGCACTTCACTTTCTCTCAGGTGGAAACCGCTTTGTCTGCCATCTCTTTGCAAGCTCACAAACGTCTCCTTTCGCTCACTTTACCGCAGTGCTGATTAATGTACTTTCTGAACCAGTGAGATGCTTGCATTCCTACAAATCCTTTTTATTGCTGCTACTTTCATTAGGTGTCCGTGCACCATTGTGCTACGTGTTACAGATGCAAATTTTGAAGTTGCTTAGGATTGACTTTCGTATGGACGATTAGACTGAAGTGTCCCCAAGTCCTCAGATTTAGCGATCGGTTATGCCCAGGGTTTGGATCTCACAAGGTGTTTTTCTCTGGCTGCTCTGCAAAGAGCAGCAGCAAATCCCCGCTGCACGTTCCCTGCTTGCTGGTCCTGCACCTGGGTTGTGTCCCTGCCTTCAGGGCACTGAGTTCCACCCCCCCGAGCTGCTCTCTGGGGTTTCTCCCCAGCACAAAGCACTGGGTCGCGTCTTCTCCCTCCTGTAGGACTGGGAAACAATAGGGGCGCACACCCCGACCGAGGAGCTGGGCAGACCCACGAGCCCTGTTTAGATGTAGTGGCAGCATCTCCGCTTGCCAAAGGGTTCTGCAGAGGTGGCCCCAAATGAGAAAGAGCTCACAGCCTGGACAGTTTAGGTCCCACACTGACCAGTAACATGAAGAGCATGCATACTGGTGCGCTGTTCCTATTTACCGGAGGAGAAACTGAGGCACAAAGAGCTTGTGTGACTTGGTCGAGGCCAAAGTCAGTTTACTGCAAAACTACCAACACTAGGAGTTTTGTCCAAATTTTCTCAGTTTCTATGATTAATATATTCCTAATAATGTTCTTGTTTTTTCTTTCATAAAAAGCTATGATTTACCTTTCATGTATTTATTTACTTCTGGGCCCACGTTGTGGCACTAACCAGCACACAGCACTGCAGACCGAATTGCCCCAGCGGGTGAGCTGACAGTGACTGCAGGAGTTCCCAGAACCGGCTGGTGTTTTACCGTCCCCTCCCCGACGCTTCCCTCTGCTGCTGCAGAACACTGTTTTTCCCATTTTTCATTCCTGTGACATCCCACGGAAGGCAGAGAGGTGACACTGCAAGTAATGCTGCTGGGAGCATTGTCTGGCAGCTGAGAGACTGATGGGGCCCATCGTTCTGATCCTGGACAAGCATCCAGCACCGCAGGAGAAAAAGCCTCATACACATCTGGGAGGAGGTGGGAGCTCTGCAATCCTCTTTGTACCCAGGAACGGTACAAACACCGGTTCCCGGGGGCAGGGATGAGAGAGAAGAGGATACACCTCGGGAATTTAGTGCCCAGGTGCAAAAGGAATGGAAGAAACTTGGAACGCAAAGTGAATTTTTTCAGAACAGATGGAGAAAAAGAATACAGCTGCTGATAAACGCTCTTGTTGTGCAAGTGCAACATTCTTTGTCAGCTCCATGTTTTCCGCTCTCCAAAGCTCAGGAGAGTTGCTGTGAATGATGTGCTCAGGAGTTTTAGGAGCTGAGCTCTTCCTTACACTCGCTTCTCTCCCTTGTCTTATTTATGTGAGGTTAGACGCGCACATTATTTCAACCCCAAGAGAAATAGGCCAGCTCGTTTCAGCATTTCAAAACGAGATGAAAAGAAGATTAGATAGTTTAGATACTATTTTAAGGCTCACACATTAAAGATTCTCCTGAGATAATGAATCTGTCATTGTTTTCAGAGGGGGATGTGGAATATTATTTTTGTACCAGCAACTTTCAAAAGAAAACCAGAGCTGTCTTCTTAGGATTTACAATAGAACTTTGTCTGGTAGAGTCCGTAGAGCAGAGAGCGGCTCGTTTGCTCACGAGCAGCACAGGCCGGTGCTGCCATGGCCTGCAGGGGTGGACCTGCAATGAGTGGGAGCTCCCCAGTCCCATCACTGCCCGAAGGACGAAAAGAAAAGCCCAGGTATGCCCAGAAACTCCAGGTGTTTCTCCTGTTCTCTGAAGATATTTCAGTTTAGAAAAGCAGATCAAAATGAACGAAACAAAGTTTAGTTTTTTAGTTGGGATCAGTCTATCAAAGCATGAACAAAATGTTCATGTTCTCTTAAACAGAGGCATCTTAATTGTGCCTCTGGTGCGGAGTCGCTCTGCCCTCACTGTGCCGCCTGCACCGGTGAGATAAAGGAGCTTGCGGCAAAGAGTTTGCATTTTATTTGTTTTTGAAATGAAGCGGAAAGTCTTCCTTTTGTGGGTATGAGCTCCTGAGGCACCTGGGCCCTTTCTCGAGCACTTGAGTTCCCTTCTGTAGAAGCAGGCCTGAAGATTTGGCAGTGCACCATAGCACAGAAAGTATGGTTAGTGAGATAAATTGCGTAAAAAAATTAAAATTAGCATCTTTTTTTATTTTGTGGGATATTAGGACTTACTCCATTTAGAAAATCTCTGAAAAATGGAATAGTGAATTTGCAGTAAAGTTAGGAAGGCTTGGCCATGCTGTTAGCAAGGAAAACATCTGTGCCTTCCAAGCACAGTTAAGAAATCCTGATGCTTGTGTAATTTTGAACATTGGAGAATACGGCATAATCCGGCACTGGGAAGTTTGTGGGCTTGTTAACTAAGTCATTTCTGTCTTACTAAATTTGCAAAACTAAGAAATCGTGCAGTATAAGTTTACCTGCTTCAATAACTTTCAGTACGTAAAATCACTCTTGGTTCCAGTCAGCGGGTAGAGAGCATGCGTTGTCTTGTTTTATTTGATAAAATTATTAGTGATCAATATGCAGGAATACCAGATTGCGTGTTTGTTGTGCACTTCAGCCTGCGCAGACACGTTTCCGTGTGCTGAGCTGTTGTGGCCGAGGGCGCGGGACCCGTGTGCTGCTGACGTTTCATTTACTCCCCGAGTTGGTCTGAGTCACCTGGCAGAGCAACGGGAGAGTTTGCAGGGCCGTGTGTGTGTGGGTTTAGAAGATAGCAGTTTGCCAAGAGTAGCTGAAGAGATGTGCTTCCGTTTAATCAATAAATGCGTAACGCGGGAAGTTTTACCCCGCTGACTGTACACGTGAAGAACCCAGAGAAGACGTCTCGCAGCCGCCTGCGCAGCGCTGCACACAGCCGGGGGCGTCGCAACCCTGAAATCACAACCTGGTCCTAATTTAAAATTATGCTTTCTTTTGTTGCTGTTGATTTTTACAGTATTTTTGGCACATGAAGATCATGAAACTCAGGCTCAGGTGGTGGTTCTGTTGGTGTTGAGCCCCACGGGAGCTGCCTGTCCTAATGCACTGATTTTCCACAGACAAGTGTGGGAACTGCTGGGAACAGTCCCGGCTGTGAATCAGGAAACTCCTCTAGAGACACAAACACCTTGGAAAAGGAATCTGAACACCCAGTGCCCATTTATTTTTAATGAGATGTAAATCTGTGAATTCATAGATGTCTCTGATCATCTCATCCTTGTCCGTTTGGGAGATCTGCCAGTAAGTATGGCCAATTGCTTGCGCTGGAATTACTGACATTGGTTTTGTTGGAAGGGAGAAGGCGGGCGATGGATTTTTGCAAATAAACGCGAAACAGACTGGCCTGTCACATTTTCAGGAGTTTGTGCTAGAAGAATTAGGCTGTAGAACACAGAGTTCTTCTGAAGACTGAACTTGCAAGTCATGTACTGTCGCCTTGGAGTGATATTTTACACTGTGACATTCATTGCTACTCCAGCTTTCCCAGTGACTATATAAATTGCTTTTGCAAGCAGAAATGTATTTTATATATGCAATGTGGCTCTCTTGGTTTTGCCCCTCCATCGCTCCCCCAACTCCTCCCCTAAACAGATGTTGCTATAAAGTGATATGTCATTTGTTCCTGAACTTTTCTTAATGATTGTGGTGGCATTTCTACTATTTCTTAGAGGCAAGCGCAGCAGCTGCCACTGTAATTGTTTCACTAAGTCAATTAAATACATTTTAGTACCAAAAAAAAAAATAAATCCAGCTATGATTTCATAATTATTGCTTCCCTTGCTCCGCTCCAGAGCTGGACAGTTATTCTGGTCAGGCTGGATGTTCCCATTCCTAAATCCAGCATCCCACAAAACTGGTGCTTTTCTCGTGCGTGTTGAGCAGGCGTCTCGCAGATCCGAACAATTCGCTAGACTGGCTTGTCAGAAGACATTTTGACGTTATTCTTTTGTCCTGTTTTAACTGTTCTCTTTGAGTAGCCCTTATGCAGCCCCGTGATACTGAGCCCAGGTGGATTTTCCATGAGGGATGTCTGGGTGTCCTTTCTGGTATGGCTTTCTTAAGGTGCCATCTGCCATTCTGCTTAGTCTGTTGGTTCTTGGTGTTCTTTTTCCTAGTTCTTCTTGAACAGATTCATATAAAATGATTCAGGTACATTTTGCAGCTACTCTGTAATGTCTTTGGGCTTTATTTTCTCTTGTTTTCTACTGAAGTAGTGAAACAAAATTAAAATGTCTTATATATGGTTTTTATTATAGACAAGACCAAGCGAGATGTAAGACAGTCCATACTTCGACCTTGATCTCACCCTTTCTTCGTCCTTCACATCTTATGCAAATGCTCTACTCCAAGCAAATATTGAATTTCTTTCATTAATCACAACCTAAGTTTATATAAAGTTTATTTTTAATACCACTTCTCAGCAACTTTCCTTCTGCTTTTGAAAACCTGAGGTTGTTCGTATCAATCACTCTACTTCCATGCGATTAGCTGCCGTGAAAACATTTTTAGTCATCCTAAAGAACAAAATAGCAGCTCTGTCTCTGCAGAGCACTCACAGATATTCAGAGCTTGCAGTTCTGCCAAGCCCTGCGGAACGGGTCATGGTTCATTGGGTCACGGTTTGAGGAGCTGCAGGTGTTTGGACATAGAGTTTTAATTTGATCCATTATAGTAATTTTGGCCAGCTATGAAAGTATGATCTGGATCCATATCTAAATTATTAAAATGTTACAGTCTCATCAGTGTTAAAATTATTAAATGGTATGTATTTGGGGTATTTGGGATTGCTGTCTTGCGACTGCCATACAAAGCATTAATGTCATAATCTCTTTTCTGTTAGCCATTTATAAAATGCCCACAGCCAAAAGCATCATTCTCAGAGACAACCAGAAAACCAATCGCAGTGCAGTATTTAATGGCAATGTGTTTAATTCTAAATACTAATTAACACAAAAGCATTGCTGAAATTAATGTCTGTTGCTAAGCCAAACCCCAGAAGTTGTGCTATTTAAACTCTGATTCCAGTAAGCTCAGCAGTGACCTGTGGGAAATGCAGGAGCTACAATTCAATTTGTTTCAATTTTTTGAAGGGGCCTTTGAAGACTCAGAGATATGGCTTTGATATATTTGAGAAAAAATGATTACAACAAGAAATTATTTCCAGTTTTGGTTTAGCATACTTTTGCAGCATTCAGTCTGTACAATTATCTATATTTTTCCAAATTCAATCAGACAATAAAATGTCTGGAATCAGGAAGGTCCGTTGTTTATTCCAGTGTCTCTGGGGAAAGGAGTGGCTGGTGGAAGGTTTTTACTTCATTTGGCTGCTGTTGACTCATCCAGCTGATGTTATTTGATTTTACACTGGAATTGAACCTGGTACTGAAACATTAAAAAGTTTGCTCAAAAAAAAAGGAGAAAAGAGTACATGGAAAATTTTATTTTATGATGATGAGACAAATACCTGTAAACTGCAATTGTTGCGGGAAATGTTGGCTTTTCAGAAAAGAAAAAATAGAAAAGATCCCAAATTGGATCTTCTAGGCTTAAAATTCTAAACAATAACCCTGAGAGTTTTTGCATCATTTTGCAAATCTCAAACCAGCATTTTCATGTCCCACAAACAGGGATTTTTTCAGCCATTGATTACTCTTTCTGTTTCTCAGTGACTCAAAGCCCGTGTGTGTATCTCCATCTCTCTAGCTGTTCTCAGGACACGAAGTGTCGTTCTTGGAAGTGCAGATATGGTCTCTTGCAAATATCAGAGTGGAATTTAGAAAGCGATGTTTACCCATGTCAGCTTAGCAAAAGGACTCGGAGCTGGCGATCTCAATGTTCAGTGCAGTCAGTGGCAAAAAAATCCCACAAAATATGTACCGTAATATCTCGGTGTAATATATGTCCGTATATAATTTGTTTTAGCGATGAATTTATGAATGTCAGAACATTTGGATAAACTCAGACATAGAATTTATTCAATGGGCAGCTAATCCACAATAAGTGCAACAGGCTCCGGGAAAGAAAACTGCGCATGTTGCCCATGTTAACAGGTCAGTGATGTTATCTCGCATTTCTACTTTCTTCAGTTATCCTGATTTAGTTTTGGCTATTCAATTAATCAAAGAAAATCACCCCTTTTTAGATTGGCTGTTTAGTCTACTGTTCACTGATGATGTTAAAAACAAACCAGGTCTATTAAGCGCAGCTTTCCATTTTGAGCATTGGGGGCATTAGTGCGTTTCTTTGCTTTGCTCAAAGCTGGGAATGCCAGACCACTATTTCTCACGCATTCCTTGTGCTCTGACCAGTGCAAGTGCTATGGCAACTTTATATCACAAAGGACTTTACCGTTGTTGCCTATATTTACTCACAGTGAAATGCATAAATGTGTCTTTTATGGCACCTTTTCCATGTTGAGCCTGGATGGAAGTGCAGAAATCTGCCTACCCCTCCTCGGCCCCATTCCCCCAAGGGCCAAGCTTTATCTCCCTTTTTCTGTGGGTTTCGTATCATGAGACTTGATAAAGTTGTTCCTGATTATTCAGATAACTGTTCAGATAATTGTTGAGATTATTCAGATAACCTAAAAAAAGGAAAAAAAGAGGGGGGGAAGCAACTGGGATTGCTTTCATCTCTCCCTTAGAGGAGTACTCAGAGAAAAATGGGTCAAATCTCAGAAGACACTTAATGAGGCAGATACTGAACCACTTCAGTGGGAAACAAACAAACAAACAAAATAAAATCAGACCCCAGGAATCCATCCAAAAGAGAACGTTCTCCAGTACACTATTCAAGTCAGTATTAGAAACAAAAAATTCTTTTTCTTGTACCAACTACTAAACAATCCTTCACGCAGGCTAAACATTGAATTGGCTTCTAGCAATGCCATCAGTAAGGTACAGCAGCATCTCTGTTTTAGAGATATAAACGAGTCCATACATCCGAAGTATTTTGGTAGATTGGAGGTTTTAAAACATCGAAAAGAAAACGAATTATTGACCCCAAATTAATTTCTACATTCATGCTGTATGTCTCGAACCTTTAATTGGTCAAAAAGCAATATTGATGAAACGAGGGATGTGAGGCGTGTGTAGGAGGATGTGTGAGAGGAGAGGGGGCTCTGCAGTGATGGCTGGCAGAAATGGAAAAGAAACCTTCTCAGAGCTGCCCAGTGCATAGTTGCACGTTTCAGTAATTAGTTCTGGGACGGACACCCTGGAGAAGCCGCAGTTTTCATCCAGCTCTCTGTGATGTGATTGTGCGTGATCACAAATCAGCCTTCCCGTCATTGCCTTTCTCCCAGATAACAATGGGTTACCAAAAAAATCAATCTTTTGCTGGAAACACTTCAATTTTAATAATTCATAGGATCATGTTTATTATGAGGAAAAGTTTAGATGAATTTGTGCAATTCGTTTTGATTCATTGACTTTCATTTGGATTCAGAATGAAAATAGATGTTGGAGTGAGTTGTGGCGGAGATGTTCTATTTTTTGGCCAGCCCTAGTGTTGCCATCAATGATTCACAAGAACACGTCACAGCTTCTGGTAAAATTTGCTTACAGCACTGCAAATTTGTTGGAGGCATCTGCGGTAAATAGAAGGGGAAAGCAGATATATTGCTGCAAACAGAGCAGCCGTGGGCTCAGTTGACAAGACACGACCCCAGCTGATAGCTGACAGTTAACAGCAGGTTTCTTATTTAAAAAATAAGTCTTGACCACTCCAAGTGGGTAGCTGGGTTGTTCTGTTAAAAATCATGATGGATTTACAGTCCTCAGTGGGCTGGGAGGAGAAGGGATGCAATTTGTGCTGGCATCAACGTAACACACATAGGGACAGGAGACTCAGGAAGGGTTTCCCAGGGCGTTTTCTTAGCTTTAGGATGTTAAGGTATAAAAGAGGTTTCAGGCAGCTCTTGTCCATCATGGAGTTGCAGCCCCCAACTGAATTTCTAAAATATTTTGTTCAGCAGAGTTTCCTGTGCTTATACAACCATCTCTCCTCTTGCTTATTTACATGTATCCTTGGGCTGTGCCTTTTCCAAATGGGGTCAAATACCCAGAAAGACACATAGTAATTAGAGAAAAATAAACACTAAAGTTTTCTCATAGTCTAAATATGACTTGTTTTGTTGTTCCGATAACATCATAGTTCTTGAAATGAAATTATCATTATCAGGACCATAAGGGAGATTTAAAGGCATTTAGGCACTTTAGTCCTATTGAGTTAGCCACCTGAATATCCTAAAAAAGCTGACCCTCTCTTCAAAACCCGGCTTCATTAAGCTCTAAATGCAATATGCAAATTGCCTCTATAACCTCTTCCTTTTTACTGTCGGCTTTTGCATAATGTAACGACAGGGCTTTGGGATCCCTGCTGTGCTCTGCGTCTGCTGCGCCAGCCCTGCGTGTCCTCAACTGCGGGGCGGGGAGAAAGCTCTTCCGTTCCTCCTCTAGGACCAGATCGTTTAAAAGCAGCTGCCTTTCTTTGGAGGGAAAGGGCGGATTAGTTATAATTGTGAGTAAAATCTGCTCAGACTTTTTCCTTCCATCCACTGTATGCAACTAGGACGTATCAAGGAAAAGACTCTCTTAGGAAAAAGAGTTAATAGTAGTTTTGTCACAAAATCTAGTTTAAAATTCAGTGATGTTTACAAAAAAGTTTATTTTCACACAAATATATTGAAATAAACTGTGTGCAAAGAAATGATCCTTTGGCTGAGATTCATTTTAAGGAGCCTAACTGGTCTTTCAAAACTGTGTAGGTTGGTATGAAGAGGTGGATACTTGCCTGGGTATTATTTGCATCAATAGCTCCTACTTTAGGGGAATGAGATACGAAGGTTCAGTTATTGTCATGCGGTTCCCACTGTATATTCTTATAATACAACCAGGAGAACAGCAGGTGTTTTATGCAGAACAGCCTCCACCAGAATAAAGCCATAATTGAAATGGACATTGATGTCACTGAACAATTTATCTTCCTTAAAAGGGTTTTGCTTTACAAAAGAAGCTAATTCAGTCTGGGAAATTAAGTTGGTAGGCATGTGGGAACATTTGTCTAAATCACTTACGGAGTTCTATCATTAACCATGATTGTTTGATCAATATTTACAAACCAGCGGAACTTCCTCCGCTGACAGGTGCCAGGGTTCCTCTCCTCCTTACTCAAAGGAGATCCTTTGCGGGCAACCTGCAACAGCATCTACCTCCTCAGAGCCTCAAAATGCTGATGTGCTGTTAGTCATGGATTTTTAAATACGTCCAACAGTCTTCTACAATCTGTTAGTAGGCAGCTAAGACCAGGAAAAACTCTTCATAAACTTATCATATCAATATGTACCCGATACGTGAATATTTTTTATCAAATAGCTACAGTATAGAGAAAATTCTTCTCTTCCTCTCTTCTCAAACAAAATTCCCTTAGTAAGAACCTTTAATTTTACCACAGCTTTAGAGAGTTCTTTATAACATTAATCACTATCAACAATTTGGAGTCTGGGTGCTGCTAAATGTGCGGTATGCTGTATATTCACAGTAAATCATAATCTCGTATTTTGTCAAATAACTTTAACTCTTTGGGCAGCGTACTTGTGTTTATCAAACAGTCTAATAGAAGAGAGAGCCCTGCTTAAACAACATGGTTTTTCCTGCAAATCCTGTCTGTTTTAATTACTTAAATATTTCTGACTTTCATGTCTGCGGCTCAGACTTTCACTGAATTAACATGGGGTTAAAACAGGAGAAGTTTCTTTCGACGTAAATGGAAATTATTGCTGTTTTGCCCTGGCTACGTTGACACCGGGTTTTCTTTATCGATTATTATACATTTTGGTGCTGTCTCCCCACGTCCCTCCCTCCTTCTCTTTTAATAATGGATTTTCTTCTCGTAGGCTTTTTTGCATCTTGACCTGGTTGAAAAAACGGTGCTGTTATTTCTGAATGACAAGCAGCACAGGAATAGTTTTCTTTTTTTCCTCACTCAGCTTGCCTTCTGCAGTTAAAATAATGTATTTTCCAGTTACATAATTTTATGTTCTTCTTAAACCAACATGTGCAAATACATAAACCACAAGTAACTTGGCTAGCTCTCAGTGACATTTAAAACTAGAAGCATGACTGTATTAGCTAAAATGTCTTCTTTTCACTGCATTTTTTACTTTATTGCTTTTCGCACATCGCAAATACTTTTTAAAAAAGTGTATAATAGTCTATTAAGCAAATACTATGATGCTTTGAGATGCTGAGCCATCATCGTAGGTGTAGCACATCCACTCTCCTATAAGGAGCTGGACCAATTTACGTGAGCTGTGGGTCTGTTTTGGGGAGATAGGTGATGCCTTTGAACGGTCTGCAGTGATTTTACTGACACCTGGTCCTTGGCTCAGCATTTGCTGCCTATTTATCGTGCAAAAGGTAAATGTCAGATGTATAAAAGTGTTCCGCTGTGCGCAGGGTATGGGGACGAGGTACCTGGCCTCTCACCCAGCTCTTGCTTTCTAATTAGTAGATGTGAAGGGGAAGCGGCGCCAGATCTGTGCCGGCTCCTCACACCTGCAGGCTCAGCTGTTGAGACCCGGGGCTGGAAGCTCAGCTCCCCTCAGTCTCCTGCCCGAGTCCCAGGCCAGGGTAAAGGTGATTCTTCAATTCTCTCGGATAAGAAGTCAGCCCCAGCTGAAATCTTGGCCTCCACATCTTTGGGGTTAAGTCATTCAGATTTCTGAGCTGGTAGTTACGTAAGGATGCAAATGCTTTGTGCAGCGCGAGGCTCAAATGCGGTTTGTTTAGGTGAGTGCACCGTGAAGAATCAGCACTGGGATTTCCTGGTAATAGATTGCCATATGCTTGAACTCATGACTTTAATTAAAACTGTCAAATCAGTGCTTTTGAGAAGTGCATTTCTTCAATTTCTTTCTATTCTCTTTGGCCCTGGCCTGAAAGTAGGGAAATAGAGACAGACATGGTGATAGATTTGACGGCTGACCTATTACTCTCCAAGAAAATGATACCATGACGTACCTTCTCTAATAAGAATTCGGAAGGTATTAATGTCGCTTTCAGTCTAACGAATGTTTGACCTTTATTATCGTCTTACAGAAATGATAGCTGCTCATACTCACTCTTCAATTTTAAATGCAGACTGAAAAATGTTTAAATGTGGAAAGCCCATAGATTCAAGGCGAGTTCAAGAAATTGCTTCTGACTTTGGGCATTTTAATTAATTTATGAATGACAGAATAAGCTGGCTCATTTTGCAGGTGGAAATCTAAGGAACTAAAAATTCAGTTCCATAAAGCTCCATGGGCGCCTTTCCCTTCTTCGGGAGCTGCTCCGTGATTCTGCAGATTTTCACAGGTGTACTTTCCTTCCAGGTTCTGGGAAGAAAGCCAGAAGTTTAATCCCATTTTGTACGTGATTGGGGCCAAATGCTATTCCCAGAAAATTAAATGAGAGATCTGTGATGGAGATCAGAAGAATTGGGAATTGACCTCTACCCAATACCTTTCAAACTAATTTATTAAAACTATTTCGCTTTTTCCCTATTGCATTGCCAATGCAGATTTGTGCATTGCGTTTCAGACGGGGGCAGAGGGGAAAAGCAGCTAAATAATGATTAAAATTCCAATTATGTTAGCTTTATGCCTTATTCATATTGCTCCTAAAAACAATTCAATGCACAAGTTCATGACATTACAGAAAAACGTTGCAGAAAGTGCCATATCTGCAAAGATGTGCTGAATGGAAGCGAGAGCTTGAAAAACAAAATGCCCTGATCTCAGTAATCAACATATGAGAGTAGATCCAAACAAAGCCTGCAGGACCAGGGCTACACAGGGAGTTTCAACTCACCCTTATATTAGAACACGTTGTACAAGAAATGCTCAAAGGATGGAATGAATTTAATACTAAATAGCTACTAAATACTAATTTTTATAATCCATTGCATAAGTGATTAATCCTCAACTGTGCTATTCTACCTTGCTTTCCTGTTTAAACTCTCCTTGAGCAACTTCTTAAGCTTATTAGAACCCATTGCTTTATTGAAGTTCTGTGATAAAGTATTTCATGTTATTAGGCCTTTGTCTGGAATGCTCTCCATGGCAAAGTATAATTGTTCTACCCGAGCAGCTTTGCCCGTGACACTTGAAAATCTCATTGATGGTTATAGAGCGATTCACACTGAGCAGGTAGCAGGTATTTAACAAATTCCAGTTGAATGTAAGTATATGGATTAAATTAATACACAGTCAATATTGTTATAATGAATGGTTCCTTTAATGAACAAGCAACTCTCATTCTTTCAGATTGGGACTTTCAAAGCAGTTTTGAGGGATTAACGTATAAAATTTCAACAGAGCTTTTAAGATAATGGGACACCCAACTTCCTTGTGCACACATAACAAATCCCCACTAGGTTTTGTCTCAGGTTTGTGTGCAAAAGAGACAGAAGAGAGGAAGAGTGGACGAGCGGGGGGGCTTTCAAAGCCTTTTTCCGTCTTTCTGGAGAATTGCCAGCCCAAGTCAATCAAACGGCATTAGCTGCTTAGCTGTGTCTGTTGGCTTGTCAGTTAAATAGAGATATAAGACCACATGGTTTAGGAAGAAAGTACAATTTCCACCATAGCATCTTCTAAAACAATTCTTTGGAAAACCTGTGTCAAGGAATAGTTCAAGATTCTTTGGAAAAAGGTATAGACTGTGTGAACTGATGGCATTTCCAGACTTCTTTTCTAGCATACTTTCTTATTATTTTCTTATTATATTTTATTATATTTCATTTTCTACATATAATGCATTACTGGAAACGCTTTCATTTCTGCAGTCCAAACCTGGGGAGGAAGCTGACGCCAGAGGGTGAACTGACTTCTGGGGCAGAAATGCCATCCCACAACTTCAGGCAGGGATCAGTTAGAGGAGAAAAATCCATTCCTAATGACACCAATAACCTTCCTCGGTTTTGACAGTAATACTTAGGACGGCAATGTGCCTAACTGTGGGACTTAAGGAAGAAATTCTGGTATCTAATTCAATTACTTATTGAAGACTTTCTAGAGCAAGTTCTGGTTTGTCTTAACATCCACAGAAAAACTAAACAATATAGGTTAGCAGGTTTTATTTTTAACTGCAATTGGCAGGGAAGCCAAGGAGAAAATTTTTCGTCTTTAAAAACTGATGCTTTTCTTCAGAAGTTGTTTTTCCTAGGCTTGATTATATTTGATTTGATTTTTTTTTTTAATCACAAACAAGTGCCATTTCGTTACTATATTTAATTAAACACCCTCAGTGGCCGTTGGAAAAGTCTGAGTTTATGAAGCTTATGTTATTCAGTCACACAAGAAGAGGTGCCCATAGAGGACAGTGATGTTAGTGTTTGGTTTTCCGTGACTCGGGTCACCAGCTGTGTGTGTAACAGAGATGCTCTGCTTCAGAATTATCCCAGGGTTCCTCCTAATGATGAGGTTCCTTAAATCAGCGTGTGCCGATTTACGACAGCACCACGTAACATTTCAGCCTTATTTACCGTCTTGTACCAATTTAGAGCTCAACTGCCCGTTACCCCGGTGGTTCTTGCAGCCTTCGCTCTGAAAAGCTGATTGGGAGGTTTTCATTTTCTCAGCCGTGGGAACACACATATATCCTCAAAGTTTACATTCAGAGAGGTATTTCCGTTCAAGGATTGATTTCTGGTGCGAACGAGAGAGATCTCTGCCAAACTGATACAGGATTGGAGGCTGACGTGGCCAAGCCACTATTTCAGGAGACCCGTCTGAGTCAGGGACAAATCTTCAATGCTTCAAACCTGGAGCACTCATTTCTCAGATTGGCTTTTCCTTCTGCCTACCCTTTCATCCACCCACCCACAAAAGCCTTTGAAAGACCTCGACGTCGCTGTAATGTGAAGAGAAAACTTTTTAAAAACTCTGGTTTCGTGAGAATTCAACCATTTGCCAATTAACTTTGCTCATGCTAAATAATGAGGATCTTACTAAAGGCTGAGGTAAAGTCCTGCTCAGTGATGAGAAGGAATTATAATTGGGCCCCTGGTAAGAAATGTAGCACAGGTGTGATGCTCAACTTCAAGCATTTGCTTCTGTCCTCACTGAAGTTAGTACTGTTACTAATACGACTCTCTCTTTAATCACACCTAATTGCTTTTCTGAATCACATTTTATAGGCACATAGAATAATTGAAGATAATCACTTTGACCTATTCCAGTCTAGGGAAAAAATTTTTGGAACTAGACTAGAAAATACATTGAAAAATAAAGAGGGGGAATGAATTTTGAGCAAGTTTTTTAGCTATTTTGACTTGCCTACCTGTAACCATAAAAAGCTTTTGTGCATTCTCTTCTGACACAGTATAAATAAAATTTAGTAGAAAAGTAATATTTCATTTAAGTCTTATTGCTTCAAAAGTTACTTTCAAAGGTTCTGTAGCAATAACATAACTACTTTTTGCGTAGTTCATGTGAGAGTTATCTGTGCATTAGGTAATAATTCCAAACAAGTCCAACATTTTGACCTTTCCTTTTTATGTACAAACTGGAGAGACATTTCTGTGCTGTAGAAAACGCTGATACATCTATCAAAGGAGCACGCTTAAATGAACCATTTTCAGTGTCGTTATTGTCTGAGATGATACCTGCTATGCAAGCTCGAGCTGTGTATTATACATTAGGGAGTGACAGCTTTTGAAAAGATGCCATGAAAACAGTTTCTGAAAAATATCCTAGGAACTTCCACTTAAGATTCTTAACCTGTTTAATGTAAGATTTTCTTCCAGTTCTACTAGAAAACAATATTTCACATTGAATCTGACGTGCATGGTTGTTTCTGTGATTTTCATATTGTGATTTTATTTTTACTGCTTGTTTTGTTATTACATATTGCGGCAAAATGTAAGCCGTATTTGCGAATGTTGCTTTTATTGGGGTGCAAAGATATGAGATCTCTAAAGTCAGAACAACAAACCCAGCTAGTTACTTAGGTAAACCAACAAACATGCAATCAGAATAACTGAATTTATACTATATCATAAAAAAGCACATATACCGTATGGAAATACAGGCCCAGCGTATTTATGAATGACCCGTCAGATTTATTTAGCAGTTTAACTGCAGTAGAGAAACTATTGCCAGCCATTTCCACAAGGGATAATCCCAGCTCCCAGTTTTCAATTTAAGAGAAGAATTTTTTTTCCTCGTTGCTGACAAAGAACCACCCGTATAGATGGGTGTTCCTGGGCACCCAAGGAGCCTGTAGGGGAATACTGAGCTACAATTTAGTGCTGGAGCCATGGGACAAGAATAGGAGCACAGGGCACATGTCACTGGTGGACCAGTCTGATCTAATGTGGCCATCTCCAGAACACCCCTGGGTTAGTCCTCTCTCCTCGGAGGTCTAGAAGACAAAAACTTCTATATGAAGTTTAGGTTGAGATCCGGAACCGTCTGTGGAAGAAAACTGGGTATATTAAAACACGCCAGAGTGCAGCACAGTCCAATGGGCAAATGATATATCTGAACCATAATAAGCTCCAAGTGCTTGCTCGTTTAACCAGTAAAATTGCATCCACACTAGAAAAATTTCACAGCTTTAATTATGTTTTTGGATTAATTAAAGCAGTAAAACTTTTTAATGTAGATGAGCCCTTGTTCATCTCGTTTCTCTGCTTCCAGGATGCAGTCTGTCGGCTTCGCTGTGGAATTTAGATGCCCTTATTTTGTCGTTTTGCATACAGCTTGGTATCCTAATGACTTCACCCAGTCTTGTGGTAACTTTTGCCTTGCCATTTTCACTTCATGACTGCACACTCATTATCAATCAGCTCACACTACAGCTCTTCTTGGAAGCACATTTTCTTAGGCTCCATGGTTTTCAGGCATGGAGGGGTTTTATTAGCAAATTTGGTGCAGTACAATCAGTATTACACTTGAAATGGTCTTATTTATCCTCTGATTATGACCCCTGGGTGTCTGCGATGCAAACAGGTGTTCAGATACCTCTTCTACTGAAAAGGAATTTGTATTCTGTCCACACCAGCGATTTTATTTTTACTGAGGCAATGAATATGATAGATGGTCCTGACACGTAGGGCCAGTGGTATCAGCATATTTATAATGGCTTCCTTTTTTCAGTCTCTTTTTTTTTCTTTTCCCTCTTTTGGCCCGAATATGGTGATTTTAAAAAAAGATAACAAGGTTTAGATGGGTAGATAAAAAACAAGAGTGCAAGATAGAAAAGAACATTGATGCATACCGTGCGTATGAGGGGGTACTAGAGGAGGTAGATGAAGTGATAACGTGTCGTGTGTTTGCTCATCTTTAGTCGGCTGCTGTTTTCCACACTTGCCATCATACTGAAAGGCCCTGGCCTGTTAGGAGCACGCAAAATAACATTTTTGCTGCACCCTGTTGTGTCTGTTGAGTGACATAATATCATTTTTCAGGTCATGGCTTGGTACTGAAGCAGTGTCCGTGCCTCTCTGGAAAAGCTTCCAATTTCCATAAAAGGCTGACACTGGGGTATTAATAGCAACCCCAAGAGTTCTAAGCTTATGATTAAGCTCTACAATAAAACTGAATTAAAGTTAGAAAATTTTAAAAACAGTAATTCCATTTCACTTGGACCTTGGGGACACTTTTTGACAATTTAAAATGTTTTTTCTATCGTCATGAAAATGTTCATCTTTCCTTTCACTTCTTTAAAAAGTGAAGTTAATATTTTCACAAAATATTCTATTTGTAGACTTAATAAATCACAACAGGCTTCATCTTAAGTCATAAAACTGCAAAAACAGTGAAGCGTTAAAACAGTCTTAAAAATTTTTAGCAGTAGAACTTGCGCTATGAAGTAATGCCAATCGAAATAAATATTTCCACACTGCAACGGTACAAAATGAGCTAGATTGAAACCTGAAATTATTGGCCTAACTACACACTTGCTTTTGTGCTGGGTGGCAATGGGAGAATCAATTGGGTCTCTGCCCTCTGTTTTGTGCTGCTGCTCCAAACTGGTGGTTTGGTGATGGTTGGTACTGGTTCTAAACTCCTGTACGTGCTGGTTTGTGGCACCAAAGTGTTCAATGTATGCATGTGTTTGTCTGATTTAATAACGATCTGCTGAGAAATAAGAAAGTAAGGCCCTGGATGGTTATAGATCGTTACATAAGGAAGTGCTGTTGGCTTAATGATTTACTTAGTTCTAAGTTTAGTTGCAGCTGCTGATTGTGTGATTGTCACTCAGTGGAAATTCAAGGGAAAATAGCGTTTAAATAGTGCCTTTATGATTCAAAAACAAACAGAAAAATGCCACCAAAAAAAAAAAAAATCCCTCCCTGGTAAATATATTTGGATTTAAAAGACAGTACATGAATTATTCATCCGTGTGTGCCTCACCAGACCCAGGAGAATCATCCCTGACTTGCAGGATACAGCAGCTCAGGCCTTTGGCTCCTTGAGAAGCAGCACAGATTTCTCCCTGGGAAAGATGCGATCACAGAAAGCACTCAGAGGCCAAGTTAACCCTGTGGGCAGGCGAGCGGACCCCTCTTGTAGCCGCGTTTTTGTTATAAGCAGTTTCTCTGGGTTAGAAACATGCGTGGCTGGTGTTGCTGGCAGGAGTTAAAGGTACCGCAGTATTGCAATTGCAGCCAGTGGAAGTGAAGAGTGGCTGCAGCCAAGTCACCTCCGCAGGATCTGCAAAAATGTGCAATGGGTAGCTTTTATGTTTTAGTAGCAGAGTCCCCAATATTGATGGTACATGCAATTAAAATATGACAAATCTGTCTGATTACAAGGTGGACAGCCTTGTACCAGCATTAAATGCGTGTTAGAGACAATGAGAACTATTTTTAGGCTTGAGTTCATAAATAGAACGGGACAAAAGGTCAGTCTGGCACATACGGTTCGTTTATTGTTGAGCCGTACAAACAACCTTGTAATAGCCGGTTTTATAATGACTGAAAAACCAATGGATGAGTGAGTACAGAGAATTAACTTCATAATCAGAATGTTGCATTTCAATGTTATTGCAAACAATTATGATTATTTGAATCACTATACTATATTTACATGTTTTGAGTTTTCCCTTTGGGATAGTTCCCTGGCTTTCTACCACACATCACTGGCTGGGAGATATTAGGCTGCAGTTAATAGCTTTGCATTATATGGCAATATTATTTTGAGTACTTGAATGTAGCAGCAGCAAAACACATCATGGGTTGTAGATGTGGTCACATCAATACATTCATACAAAAGGAGGAGAAAATTAATGTTGTGCTGTGAATAGCTCTAGTTAGAAAAACGTCTCTTGTAAGAAGGAGCAGACTTAACAGTCTGCAGGGGCGGGGGGAAAAGAGCATTGTGACACTGTGAGGAGCGTAAGGGAGCTTTGGTGTGCTGACAAAATCCCCTGAATCCCTCTAAGGAGAAACAGGATTTACTCTGTGATATGCTCTTCTTAAGGAAATAGAATAACACCTATGAATAGATAAACATCTAGGGAAGAACCAGCCTAGCGAACAGAATGTGGGTCGGGCTGAGCCTGTTCGTAATCTCTCTGGCTCCTGGACGGGAACTTAAGCCCAACAGGGAAAGCGAGAAGGGAGAGGAGGTGCCCGCCGTGCCAGGCACCGAGAGCCAGCGGCAGGGCCCGCGCCAAAGCCTGGCAAAGCCCTCGCTTTCTGGAGAAACGACGACTCCTGGCCAATTCCTTTAATCACGAGTGGTATCTGTGGGATTCCTCCCGGTGCAGGGGATGGAGCGAGCTACGGGAGGGACGGAGGGGCGCTGAGGACAGGGCTGTGCAGCAGACTGAGGGGTGGCTGCGGGTAGAGGGGGGACCCTGCAGCTCTCGTGCAGAGCGAACCGCCCGGGAACCTGAGTCTGCAAAACAAAAAGTGACATGGGAACACTGACTGAGCATCACCGCTTCCCTCAGCAGATCCAGTCCCACACACAGAAATGCCAGCTGAGGTACTTGGGGCTAACAGTGACACTGGAATATCAGGAACATCAGGAATATGGAAACCAGCATGAACTGAAAGATGAAATACTGTGCAGCAGAGCTTGCTGCAAGGGGACAGACTGCTACAAGTACCGTCGTTTGCACCTTGCTTTTCTTTTGCTGTCGTGTGTGACCACACTGTCTTTTGACATATACTTTTTTGTTTGATATCTTTATTTTAAGTTTCGTGGAGTTTTTTTTTATCCCTGGGAACAGAATTTCTCTTGCTGCAAACTGGAAGAAAGCTGTGTAGAGCTCAGGTGCGGTAACAGGGCTGTTCCTGACAGGGAGAAATCTTGAGCATCTTTTAGTAACTGCTTGAGCAAGGGCTTAGCAGAGCAGAGCCTGCAGCTGTAGAAGGAAACAGCCTTTGTTTCCTCAGTGCTGTGGTGGATGCATGGCTATCAACAGTGGACCCCTGTAGACTGAGAAAATAGTTCTTCCTCCTTCTACCACAACCATCAAAGCACTGCAAGGCAGGACTCTGCTGCCTTAATTTAGACATCTGCAGCACAGACATCTCTAGCTGAGCTGGTCATACAGAGTACTTTTATAGTCCATGGAGAGATATAGGGAATGATTTGTCTTATTCTACAGTAAATGTCTGAAGTGCCATATAAGTCATGCTTTAGAGACACCTATGTCTCTCCAAGGACTATTAAGATGTTGCGGATAACTAGCTGAAGAGTTCTGAACTTACCCGTCTATAGGCAGGTGAGGTGAGACCCTTTCCCTGGCCCTCGAGTGAAAGGAGGCGGCGGGCGCTCGGTGCTGCAGGCACCGGGGACACCGCGTGTGCCGGCGCTGCCGCGTCCCCACCGCCCCTTCCCGCCGGCTCCTCTCCTGCGTTTTCCGTTCCAGGTTCCCTGCAGGTCGCTCCCCCGGGCCGGCGGCTCCTCACACAGCACATGGTGCCGTTGTTGGGCTCCCCGAGAGAGCCCGTGTGTCGGGAAGTCGCTGGCTGTCCCTTTAGGGCCCCTGTTTACCCGCTTTAATCCAGTGATGTGTACCCCATACCCACAGACCGTGCATAAGGGAACATGCGTGGGGTGCTATACAGCCTTCAGGATTTGATTGTGATCGGTATGCTTTTATCTACCAGGCTCTTAATAAATCTGGATGACTGCGCAGTATTTAGCTCAAATCCAGACTGAGCAGGAAAGGACATCTTCCTCCTCACGGCCTGGCCTTGGGCTACGCTGCTTCCATCTCCGTCCCAAGGTGTTTCTCCGCTGTTTATAGAGGAGACAAGTGCTGAGCTTGGTTTTCTGTTTCCTTGCACCACACAGTCATTTACAGTAATGAGAACAGGGTTCCAACTGCTCCACAGTCAAAATGAAGACTCAAGACAGAAATTATTGGCCAGATTAAGTTCTGATTTGCATTTAATTCTGGATGAAGTGCCCCTCCTCCTCTTTTCCCTCATACTAGCTCTGTTTCAGTGTTGCTTTAGGGTTTCCCCTGTCCTGCTTTTGTGTTGTGGATTCGTTCCTTAATTGCAATGTGATTTCAATAATATCCATAATTGCTGAAGTTTCAGTAGCTAACTATGTTAATTGAGGAGCTGGACAGATGGCTCAAGCATCTGATATTAAGCTTACTGTGCTGAAATGATGTAGCCATCAGGGTTTGAAGTGTTACCATGGGAATGCACTTCCAAAGGCTACTGAGTGCTAGAAACATTGCACAGTGACATTCCTGCTAGGGCTGGAGTGACTCTGGCTTTTAAGAGATCAAAAGCAGCAAGAAAGGGTTAGCTTAAAAATATCCCTGGAGAAATACTCCGATATGTTGGTATCCTCCGGTTAACTGCCGTATAGTCAACCAGAAGTTCTTCGCACCTGCACTCCACTAAGAGCATCCAAGCTATGATGAGTCTTTGTTTCTGGAATAAAGTAGAACTATGATTTTAGAACTTTCATTGTAGATTTCAAATCGAAATAAAATGTTTCTGGTCTTCTGAATCCCCTGTTCATCTCTCTGGAAGGACTTTTCAGTGGCTTGCAGGAAAAGGAGGATGGCTTGGTAGCTAAGAAATGAGATCCCGTTTCAATACGACCCGCGGGGCAGCAAAGGGTGGACGCGTGTTGTTGAGTGGCGTGTTTCACAAGAGATCGCTGAGGTTTGTTCCCTGTATTCTCTGCAGCCTTTTCCTTCTGTTTCTCACTCGAAGGACAGTTTCTGGTCAGGATACATGGAGCTGGGTCTCCCTTAATCCCGTGCTGTATGGGCAGAGTAAGTGTGGCAGCTGTCGCTTCCTTTATCAAGATCTGCAATTGTCTTGTCATACTTGATCTACCAAAGGAGTTTCATCCGCTCTCTTAATTCTATGCCTTTGTTGATGATTCTTCCCTCTCCCCCCAGCCCCGTTTTTCTGATTTTTCATGAGGCTTTGTTGAAAGTTATCCAAGATTAATAGATGTATTCTTTCGGTTACAGTGAGCTTTGGAGCCAGTCTGTAACTAATATCTAAACTGCCTCCTTGTCTTCCCCTTAGATAATGGTATCGTGTGCACACGTTGCCATTTAATCTTTCGTGTGATCTGTTTTGCAGAGGAAAAAATAATAAACATGGACCTAACACTGCATATCAACTGGAAAACCTGCCAATGGCTTCAGTAGGTTTTCTTGAGTAGAGAAATTATCTAATCTGATTCATGCCCATCGCCATGGTAACTGAGCACTGTGTAGAAAATTACCTATATCTGCAAAAGTGTTTGCACATACACTGGATTCTTTCCTCCCTCCCCCCCACCGCCTTTATTTATATAATCTAAGAAATTCAGTGATTCTTTTCCTCTATATTTGTGATAGATGAGGACTAGGGCCTGTGCTAGCTTTGTTATGTAGAGTAATTCCTGAGGGTAAATCTTTACCATTTATTGTTTATTCACATACATAATGCATATGTGTAGCTGAGTTGGCCAGCAGATAAAAAGTTGTTTTCTTTTTAACCTTTCGGCTGAAAAGATTCATAAATATCATAAATATCGCTGTGATGTATTCCAGGAGTTGCTGGGTGTGATGCTGATGTGAAACAGTCCTGGCTGGAAATCCCAGCCAGCTCCTGAGGAGTGGGTACCACACAGCATCATTGCCAAATATTGGTGGGTTGGGGTTTTTTTACCAGAAACTTTGAAGTAGCTATTTTTCTGAAAGCAAATAGGCTCTGTTGAAAGGCGAGGTCGCACGGTATAAGGTGTACTTTTGATCCCTCCATTTCTGACAGTATTTTTCAACAACAAAAGAAGAGGTGTCCATGGAGGTCATTCATAAATAGACCTGTGTCTATTTGACTGCCAGTGAAAACGTAAGAAACAGGAAGGGAAAGACAGGAAAAGAATAGTTTGGTTATTCCATTTTATCCTAAAATGTGTTTCTATTTAGTGCTTTATCTTATGTTTGGTGGTTTTCCATCACTGGGCACGTGTTTGGAATCTGTATGTTTGTTTTGGGATTTAGAGGTGAACCGAGATCTCTAGAAGATCGGTGTCCGGACTGTGATCTTCACAGCGACTGTCTGGTCGTAGGAACAGCCATGGAGAGGAAAAGGTCCGTCTGTCCGGCCCTTGCCACATCTCACGTGGCCAACGCAACCCGTGTTGCTGTGATTTCGAAGAGATGTTGTGACCGAGAGGCTTTGAGCGAGATGGCCAGCTGTGTTTGCCATTTTTTATTCTTTCAAAGTAGCAGGACTTGTAGCTGGAAGGAAATTTAAAAATTGTAAAATGAGTCATACTTGAATAGAAAAGGAATATGTGCCAGCGCTGCTGAAGGTGGGGGCTGGAACATATGAGCTTCATTTTCACAGTGAAAAGAGTCCTTTGGTAGCTAAATGCATTTGTGAATCGGGGTTGTAGGCAAATCCTGGCCTTGCTTAAATAACATGGTAGTGATTTCTGGCTTGTGAAATACGAACCGGCGGCATGACGCTGCTTTGTTTTCACTGCAGCTTTGTGCTGCTCATAAAGCACTGCCTCTAATGCTGAACCAGGAAAATGAGCAACAAAAATACTCCTGAAATGAACCCAAAGCTCATCACTGACCGTTCTGTTCTTCAGGCCATTTAGAGCACCATATTATTTTATTCATTTTCTTTGAGAGCGCTGTGTGTTGCTCATGCAAATTCTTGATTCTTTCGAAAGCCTCCTTCGTCACCACACAGAAGGTCTAGAAGTGCCCGGGCTTCAGACCTTATGTCTTGTCTGAAGAGGAGATTCAGTCAAAAAAAAGTAGTTATACATAAATGGCAAGCATTTATTCAACAGAACAGCTGCTTATTTTGCCTAACAAAGAGTGTGCTTTTCTTCCTGTGCCACTGTTGAAAAAGAACCAACATAGGGCATGTTCATTCCCTTCCACCCCGTCCATCATCACCGGAACGGTCAGTGATGATTTGACTGCAGGACATTCCTAGGCACAGAGTAGATGGTTGGTTTTGCAAGCCCCAGGTCACTCTTGCAGAAGGGCTGTCTTTCCTCAGAATGCTGTGCATTAAATACTTCTTTCACTCAGTGTCTCTTCCAGCCTCCAAAATGTAATAGGTTTTATGCTTGATTTGTCCACAGTTCTATGACCGCTCATCTTTTTTTCAGTGTTCTTTATCTTAAAGCATAATTGTAAAAATGGCTACGGATGCTAAAATAGCAACATATATTTTTCTCCCGAGAAGTCTTTCGGTAAAGATTTTTGCCTTACTCTCCACAGATCAAGAGGGGGTTGGTGAGGGAATTGCGGTATAGCCTGAAGAGAACGAGGACAAACCTTTCAAAGGGTGTCCGGGCAGTTTGTGTTGTGCAGTAGCAGAACGGAGATGTACAGGTCGCACAGCCCAGGCTGCTGTGGCCTCGTGGTCCCTCCACCGCCTGTTTGAGACACCAGCTGTCCCGAGCTGGTCCTGGCACTGAACTGGCGGTTGTTTCTTCTCACTGATGTGCTGTGTCACCACCAGAGCTGGCAGCTTCTCTGGTCGCTTCTTCATGGCTCCAAAGGCTTTTTGAGTGTCAAGGTCCCTTTTTGCAAGGAGGCTTTTGCACTTCTGACCCCAATTTAATGGAGAGTCGAAGGGACAGAGGTTGTTGTAGGATAGTTATCAATGATCTTTAGGGGTTTATGCTCCAAATGTCAAATTTCTTTTAGGCTTTACAAATTTTTCAGTGCTGACTTCCTATTGATTTCAATGCCTGCTTTTGAAAGTCCCATCAGATACTATCGGCATCTCTTAGTTGCAAGGGGAGGTCCCTGGCTGCTTTTGAAAGTTAGATGTGTATATGAAGAAATACCTTCCATACCCTGCCATCGTCACCCCATAAAACAGCAACACTCCATTGAAATTGCTGGATTAGTACGTGGTTAAAATGCTGTCTGAATTGAGCTCCAAGCAGTAGTTTTGTATTGTTTGTCAGCATAAGTTCTATCTAGAGCCCATTACCCTGTAGTCAAAGCTTTAGAGTCTCTCTCCTAGAAAATGGTTATTGCAGACATGAGAGGGAAGAGGCATGGAAATGGGTCAGCTGTGTCATTGGAAACTACTTCTGGCACAATGCAACCTTCGTGTCGCACTTCGCTCAAGGCTGTAGGGAAACTGGTGTCCCGAATTCCAAGACAAAATCACAGTGGTCTTTACTAATAGAGTTGAACTGTCTCTGCAAGATGCCTGGTGAAAATGCTGTTCCAGGATGCAGAAAGAGAAGTTCCTCAGTTTTCTCGATATTACAGTGATGAAAATTATAATGCAGCTGGATCATTAACTTCAACAATGTCAGCATGTTCTCACCATTGCATTTACATTAATTAGTCTGCATATTATTATTTAACAGCACACTTCTCTCAGATGAATTCACTAATGTACTTTTTGGCTCCTATTATGTAGAGTACCTCTGCTTCAAAAGTAAGCTATTAAATACTAGAAAAGGTAGGAAGATTTGTGGAAAGGCGCACTAACATTCATATTCGAATAGGAGCACATAAAGGCATTGAATGATAACTTTCCTGCAGAAACCTCTTGCTGCTTACTATGCAAAAGTCTTTGTTTCTACCTCATGTGCAGGAAGGAAAGAAAACAAAAAGCAGAATATCAAATCCAGAGGAGGAGAGGATGTTTATGGGCCCAAGAAATGAGATGAATGAATGGTTCCAGCAGGATTGTTTTAGCATAAATTAAGGCACTGTTCACAGTCCATAAAAGGAACAGGAGAATGCTGAGTACAGACCCTCAGGGCTGCTGCCTGTGCGCTGAGCACTCAGGTGATGAACAACGGGTGGTCTTTACTGCTTTCTTTCACCACATCTCTTCACAGCCAAACTTAGTCGTTGAACTACATCATATTTGGATCTTTATACTGTTCTTAAGCAAAACAGACCCAGCATGTCCCACAGCAGCTCCCAGCACACGGGGAGGAGGTAGACCTGGCCTCCCTGGCGTTGCACAGGGACTGGGGAAATTGGGAGAGGAAAAGTCTGAGTTGCAGAGCACTTCTGAGGCGGCCGGAAAAGGCAACTGTAGGGCAGGAAGCCTCTGAAACCAAACCAACAATTGAGAGGTACAATAAACACACAAAGATTTGGGGTTTTTTTTCCTCCCTTCTCTTCCTTGGGCTGTGACGGCTGTGCCTCAGCCCTTGAGATGCACAGCACGTC
Organism: Pampusana beccarii; assembly: GCA_013399365.1. Lineage (NCBI taxonomy): Eukaryota > Metazoa > Chordata > Aves > Columbiformes > Columbidae > Pampusana > Pampusana beccarii. The sequence goes on from VWYH01000496.1 coordinate 853,290, forward strand.
ATCTGGTGTGTGGGAGGCAGAGACTCCGCGACTGAGCTGCCGATTTAAGTTAAGTTATATATTGCCCATAAATTGTTATTTTCTGGGTGTTATCGTCTTCATTAAAAACCACTTTGAGCTGAACATTTCTGTAATTTTATCAGCTCAAAGCTGGCTGTTTATACCTCTAAAATAAGATCCCCTTTACACACTTTTTCCGTTTTTAAGCTTTTCTAGACGTTCTTTCAAAAGGAACTCCCTTTCGAAAGAAGAAACCACGAACAACATTTGTAACAGAGTTGCTCTTTTTTAAGTGTTCTGGATCAAATAATGAGTGGTACTGTGGAAATCAATAACTTTTTAAAATTACCCAAATCCAGAGTTAGCTGAGATTGCTATAAAACCACTCATTATGTAATGATGGCCATAAAAGAGCAATTATACTAGTTTGTTCTGAGTTTTAATTATGTAATTGCAATGACTATGTTGATTGAATTCTTAGAGTGTCTAATGGTGTTAAAGAAAATATTATGACATTTTAGCCCATGTTCTTCAGAGTGCTTTTAAATTGCTCCAGACTTCACATGCTTTTAAATTACACCAGAACCCACACGCTTCCCCTGCCCTTCATTGGATGTTTTATTTTTCACTAATGGGGGAGTTTCTTTCAAGACAAGCAGAGTTAAAGTGAAAAACGTCGTACACATTAGACCCAGTTTCCACACCTGGAGCGTCCTGCAAGTACCAATTTCCACTTTCGTGCTTTACCACGAGCCTGGTATTCTGCACCATTATGCAGAACAAGTACATCAAAACTTAATATGTAACAGAGACAAATTCCTGATAAAGATATTATTCTTTGGAATGAGGTGGCATAGAGTAAAGCAGAAGAAGGGGAAGAAAAGAAGAAAGCAAGCCCGAGGTAGGCAAGCTCATGTTGAGTGGCTAAGCAGGAAAAGCGGTATCCCCATCTGCCTGTCTCCGAGTTAGTTACGTATGTATGCAGGTATCTGTCAGCTGAAGACTCAACTAAAGCAATTCCTAAAGCAGCAGCCGAAAATGGATAAAGGCAGCAGCCCTTAATAGTATATCAGGCAGCTTTAAGAGCACTTGACCCGGTGTTAAGCCGAGCTGGGAGTTCCCAAGCACAAGCGATCGCGTCTCTGCTTCACTTCAGGCATATGCAGTTTCCCTGAAAACAACATCTTCTCTAAAGCAAAGCGAGGAGTGAGGACACTCACACAGAGATGGACTGGTAACGCTGGCACAGGCCTCGGAACGCTGGGGAAAATGCACGTGTCTCGTTAGTTCATCTAGAGGTGGCCCTTTCATTGTGCTGTTGTGCATCAGGATGAATTTTGGAGGCTTTCTTTTCACCCCTCTGACAGCACACATGCAGAGACATTGCGTTATTCACTCTGTGTGTGTAATACCTCTTCTGGGTTTAGATGTAAAAAATATCTGTGATTAGGTAACTCACAGGCATCTTAAGCTATAAGATGCAGTTTTCACATGGAGCGTTTCAGGAGATTATTGTTTTGTAGCCATGCACCATCTTTATAGACGAATAGAGTACTTTTATGTGTGAGAACATTCCAAGTCCATAAAATTTCAACCTTATTCCAGAAGGTAATGGCAGTAAGGCTGGTGTGAGCAGAGCACGGGACCCAGGAGAGCGGGGTTCAATCCCCAGCCTTTAGTCTTCTGGGTCACGGTGGGCAAACCAGCCAGAAGTCTCAGACACCGTTTTTAAATGGACATTAATCCTTTGACTTTGCTTTGAATCATTCTGAGATTTGCAAAGGTAAAGTAGATTAAAAGTAGATGGCATATTATTGAACTAGGAATTCCCATTAAAACTTGCCAGACTTAACGAGGAGTCGCAGTAAGATCTTAGGGAAATTGCTAAGGGACAGGCACTTTAAAATGATTGGAAACAGGAACGAATTGTTAATTGATGACCCTTTTTGGAAATGTGACCACTAGTCCTATGCTGTATTTTTTCACTCTTTTAAAAAGATTTAAAGTCCTTTCCTTCTGTCTTTTGTGTTCAGATTCCAAGGTATTCATCAGCGTCTTTACCCTGTGCTGCTGAAGCACTTAGCATAAAGAGACCCCCTACCTGCAAAAACAGTTATGTATAAGACATATTCTTAGCTCAAATAAAGTGAATCATTTAATTGTGGGGCAGGTGGCGAAGGGTTGCAGTGCATGCTGCTCTTAAATAATGCAAAATACCATTTCCTTTCCCCAAAGAACGTGCTACTTGAATAGGTATTTTAAAAATCCTCAGTGTGAATTTGACCACTTTATCTGATATAAAAGCAGCTACAGATAGATACCCACTCAAGTGTTCGGCGTGCTGATTTCAGTCTGATAGTCCCACTTACACTGTGCCCTGTGCCTTTGAAAACATCAGATAACATTTTCCAAAGCGGTGCGAAGAACAGGTAGGAGCTCAAAGACACGTCACTGGGGACTGGATCCTGCCGGTAAAACATTCCTCTCACGGAGGGCAGGAGGGCTTAAAACCGGGCCCAAAATAAGGCGTGACGTGAAGGCCGGCTTGGCCCAGCACAGGGTGACAGTGCCGCTCTCCCTCCCACGGCAGCTGGTGCGCAAGCTGGAAAGGATCTTTAATGCTGATGTGGTATTTGACGAGGAGCTACTGAAATTCCTTCAGTATTAGCATCGCTCAGGTAGGCCTCTAACTCTGGATATACTCATTCACAAAACTGGAATTTTCGTAAAAGATGTGCCGTGGAAGAAGCTCCTCAGACAGCCGGTTACTGTGGTCTTGACCAAAGTGCTGTCTGGTGCCACCGGCAAGGTGCTCACACCAGACTCGCTCTTCATCCTGGCTTCGTGCCGGTGTCAGGTTGTCAGTGACATCTACAATGGGGGGAAACACCAGGAAATTAATGTAATAGATCAGTGATTATAACTGAGCTGACAAATCTGTCATAAAGTAAACTGTGACATCTCGTTCTTCTAGCTCTGCTGGCTATCAAGGAGTCTCTCTTGTCGTATTCCGGATTTTCTCATACCTCTTGTTTTTGTGTCTGGTTTTGTGTTCTGCTGATGGATTTCTGTTTTGGGGGCTGTGTTGGAGTGACAAGACAGTGACATCTGGTGACCAATTATCTGCATTCATTTCGCTTTTTGAAACTTCACCGTAAAGCAGTTACCCCAAATTCTGGTAATTACTGTGGAAAAAATCGAATAATAACCAATCCGAAAAAAAGGCAACAAAACCCAACTCCTCAACTTAGTCTGCTGTCTGGAAATAAATGTAAATCATCATAAATTACCAATCTGCACTATTAAGCTCTCCACTGAGGTGAATCAAGTGCTGCAAAATGTATTAAGCCTAATTTCTTTGCATATGGGTTGTTTCTATATCCCCAGCTCCTGCAGGGTTTAGTCGATATGCAAATTACGTTTGATCCATTTTTGGAAGTAAGTTTTAATTAGTAATATTGTAATAAAACAATTAGAATAATTTTTGGAGTTAAAGGTATTTTAAGTTGATGTCATTTTCCTAACGGTACTGCTGGGTAAAAATAAAAATGGTTATTGCAGTCTCCTGACCTAATGGGAGTAATCTCACAAGGATTATCATTGCACAGATTTTTTTTCAGTCTTTCTTTTTTTGCCATCATCTGAGCAAAGATGGATTTTTCCATAATATCAATATAAAACATTCATAAACAATAATGTTTTCCTTATCGTAAGTGGTATGTTTTAAATTACGTTTAAAGCATCTGAAAGTAATTTATCCCAGAGCTACATGGTGTCACTTGAGAAAAGAAAATCAAAATTGCTTTTGAATTTTCTACTACTTCGGTACTACTTGTAATGGCAGCTGAAGTTGCTGTTTGGAAAAATTGAGTCCCTGAGCATCTTGAGGTACAATACTTGTCTGTGCGTGGATATGGAGATGTAATTTCCTCCTGAATACTTTAAAGCTTCACTTTCTCACGCAGGTGTCTCTGATTCCCTTGACCTTGGGAGCATTTTAGTGTTGTACTTTCCAAAAATGACCATTGCAGCTGCGATTGAGCATTTTAATTTGTTTTGAGTGCTGTTTTGCAGTAGCTAATGCTATAAAGCCAAATTGGACTCATTACCATGCATGTTCGTAGAAATTAATTATTCCTAATGATTTCCTGCCCAAATATATATTCCTTCGGATGAATTAAATAGGAAGCTGGTTCTTTACTCTGAGAAAATGTCCATATGTTTACACAGATCTTGATTTACAATCTTATTATAGTTCTGAATTATGCAGAAACGTTACTTCTATTACAGCTTTGCGGGTTTTGCTTTTTTCTTCTTCTTGTCGCCCCTTGTCCTCTCCCCACGGGCTGTGGGGTGGGAGCTCCTGCTGGCCCCCAACCACCAGGCCTCAGGTGAGCTGGTGGAAACTGCAGCTGGTTGACTGCTTAGATCAAGGTTGCTCTGATGCTGTAGGAAATGATCTGGTTTTCGTTGTGGCCGTAAGGAATCTGCTGGTTGTCTTCAATAGAAAAAGGAGTTTCCATCCTTAAATCTCCACTGTGCGTAACATTGGGATCCGCAGCTGCAGGTAGACATTGCTGCAAATGGTGGGCAGCAAGGGGTCTCCACAAAAAAGACTAATGCATCAGGAGACTATAAAATATGAAGAGTATGGATTTCTTAAAATAAAGATCCTATAGTGATGATATTTTTTTCTGGCAATATAAGGCATTTGCTCCACGTTCTCATAATCACTGAAATCACCATCCAAGCCTGAACTGTTTTGGCAGCGTTCATTGTGTAAATAAATGCGCTTTTTTTGTGTGTACTGCTTTTTTTTTTTTTATTGTAGTGAATATTCTTCATATGATAGTTACTCTAGCATTACTCTAGTTTTCTATTTTTTTAATAGCATAAGCCAGACTGAACTCTCAACATTTGTAAGCGTATCGGTGACCCATTCCTTCCTCCTCAGCTGTGGCCACCCAGGCTTATTGTTAATTGATATCTTCTTTTTTTTTTTTCTTTCTTTTTCTTTTTTTTTTCTTTTTCCCAAACCGTTTGTTATTCACCCCAAAGGGCTGAAAACAAGTATTGCAATTGGAAAGATCTGGTGTCATAATGTTGTGTGACGGCCGAGGAGGCCGAGCTGAGCAGGACCTGCTGCTCCCCAGGGCCGGGCTGTTCTTGCTGCGGTTGAAAACGCGCGTTATTGCAGGGCACAGGGCGATCCGGAGATGTCAAACAGAACTAACTGAAAAACAGAAAAACAGCAGACTGCAAAAAGTTTGGGGCTAAAACAATAAGAAGGTGGCATCAGCTGAATTTGGAAGGCAGAGGGGAAACCAATTAATAGAAGCGTATTTGAAGGAACATATAAAATGAGGCACAAAATCTTATGTAACAGGTTTTGCTCTGGCAAGAAAAGTAGAACAGAATACGGAAAGAATGATGGAAGTGGATAATAATGGCTTGAATGTTTTAAACAGGTTGGGGTTTGTAGTGTTTTCCACTTGAAGTGAATGCAGACTTCATGTGGTGTTAGTCAAGGCTTGGAAGTCTTTTTTCTTCAACCAGGAAAGACAGTAATAGATGGAGGTCAGCTCCTGGATAGTTGCTTGAACGACCAAAATGAATCTAGCAGGACAGTAAAATACCTTTTTTGGGTTTTTTGTTTTATTTTTTTCACTCTGCAGTGTTGCTTGGAGATCTGATGGTTGAGTATTTCCCTCCCAGTTCTTCTTCTACCCCAAAAATGCCATTCCCTCCAGTTCGATTAATAGTGATTGCAACCCTGTTCTAGTACAAGATATATTGATTCATGGAATTATAACAGATAATTTTTCATGCTCAAACTAGCAGTTATCAGCACTTTTGGAATACAGCTGGAATCTACCTTGCTATAAAAGGCTCCATCCAGTTCAATAACTGGTGAAGCTGAGCTGAGGCGTTTGCTATTGCAGAAATCACTTCATTACACTGCTTCATAGCTATTTTATTCCAATAGAAATCCACTTGACTTTGCTAGAGAAAACTGTCATCCTCAGCAATTTCAAGTCTTTTTTTTTAATTGTTTCTTTTTACTTTTTCTTTTTTTTTTTTTTCCCCTCTTTTTTTCCTTCTTTTTTTTTCCTAATTCTGCCACAGCAGCACTTGCTGCTCGGGTACAACACCCTTCACTGCACTATTCCTTATTTACACGAGCATTCTAGACACCACCCCCTGCAGAAGCGCAATCCCGCCTCTGGTTCATGGTTCCCAGCGATTTCCCTTGATTTCCAGAGGTTTCCCCAGATGCTGTCGCTGTGTTGTCAGCAGCAGCTCAGGCCCCGGCTCTCCCCCTCGCCCTTCCCCTCATCCCCTGCTAGGATTTGCTCCCTTTCACCCCTACTCCAGCGTTTGAAAGAAGACGCTGCTGAACTGCAGCTACCCACGTTAGATTGTCGTTTCTCTGATCGTGCTGGAAGTGCTATTAAGTGCTATTATCTGTCTTGCGGGTTCTTGGTTTTTTTTTTTACCACCTGAAATCCTGTCTCTCCAAAGTTCTTCGCTGCTGTTTTCTCGATCTCGGAGGTTGCCACCAGCCAGGTTCCATGGACAGCTGTCCTCAGTGCCCAGCATGAGGACGTTTTTGTGTCTCTCTCCCCGTCCCAGGGCTGTGACAAAGCAACAGAACAAGAGCAGGTGGAAATGCTTCAGGAGGCTGCAGCACATGGTGCCCAGTGAGGAGTTTGACAATTAGTTTAGAAAATAGCACATAATTCTGATCATGTGCTTTGGGCTGGATAAGCACATGTTGGTCTGGATTAGCCCGTTCTGTGTGGACATCCTAGTTAAACTATTTTTGTGGCTATTTTTCTCCAGGATCCTGGAGAAAAACTTCTATCACTTCACAGAGCATCTGCTACTTTTTCCATAGACTAAGATGCCATTGAATTAGAACTCGGACTCAATCAGGATCACAGTATCTGTGCTCCTGGCCTCTGCAGGATGTGCAGGAAACAGCCCCCAATGGACAGGTGTTAAAATACTCTTCTTTCCAATACTATCTTATCTCAGTCTCTCATTGCCCTAACATCTGCAGCAGACTTTGTATTTTCACGGAGAAAATCAAATGCATGAAAATACAAGAAAATGCAAATACTATAATAAGGCAGACTGAGCTAACAGAACAAAGAATGCTGTTTTCTTCCCGGTTTTCAGATAAACACTAATCTCGTCTTATCCCGCTCATCTGAAAAACAGAGTTATTGCCATTGCCAGTCGTTCGGTGGCAAGTTCCAGCTGGTCGGGAGCGCAGCTTGGATCAGGCAGTGCCTGCAGCCCGTTCTGGAGTTTGGATTTTTAGCTGCTTTCCCATGAGACTGAGACGCTGACACCTGAGCTGTACCCAGCACCCACCCTGGAAACTGCACCCGGGGCCCAAAAGGAGAGCAAAGCATCGCATGCGTTGAGTTTACATCGAAATTGTCTTTTAAAGGTAGTAAGCGATTGAAACTCATCCACAAGATGACCCACAAGGCACACCACATGCTCTGTATCTTCATGAATGTACAAAGAATCGCAGGTGGCTCAGCTGCTAAAGCTGCATATAAAGCTACAGAGAAATGCTAATGCAGCTTTGGCTTTTTTTCTACTTTTATATTATACATTGTAATGGCATTTATATATAAACTACCATTTGGGTTTCACTCAGTCTGTGGAAGATTTGACCTCAAATCAAAGCAGATTCAAATTTTACGCTGGCAAAGACCAGAAACAGGCTGAAGAATATGTAATGTGTAAGAATTAAATGAAACAGTGTGGTGAATCTAGAAAGGACAAGAAACAGAAGTGTCATTTAAAACAAGAACAACACTAAAAAGATGCCCCTTTTTTCTTTCTTCTTCCTTTTTTTTTTCATTTTCCTTTTTTTTTCTTTTTTTTTTTTTAAGATTATATGATTAACTGGAGTAAACTGCAGATCCCAGCTCCACAGGGACTTGTGCACATGCCGAATCGGAAGGGATTCAGTGTGATCAAGCGCAGGGCTGTGTGTGCGGGAAGGGACCAGGGGCGCGCTGCGGCTGCACTGGAGCCTCTGGTTCCTTGGGAGACCAACACAATTATTCGTCTTCTGGTGAAAGGGTATGGCAAATTTGCGAGGAAATTAATGTGGCGATTTCACTTGAGACTGTGAGGTACCTATTGGGAAGAGACCCTGGTGCACTTACACTAGATGATATTTTCAATAATATGATTTTTCTGAGCAGGAAGAGATGGATTCTGGCTCATAATTATATAGAGCAACATGCCCCACTGATCAAAATTCCGCCTTTCCCCTGGATTTCAAGTAACATGCATTCATTAAGTACTGACTCCAGAAATTACATACTCCAAAATTACCAATGGGTTTTTTTCCTTTCAATTCTCATTTCATTCTTTCAGCCTTCACCTTTGGGAGATATTTTCTTTGCTAGGTTTTCAGAGAAGGCTACTTTTTTTTTTTTTTTTTAGTGAAACTTTATACAATATCAATAATACTTCAGTTTGTGGGGTTTCTAGTAAAACTCTTAGCAAGTATCCACGTAAATCAGTATTACCACAGCATTTACAGTTACCCGAAGCATTTACAGTTCTTATGTAAAAAAGAACCAATACCTGGGAAAAAGGAGGTTTGTTACCCTCCCTGTAAAGCGAGACCCAGAGCAGGTCGGTTCCTGCACACATCGGCCTGTGGGAGGGTGGGAGCTGATCTCGGATCAGGGCTGAGATACAGGCCTATCCCTGTTCAGTTTAATTCCCAATAGGTATTCATTTTTACTCTGCTTCTACATAAATCATTAAGTAATAATCCACCCTCTTGAAACCCAAAGCTATAACAATCAGCTGGATATGAATAATTGGTACTGAAACAGGTAAAAGCGCCTCCCTATAAAAATGTCTTCCTCTCTGAATCCATTCAGCACTTTTTCTCTCCTAGAGAGCGAGGCCACAAAAGAATGGGAAAAAAAAAAATGAAGTGTTGTTTTCATTAAAAATGCTTTTTCCAAAGCCCCATCTCCTCCTAACGTCAGGCACAGGAGAGATGGTTCCTCCAGCAGTTCACAAAGCATTTGGAGATGTTGTCAACAGCCCGGGGCAATTACAGCGCCAGGCAGGTTTGGTTCATTAGTATTACTGGCCTGAATACTCCTCATAATTAGCCAAGTCCCCCGGTGAAGAGCAGACAGCCTTTGTAACTCTAACGCCATGTCTCAATTACAGAGAAGAGAGCGAGTTGCTGTTCCCCAAAGGTACAATAGGTGGTTTGCGAATCTGTTTTCTCTAGATGATTTACACATCGGATGGATCAGAGAGCTTTGTACTTGCTTTTATCTCAGCTTTTTTGGCAAAAAGTTGATTTCAGTTATCATTGCTTTAATTTAGTGACCTGTTGAATCACGTTTGTAACTGGAAGACATAGAACCATTTAGTGATTTCTTTTTTTTTTTTTTAATGGATGAGGGGTGTCATTCCCCCCTTATTTTTTAAATTTTCTCTTTATTTTTTAAATTTTCTTTCTTTTTTCTTTTTATTTTTTTCTTTTTTCTTTCTTTTCTCTCGACTGAGAATGTTTCTTAAGCGCTAAAGATGAAGCCGTTTGGTGTCTGCAGTGAGGCCAGCGTGTGATTAAAGCCGTGTCTGTGCCCCAGGCACCCACGGACATGGGGTTGGGTGCCACAGGGGCCCTTTGGTTCAATTGAGCTCTTTAGAGAAATCCTACAAGGAGAAAAAATAACTCCCATTAAGTAAAGGGAGGCAGAAGCTGGGGAAAGCTTTGGCTCCAAAGAGAACCTATATGATATTAAATTGAATGGTTCCTGGGGAATGAGTGTTGTGTGGTGTCTTAAAAGAGGGAAGAAAGTGTGGATTAAAGGGACTGAAAAAGCCAGGCACGCAAGGGTGTTTATCAATGTGCTCTGTTATTAAGTTTATTCTTTCATGTGACGCTCCTGCCAAAGGTAAAGATGTACAAATACCTGACAAGGAGAACAACCAGAAAGATTAATAGGTCTGACATGGATTATTTTGCAGTTGAAAAAAGGTGTAAGAGGAATTTAGTACTTCAAAGAAATATTAAAGTCGTATGTCATGGAAGCGGGGCTGAAAATCCCAGATACTTGGGCAATATCTGTGCTGTTCAATAGATCTGTGTCCTTTTCCCTGTTGCTGCTGTTCGTTACTCCAGCCGGGTGCAGGGTTTATTTTTGCTGGAACTGAGTAGCTGGCGAACAATGCAGATCCAAGGCCCATACATTCATTTTTAAGCAGATGTGTAGGGCCGCTGGCTTCAAGTGTCTCTCACGATTTCCTCAATTAATGCACCGCACTCCAAGACAGAGGCTCGTTATTTGCAGCCTGTCTGTGGCTCCTTACTCTCGTGTACACGCTCAGTGTCAAAACTTGAAATGAAGAAATGCTCCGACTAAATGAATTTCTGCAAGAAAATCTTCCATGTGTGTAACAGCATTGCTAATTGTCTGTCATTTTGACAGACAGAATAATTTACTGTTGATACATTTGATAGTAAGGGGCCTGAATCCTGGCTGCTTCTTATTAGCTACTGACAGTTAACTAGTCACAGGAACCGTCGCTTCTCATTTTTACCGATATCTACACAATATGAGCTGGAAAAGAGTAGCAATTTGTATGTTTTCTTTTGTATTTGTATTTAAATGTAATTAAGACCTGGCTGCCCTGCAAACCGTAGCACTAACTGCTTAATGATCTATGTGTTTACTGCAGTGAAAATTCCAAAGGAGCAACCAGTCTTTGGAATCACAGGTGTTTCAGGCCCAAATCTAAATCAAAAGGACTTGTTTCTTTTCTCTCTCAAGTTGAGCACTGGCCCTGCCACATCCAGCCACCCCAATGAGTTCTCTTGACATTTACTTCTAGCTGCAGAACAGTCATAACTTTAAATATAGTAGGTGAGAAAAACGCCCATTAGCCATTGCTGTAGGCGTCATTGTTTTTCACAAGTACACTATAAAGTCTCCTGAAAAAAGTTTCACCCTGTTCTTTTCTCAGCTGGGCAAGGGTTACCTATAAACATTTTTTTTTCCTTTTCCCTGTTGCTTAGCAGCCCTTAGCAGCGGGTTGGTACAGCAGTTGAGATACATACATAGATCGTGGTGCAATCACAGGAGTTGGAAGTTTGAATATCCATCACATAATTTTAACGTATATTTTGACGCATTCATTCTCATGGGATTCTTGTGTGACCATCAGCAAGCTCTGTACTGTTATTCAGAAACCCACTTCAGCTGGCCATTAATTTTGCCTGGTTAGTGTCAGAATAGTTTGGTGGCATTTTTGGGGGTTTTTTTGGACTTAATAGCATACTATCTTCTGGCAGCTTAATCTTTGCTTTAATGAACAGCAGCAACACATTAAAATGATGTGAAAATTACTACGTTAACTTTCTAGAAAAACATATCATTAATACAAGAAGCGCATTAAATTCCTCAGGGGTACCTCAAGTGCATGGATTTTGGAGCTGATTAGAAGTACTTCTGCAGAAATTGTTATTTTAGGATGTTTGCTACCCTCTTTCTTGATTTGCTATAAATTACCGCTGTATGTCATAGATAGATTTATATATCCTGTACAGATACAATAGAATCCTAACGCACATAAGGATATATCTGAGGTTATAGTCAGTAAGTTAAAATACAAATAATTACAGCTTTTAAGTATTTTGGCTACAGATCTAGCTGGGAACTGTCACAACTTACCTGTATTTAAGCAGATTTATGTGAAATTTTAACAGAATTATATAGAACTTTTAAGAGGTGCCACAGTTTCTCATTTGTAAATCAGCCGTTCTTGGTTCTGTCTGAGACAAATGAACCGAACTGTATTTTAGAGACCTTTCTGACCCATCTCATATAACTACATAAAAGCCCATGGCAGGTCAATCTTGCTCTCTTTCTCATGATTCCTAACCTCTCTTCCTGAATTACTTCTTTCCTGCCTAAGATAATTAAGTAATACATTTCCAGCATCAATTCTCATGGCTTAAACCACTTCACATGAATCTTACTTTGCCATTACCACATTTGTGCTGAATTTATTATTCCCTCATGAATTGTTAGGCCAGAAGAGAGCCTGACATCCTGAGGCCTGAGCCGCTGTTCGTTCAAGCCATAGGATTTTGCTCTATTACTCTTATTGAGCCCAGTATCTTGAGTAAGATTAAGTCCGATCTTTCCTGACGTTATCACTCTGAACCAGAAGGCTTCAAGACACATTGTTCATCCTCTTTGTTCTACAGACGAGCGATTTCCCTTGATATTTCACCATCTGGGAATCCGTCTCTGAATTTAAATGTTCTACAGTCTCAGAAGGGTCGCTCTGTTCTCTTCGTTTGTGGTTATTCTAATTTTCTTGATTCATTTTCTTATGATCCAGTATCTTTTCGTATTTTCTTTGACGTAAGAAGTGACCTAGACCCAGAGTCATGGAAACCTGTGCTGTTGGAGCTCTGGGCCTGGATTTGATTTTGGAATTTACTGACATCCCCTGATTCCCTGGTGGGTTCAGTCAGGATCCTCTGGTTCCAGCTTCTCCAATTTGCAGAACATCTATGTCACACTTGTATCTACATCTAGCTTTAATTAGCCATTAGCATTGCTTTCCCTCCCCTGGCGCTGCTATGTAGGCTCTAATGTGTGCACATTAATATTCCCCAACAGTCTCTTGTTTTTACCTTTACGTTTTTCTTGCCTAGTTAATGTTATTTCTTTAGCCTGTATTTCTCAATTGCCCTTTCTAGTTTTCAAAAACGACTTTTTCTCTTGTCTCTGGAGGAATCTGACCTACAATATAATTAAGTGTATTGCTTCGTGCACCCAGGATGCTATGGCCCTGCATCCCACACCTTAATCTTTAATTTCTAAAACTGTGTGAAATGAAGCCTGCCTATAGATATATTTTTTCATGGAGATCTGAATCCTTTTTGTATTTTCACCTCTCAGCCAATCCATATTTCCACACACTGAGTTATTATTGTTTGTATTCGGACCCTCTATGTCTGAAAAAACAGTCTATTTTGTATCCCCTGTCTGTCATTTAGCACAAATTTTTATACTGATATCACCAGCAGATTGCCAGATGTACTTTTAACTTCTCTGCTTTGGAGATAAGATTGATATTAATCCCATCTTTTTCAGTAATCTACTGAGGTATTTACCTGCCTGGAATAATCTTCTTTATTTATTTTTGGATTCTAAATTATCTTTTTTCTTTTTTTTTCTTCAATATCCCTTCTATAGGCTCTTCATTTCAAGTTGTTTTGATGTCTCATTACTAGTCGCAGGTAGGGAATGTATTTTCTGTGCCAGCCACTGAATAACAACTTGAGAAGGTTTCTTTTCCGTAGATGATTTTTATGATTATTATTTTTAATCTTAGCTATGTCTGCTTTCAGGATGTGCTTCTGGGTACTGGCAATAGATCTGCCTGTAGTTTGCACTGAAACTCTTTTCCGGCCATTTAAAGAAGCTTTAAAGTGGGAGTAAATTATTTGTTGCTTTTTTTCTCATCCTCTTAAACTGCCAACACAGTGAGAAAGGGATTTTGTGTAAAAGACAGCTATATTCTAAATGTCTCTAAAGAAGTAATATAGAGTTTAGTCCCAAATAGATGAAGGTGAGAAATTCACTTCTTTTTAATCAAATATTATATGCTAGAAGACCTCATTTAGAAAGAATCACTTGAGTAATTCTCCCATTCACCTCAAGATTATCTTAGGAGAGATCAGCTAGAAAAATAATCCTTGTCCCAGGCGTGTTTCTCTGTCTCGGAGTGATGGAGATGGTAACACACAGAAACAATTCCTGTGTTTTCATCAGAGGATGGTTTTATGGTACTGCGGGTGCAAGGATGTACCTCAAAACTCCCGGAGTTTTGTGGGAGGGTGAATATAAAGAATCCAAAACTTGGAGCAGATTTTGCTTGAGGGCAATCCCTTCTTTAACGATTCCCAGCTCTCAGGGCTTGTTTGCCTGTAGCATTTCTCGTTGAGAGAGAGGTGTTCCTGCTCGCGCTGTCGCAGGCTCCCGTGCCTGTCTCAGGAGCGGGCTCCGCTCGAGCAGGGTGAAACGATCACTGTCCCAAGCAGGACTGTTCCCACGGCCTTGTTCAGTTTTAATTCCCATCCCTCATAATTCAATTATATTATTAGAGAAATTCTTGAAAAAAAAAAAAAAAAGAAAATTAAATACTCTGGGGCTAAACTCTGTTTTCTCAGCTATGTGCACCCTCTGCTTGCCAAATACGGAGCCATAGTAAGAGATTGGTCCTCAATACACAAGGACAGAATACATTTATCAATTTATCTCACTTGTTTGTAATTAGCTAGGGTTTTTCCCCTCCTTTTTCCTCTGCTGAAGGTGTGAGAGATGATGCCGTTGTGCCAGTCACTGCAACGACAAAACAACAGAATTCAACCGTCTTCCTTGTATGAAATTTTAATGATAATGTAGGAAGATGTGTCTGCAAGAGCTTGAAGTAGCCGGGCTCATAATGGATAAAATGGGACTTGGGCGCTTTAAAAAAAAGTTTCAAAAGGCTGGCAAGAGTGGAAAGTTGGGATTAAACAACAGTCAAAATTCAGTGCCTATAAAGCTGAATCAAAACCAGCAAATATGAGAGATGAAACTTAAGGAAACTTCCCATTCATTTCTTTCTACTGGAACATACAAAATGCAGTTTCTTGGCTATTTCTAGTGTAACTACACTTTAGCAATAGAACTGAGAGCCCGCCAGATTAATGTGGGCTGCAAATAATTCTGAAACCAAAATGAAGCATTCCTCAAAATAAGAGAAAATTGCATGTAAGCCTTAGAATTTTCTTCCCTCAAGGCAAGAGCTAGAGGACAGCTGAAACTGTGTTTTGAATGGGACTTTTTTTCTTTGCAATGCAAAGCAATTACTCCTGCAGTAAGCAGGTTGTTTTCCTCTGCCCGTTTTGAGCAGACATGGCTCACGCCGTAGATGAGGACGCGGTTCTGTGTTTAGGGCATCAGCAAAGGCAATCCGGGCTCCTCCTGCCATCTGCCCGGCACATCTGCCCGGCACATCTGCATGGCACATCTGCCTGCGAGACGCCCAGTGGCGAAAAACTCTTCAGAAACACCTTCAGGTTTCCTCGGGGTTTCCCCTTTAGCTGCCATGAGCGATACTTCTCAGCCACACACTCCGGAATTATTTACCACCTGCTATGTGCAGAGCCTGGGACTTCCAGGGGGAGGAAAACGAGCTCCAGGGAGAGCTCAGGGAGTGGATCTGCACAACATACATTACAAATCGGTAGACAAAGCTGCTGTTAAAATGCGAATGAGATACAGCCTCTATCGCTCGTTCCGAATCTGCTCTCGAATCAGCTGATAGACGTTGAAGCACTTGTTGATGAAGTGAGGCAGGATTTATGACTGATAAAACATCAACTTCCTTTTGTCTTTAACTTAGTAAATGGCAAGAACAAAAACCAGTATGGAAATAAGGAACAGTTTGCTTTCTGTTTTTAATTAAGTTTGGCAGAATAAGGTCACAAGAGTGTTTGAAGTTGCCTTGGGGATTTTCCAGACTTTTTCAGTCAAACTGCTGCTAAAACTATTAAAAAAAAAAGAAAAAGATACAGTTGGACCATGATTGTCATGACTGTAATTGATTTAGAATCAGCCCGGTACTCTCTAAACTGAATGTGAAAAATGTCTGTTGACATGTTTGGAAAATAGATTGACCCAATGTTTGCTCAGTAAAATAATTTGGTGTGATCGTGATTCTCAGCTGGTTTCTAGCATTTGCTGAAGCCAAAACTTGAAGAAAAAAAAATAAAAAGGCAAGTAAACGTTGAATGCTGGCACCAATGTGTTAAGGACATTAATACTTATGTCAAATAACAGTTTTTTTCATTTTTCTCTCCAAATTAGCTTAGACATTGTGTATTGGTTACACGTTCTTTCTGTTCTAAACTGTACGAGTCTAGAAGCTTCTGAACTGTTTGACACAGCCGTGGTAGAGGTCGTGCATTAAGTTGTTAATCTTGCCAGGGTCCTGCAGAGAGGAGGCTCAGAGAGGTGGGAATTTGGGTAGAAAATTAGAAGGAAAAAGTCCAGTGAAAGCCCAGCTGAGAAGCACTTGCAGAGCACTAGGCCGGTTCTGTGTATCATCCAGTCTCCTTTCCTCACATCCTTTTTATTATGTTCAGCATCTTGGCTGTGGTCAAATGATGTCAAGCGCTGAAGGTTTCCAGTCTAATCCAGCCAAGGCATCAGCCTCAGTGAAAAGTAACCATGTCCTAAATGGCTGTGCTAAGCTTTAGTTTAAATGCTTCGCAAAATCAGAATCACAATCAGTGGTCGTAAAATGCTTTGGAGGCCAAGAAGATGAAAAGCACTTTTGAAAGATACATGAAAATAATTTATGATCGTTATAATTGTGTTCAAGCAATGACATATGCAACTCTCTAGTCTTCAGTCCTTATGTACTTCACTAAGATTAATGTTGCCAAGTTTATTTCCAGCAAGACATGACTTTTCCGCCCTTAGAAACTGAGTGCATGTAAGAGGGTGAACAGCTGCATCTTATCAACAGCTGGCAGCGCAGCTGCGGTGCTGCAAGTGATGCACGGGGTCCAAGTGCTCTGACACAGAGGGGTCCAAGTGCTCTGACACAGAGCGAGCAGGGATGGAGCCACAAAGAGCAAAGCTTTTCTGCCCCAGGTGCCTCCTTACGCTTTGGTTTGGGGATAAAGCACAGCTCAAGCAGTTTGCTTTGAGGTTCACCAAGTGACACTTGCTGTTCTCATGCCGTTTGCGCTGCAAAGAGCTGCGTTACAGGCATACAGTCCTAATCACTTTGTGCGTAATGGGTTATAATATTTGCCATCTTTTAATTACGTTGAATTGATGAACTACATTTTGATGATGCTCTCTGTTAAAGAAATGCCATTGATACAGACTGGCATTACAGATGAATTAGGTACCATTTCTGGTTAGTCTGGCTTATTGCCAAGCATCATGATGGGAGAGAGTTTAAAATTTCTGGCTTTAAACCTTAGCAAAGAATGATTTTTCTTCTCCTCTGTTTTAAATCTGTACTTCTATAATTACGAAAAGCAGCTCATTTTTACCATCACCTCCAAGCAGAGGCTATGAGCTGCCATTTCTTTTCCTGTACAGCTGCCTGGTTCAGCAGATACATCTTTGGGGACACATTTGCGTTAGTTACCAAGGGCTGATGTGCAGCAGCGAACGGTGGTTTGTGCTTTATAATGGGCTTCCTCAGGCCTCGCTTTCTAACACGATGATGAGCTCCGGTGTGGTTAGGGAAGAGCACGGATCCCACAACGGGCAGGAGACCCGAAGGTTCGCCCTGAGCGGGACGGACGCCACCGCTGCTCCCGGGCCTTGCCTGGTGCCGGATTGCGGCCAAGGTTTCCACCTCTGACCGCTGTTTTTCAGAGTTTCGTTAGAGTTTGGTATTATACTCTAGGAGCTTATGGGAGAGAGTGAAGTGCACTGTGTTAATACGTGTAGTTACGGAAGAAACAGAACGAGAAAGCCAAAGGGGTCTGCGTTTAGATTACCTCAACTTATTTAACGTGTGGCTGCATCATTTGAAAGATGAGATCAATAAAACCCCAGGAGAGAAGGCACTTTGGTTTGAGTGGGAAAAGCAAGAAGAGGTGCTGACCTCTCCATTGAGCAGAGGAGGTGGTCCCCGAGGCCAAGGTGCTGCCAGACGTGTCCCGGCGTGGGGACGGGACGGGGGACACGCTGGGGCCTCCCCAGCTGCGCCAGCCTCTTGTCGCAAAGCTAAAGAGTCCGGGGGAACAGTTTGGAACACACGGAAGATCTGGAGAGAGAGCACGTCCCGCTGCTTTTCCGAGCCACGTCGTGCTCTTTTCTTTAGATAATTTGCACAGTTGTGTTCCGTTTTCAGTGATACACACTGGGGTATTTTATTATAAGGCCATAGCATGAAGTGTTCCTCGTGGCTGGTCTACAAAAAATATGACAGCATGGATTTACAGTAACAAGTAAACCCATTAGCTCCCCATAGGGGCTCTCTTACTGTGCACTTTGCATTTTTTTGTGTTCAGACACGGAGGACTGCGGAGTTACTGCTTTGATTAGCGGGTACTGCTGTCCCCAACAACAAAATACTACATTTTCACTGAATAATGTGTTTGTCAGATTGATGTACGTTTTGTTGTGATGCAAGTTATTCAGGGTTTCCTCTGGTGTAAATCAGATTGAGTGTGAACTAAGGGCTTTGTCTTGCACACTTTTAACTTGATGGAAATAATATTACAGTGTGATAAAACTGTATAGAATTTATCAGTGAATATAAATTCTGTATCTCATTGGATAACACAGATTCCAGACGTCATTTTTGTATTTTGGAGTGAAAGAAAGGCAAGAAAAAGGGAAAAAATACTGAATTGTAACTATCTTTTAAAAATACAATTTGAAGTGGCTTTAATGAACACAAATGCCCGAGGTCTGAGTTAAGGGACAGATTTTAAAAGGCATCTGAGGAAGGTGCGTGATTGTCTTTTTTAATCTTCAGTGCTGTTTTCTCCGAAATGATTCAAAATCATATTGATACAGAAAAGCTGCTCAGGTCTTTGGGGTCAGCCGTCTATGGCTGGTTTAGCCCATAATTGCAGTAGTCTTTCAGCCTTACCAGGTAGTGTTTCTTCTGTTCTTAGCATTTCTTGTTATGCACCTTTGTTTCTTATAAAATGACTATACCCATCAAAGCCCATTTTAATTAATAGGTTCAGCACTTCGCACTCAGCAGTTAAACTTTTTTTTTCCCCCTAGATCATTTATCGGATATTTCTGTCACAAACACTTCTTGCCTTCACAAATATTATTTTGAAGTCATACTCTTAGTGTGCAAAGGACAATCTATTTGGCACCGGCTGGGACTGTTCTGCAGTTTATCAAAAATGAGGGGGTCGTTGTGAAATGATAATAACGGGCTAGATGATTGATGTCACTAATTGGAGCCTGTGCTTTTAGGCTAGGTAGACATATCAAAGACTAAACGGCCGTGAAAGCTGGATTCACCTCTGGCCCTCCCAAATGAGCTGTCTAGGCCGGGCTCAGAGCCGCTGGTTTAATCAGCGGAGCAGCCTGTGCTGATGCTCCCGCCGTTGTTCCATTTGTCATTAAGCAGAGGTCATCAGTCTCCGCGACTCTGCCCTCGACCTTAGTATTAAATTTGCTGTGGAGAAAACAAAAGCGCTGATTAGTGAGGCCTGGGGATGTTTGTCAGGGCTACAGGTGCCGTTCTCGACCGGAGACCGAGTGTAAAAATAAATCTCTGCCAAATCAGAAGCGCCCGTTTATCTTGAAGGGTGGGGGGAGGCTTGTGGATAATTGAAGGTGGGAGAAACAAAATTGCCAGATCTGAAACATAAACACGTTGTCTTCCTGTCCATCAGAAGATTGGTTTGGGTTGCTTTTTCTTCCCCTAGCTGATTTGTCTCGGACAAAGCTCATATTTTAGAGATAAAAACCTTATTTTCTCCTTGTCAGACAACTTGTAGAAATAAAATTTCCCTTCTTAAATTACAAGGCAATGCTGAGTGTTTAGTATCGTGCTTTTCATCACTGTATTAGCTTGCAGAGAATTGAGTTTGCTGGCGAATATATGTCCTTGGTTCTAGTCCCTTCCTTTCCTCATGCAACGCCCAGCTGTGCATCTGCTCTGAGCATCTCAGAAAATGTCATTTAGATGAACCTTTTATCACTTCTTCAGCGGGAAGCCAGCTCTGAACCCGACCGCGGTGTCCTGCGAGGTATCCTGAAGTTGTCGTGTTCTTTTGGCATCTTTTTTTTGTTTTTTTGTTTTTTTTTTGGTGAATCTGTAAGGAAGAAATACTGTTGATTGCATCAAGTGCCTGAAATGTGATCAGAAACTATTCTGCTCTTTAGATTTGCATGTGAAAGTCGTAACCCAGGGCTAAAAGGCTTCTTTGTACGTGTCGGTGCGGCACCCTGTGCAGGTGGAGCTGTAACCGGCTCCGTCAGGAACAGGCTGGGGCTCACTTGAGGTTAACTCTCCATACTGTGACAGCATTATGCGCTGGACTTTCTGGCAATTTAGGAGCGACCTGCAGTGATGGTTACGTATTGTGTGAGCTTTTCATCCCACTGACTCTTTCAGGGCTCTTGTGCATAGATCCTGCTCATCTCTGTTCACAAACTCCCCCCTGCCATGCCTGGAAATGCGATGATTTCCTGATTATTTAGGCTAAAGTATGCATTTGGTTGCATAGATACCTACAAATGCAAACAGATTAGTTGTGTTTTTAAACCGAGAAGTACATAGACTTAGCTTATCATAATATCAGGCGTAAAATTAATGATCTTGATGCTTTGCGTTTGGGAATAATAATGCTGGGAATAACATTCCTTCCTGTTTTGCAGTAGATAGAAAAACGTGTTTTTCGATATTAATCAAATAAAATACGTTTTATCACAGTGTAATTGCAGATGGGGAAAAAGAGGGGAACACTTGAAACTGTGAGAATTAGATCTGGAAGAAAAAGAACTTTAGGACTGATAATGAAAAGAATATGGCTTAGATAACATGATAATGTTCTTTGTAGAAAGATCTGAACAGATCAGACTGGGACTCACTGAATAGCTCGGTGTGTGATTATAGCCCTTGGCGCATTGTCTGAAAGTGTACTTTGAATTGCATATAGATTTATTTGCTGATCATAGTAGTTTAAGCAATTGGCGTGATCTGGCACGTTGCAAGCCTTCACCTACCATCAGATTTTATTTCTTGCTCAGATCGTTCTGTCTTAGGTGACTCGAATAGAAACTCCCGCGAAACCTCGAGATTTCCCTTAGAGAATGCGTGTTCACCAAGGGAAACGCGTTCGCTGGAGTCAGCGAGGCTGCGAGCTCTGAGCGGGCTCGTGGCCGTTCTCTGAAAGCTGGTGGCAAAGTCGTGGCCACGCTTAAATCCCATCCAAAACTTCGCCAAGTTTAAGTGGGGTTTAATTTGGCCAGAAGTGTTGTTCTGGCCTTCTGCAGGGACCTGAAATTCTGCCAGAATTTATACCAGGAATGGGCTTGTTATAATAATTAAAATTAAGATAAGATAACATTTTGTACTTGCAGATGGCACAGAGGAGCTATAGGAGCTGATCTTGTAGCTGAGAAATTAAAATAAATTGTCGGTTAAATTGGTTAAGTACATGGCCTGAGCTAATTGAGGTTGTTCAGCGCAGCTCAAGGCCCGGAGCTCTAGGGCTGGATGTGGCATCGTTCTTTGCACTGGATCATTCTGTTTCTGCTATCCATATTCACCAGCATTTAGAATTATTTTGGTCAGATTTACAGCCAGACATGCTTATTAAAATAGCATGTAGTCCTATGCATTCTCCTCTTCCCTGTTGCTCTGCTTCCTGAATTTAGCTACGCTTTGAACTTAACCAAGATTTTTTTTTTTTTTTTTTCATTTTGTTGACCTCTTTTGAGTTTCTAGTTTGTAATGAATCCTAAATCCAAGTCAGTTTGGCTGGGCTGTAATCTGGCTCCCAAGGTTTGTACGCTGTCTCAAGGATAAGAGTTGTACACGTATCATTTAATTTTTCTTGAATTTCTCCGGTCTGAGCTCTGCCAGCCCCTGGGGGAACTGGTTTTCCCACGTTTCCAACCCTTCGCTTTCACACATCCAGCGCATCATTTTTCCATTCTGAAAACCCAGCATCTGGTTGTGCTCACACTGAGCACAATGGAATCAGGGAGGCAAAGGCACACCAGCGAGATCACTAAAGAAATCGCAGCCGGCTGCATTTCCAGGAACGTGTAGTACTTCTGCAAGACAGTGCTATTAGTACCTTGCATTTGGAAGTACTGCAAACTCCTTCGACAACTTTCATGGATGTTTGCCTCGGAACTGAATGACTCCAGTTTAATTTAAATGTAAATGAAAAGTACATAGTGTTTAAACGTCTAACAGACACGCAGAGGATTTTACACTGAGCGGAATTATTCATTCACTACGTTCTGTAGTGGTTATTATCCATCTATTTGCCACAGCTAAATTCCTTAATCAGATCCAGATGACGTACTGCAGATTCCCTCCCCGCTTTCGGGAGGACATGAGAACATCCAGGTGGGTAAGAAGTAGCAGGAGAGCTATTTTAACCTCCTTCAGCAGGGACAGTGATTTGAACATGTTCAGGTTTCTGATATTATTTTCTTTCTATGAAACAGCCTCAAAATCGGCACTGCAAACCAGCCATTCAGCTGGTGTCTGAACTGGTGCAGATTCGTGTCACAGGTTCTTGTTACAGTTTATTTAATTCATCCGCCCCCAAAAAACTATTCCCTTTCTCATCACCTTCAGACTTTGTCAGTCTGAAGTTTTCCTTATTTCTTATATCTGCTCAAATTAATAAGGGTAGAAATTGTTCTTAGTGCCATAACATTAAAATACATATATTGCATATATTGAATCGCGCTGAATTTTCCATTATTTTTTGTACTCTGACTTGCATGGAGGTCCCTGGGCTAAGAACTTTTGTATAGTACAGACAATTCATTCTTCATGCTGTTCAAGAGCTATGAATTTAAACCTGTACCTGGCAAGCTTGTCAGATTAACAGATTCTTCAGTTTTGTTCCGACTGCTGCTGGTGGCAAGTATTAATAAATAGAGATAGAAAATACACCCATCTCAGTAGGAATGGGCTCCAGCCTTGGACGAGATACCGTAGGTGATGGTGGGTGCTCCAGTGGAAGCTGTGAAGCGGGTTTTGTTGTATACAGAATTTCCTGGGGGACACTGGGTGGTGCTGGATCTTGGCTCCCCATGAACACACCAGCCAAATGGTGCTTGAGCCAGCCTGGAAACCCAAATTATGAAAGTTTGCCAAGAATTTCTGCCTGCCAAATGAATCCAAGTCACTTTCTGACCTCTCAAATTAAAGCTTAATTTTAATTTAAAGTGAAACCTATCCCTAATGGTTTGCATTGTACTAAATACCAACAGCTTTTATATATATATATATATATATATATATATGTTCTGCCTAGTTCATGCAAAGAGGACATGAATTCATATTAACAGGGGCTGGTTAGTAACTAACACTTCCGCTCACAATATTGTGCTGAACATAGAATACAATATACCATAGTGCACCGTATTTTGGCAAAAAAATAATTATTGAATTTACTCTGCAGAGCAACTGTGTGATAAATAATTTCAGTCCTTTAGTTACTCACTGCAAAGAAGCTCCATAAATAATTACTGATACACTGACAGCAATTAAGTTGGCCTAAGAGCCCAGGATTGATAACACACTTACTCTGCTCGTTCTCTGGAATAATAACTTAGATGCCATTTCTAAACATCATAGATCTTTAGCTTGGGTTCTGATAGCTGTCAGCTCACCCTGACCAGAGGAGCTGTGAAAATGTAGCTCAAATGTCTTTCATCTCCGTAAATCTCTTTCCCCTAGTGCCTGTTTTTGCAATAGTCAGGGTTCTAGTGAGGCAATCTTAATTTATTAGTTTAATCTGGGAAATTAGTTGCTGTAGGTTTTGATTATGCAGATCAATGGACAATAAAAACCATTTTGATTTGAATGAGATTTCTTTTCTCTTTGCAAAGATGCAAAGGGAATACTGAAAATAATTTAACTGTTATTGTTTTAGAGACTAAATTCAAATGCAAGAGCATACAAAATAAATATTGCACTGAAATCACTGACAAAGCGGAAAAAAAGTATAAATCACGTTTTACAGAAAGGAAAAAGGAAACATTTTTGCAAGCGTCTGATTTAGGAATCTAAGTCCCATAATTAAGTGTCATGGGGCCAAAACCATATGGCTGTATTTTCAAAAACGTATTTTGAAAGTCCAAGTTGGACTATGGTTGCTTTTTGACCATTTGTATTTGAGGAGTTAAGCGTATTTTAATGTCTGTGCCTGTGTGATTGGGACTTTCAGGCCTGTTCAATGCTTCCAGCTGCCTCGATGCTTATGAAAGTGAGATTTAGCTTTTCAAATCCTTCCAACCTTGTGATGCTCAGTGCAACGGCAGCAAAAAATTGAACCTGGTTGCCCGAAGATACCGCTGAGTACTCAGCGGCGTGTTATAAAGTGCCTGCTCAGGTTGAGCTTGGATTCAGTTTAAGCACAAAAATCACAAAAATGCCTGTGTTGTTTATCGAGTAGGTTCTAATTAGCATATGGAGATAGCGATCAAACGCCTTTCACCCCTCTGTAACGAGGGGTCTTGCTTCAGGTTTGTTGCTGTTTGGATAAGGGGCAGGTCTGTCTGTCTCTGCTTGAGTCAGATTTTTAAATGTTGACAATAATCCTGCAGTTTTATGCAAACTGGAACCCAGGCTGAGTGGGTGAATAGATGTCTGCTTCACAGTGCCTGTCAACTAATGCGAGCTGTCGGCAGTTCTGTTCCTTTTAATAAAACATCTCAAGATTGGCTTCTCTGGCACTATCAAAAATCCAACTGAAACCCATCCATTGCTTGAAGCCTGGTAGGAGATTAAGGGACTGAATTACTCTAGATGTGTTAATGCAGTTACTTTGTCCTTTCTGGATCTTTTGGTAATGTCACACGTGGGTGCAATAACCCACGGTTGTGTGACCCGGAGCAAGGTGGATTTTCCAAGTTCCCCAGCTATTGGGAGAGACTGCACTTCAAAAGACTGTTCTGAGGATGAAACTGGTACATTTGACTCAAATATGGAAGCCAGTATAAAGTTTTTGCTCTTCTGTTTCCTACCTGGCCTGCAGTGGTGACTTTAAGGGAAATTAAGGGACCTATTAAAGTGTGGACGAACTACCAATAACAATATTACTAAGTAATAAGTTGCTGCTGTGTAACTCTTCTTTTTGACCCACAAGTCCTGTTCCTGCAGCATAATTTTCTTCCTGACGAAATGCGGTGTGGGAAGGGGTTGTGCTTCAGAGAACATACACCTGGCTGGAAAGCGTTCCTTTTCCCCTCAGTGTTTCCAGATTGTGTGGTGATGTCCCTCATGTGTTGGTCAGAGAGTGGCTGGGCCAGCGCGGCACAGAACCAGAGTGAGACTCACACCAGGAGGTGTGGAAACACATATTGAGATAGAGGAGTTCTTCCCCTGTATGGAATAGAAATACTCTGAAGATACAGTATCTGTGCTCGCTTTCCGCAAATGTTTTTCTTCCTCTTGTTACATTTCCATTTGGAAATCGTGTGTCTGTAGGAAGGCCTTGTATTTTTTTCTGGTTTTGAAGGGAACTGGCGTGTGAATCACAAATACGTGCTGAGGGCAACAGTGAGAACAAAAGATTATCACATTATTTACTCGAATTCAGCAGCAAACTTTGATTGAAGGGGGTCTGTACGTCCATTTCCTAAGAACATTTGAGTGTTTGTCCTAAACACAAAAAATAATCATGAAAATGTGGGCATTGTTTACTCCAACATTGGGATTTTTACCAGAAGCAAAGTTTGATACACGTCTTTCTAGTTCATTGCATGTTTTATCAGATCAGAAAAGCGACCCAATAAGTGACTAGATGTTTTCTAGCTGGCACAATGTATATGCTGGTGTCATATTCCATTTTTGTAACTATTCAATATTTTCGCATTTAGTCACTTCCAGCTGATTCACACAACTAAAAGTGGTGTCTGAATGGCAAACTGGGAACATTTGTGGCAAGATTTTAGCAAACAGTCTGAAGAATGGTAGTTTCTGTGAAGCAGTTAATAAATGTCAATGTTTCATCCAGCTCCAGAACAAGACATGACATAAATCCTACCCAAGTGGTTGGAAGTCTTTTGAGAATTGA
The DNA here is from genome assembly GCA_013399365.1 of Pampusana beccarii. NCBI lineage: Eukaryota > Metazoa > Chordata > Aves > Columbiformes > Columbidae > Pampusana > Pampusana beccarii. The sequence goes on from VWYH01000496.1 coordinate 879,136, forward strand.
CTCTATCAGGCTTCATCTTGGAGAGCTTATCAACTAAAATGGGATGGTATTCAGTTATTTGTGTTATATGTAGCATGTTATGAATAATTTTTAATCTTTGAATAATGTCACAGAGTTTTTTTATTCAAACCGTCTGTAGCCTTTCTATGAGCAAAACCTTTCAATCCCCGATTTTCTCATCCTGTGAGCTGTCAGTCAGGTTATGACAGTCCTACGCAACCTGTTTTTTCCTGTTTCACCTTCCCCGTTCAACTGGAAGTTAAGAGCTACAAGGACGTTAAAAATCATGCAAATGCAAGATAAGAATTCTGGTCAAGTTTTAGGAGGATTTTTCTTTTTTTTTTGAGATTTGGGGCATTCCTCAGATAAAATACAATAATCTCACCATGCTCATGAGGACATTATCATCAGAATTTCCACGCTATATACCACCCCGAAAGACAAGCACTTCAGAGGAAGAAGCACAGTAGATTTCAGGTACCCTAGATGGAGGCATTATAAATGCTTATATAAAAATAATTCTTTTAAATCCCTGCTGCTATGCAAAAGCAGCACTGGACCCTTCTTGCATTTCTCTGAGTCGTGCTGGAACAGCTTCTATCATCCCATTGTAGCTTTCTAATTGACTACATAATGTTTGGTATTAGCCCTAAAAAGCCTGTCTTGGTTTTTCTTTCTTTATTTTTTTTCTTTCCCCTCAAAAAATTCTGTTCCATTTCTGCGAGGATCTCCAACGATTATACCAGGCATATGCTGCTAATGCAGAAACGAAGTGGAAGCAAACAAGACCTACAGCTTTGTATAATACATCCCAGGTCCTGAAAACAAATGGAGTGGGAGGGGATGCTAAATGACATTTCTCATCAGCCAAATTATTCCTCGCTCACATATCAAATTCTCCTTCCTGAACACTTAACTGACCAGTAAACTGGATGAAGAGCGCTTCTGGCCAGGCTGGGCACTGCAGGAGTGCTGAATGCACGGGGTCCGTACAGCACCGAGACACATTCGCACTGTGAGAGGCAACAGGGGGAATTTTCAGATAAAATACTGGCTTTTCACCCCTGGGATGAATGCCCAGCTTCTCTCCGTACTCCTAATAAATGGGCAATTAGCTTTATAACATCTCTGCTGTTGTCCCTCAGCACAGCCTGGGGCTCCTGCCCTTTCTGCTCAGGGCTGACCGGTCTGAAAGGTGGGCCGTACCTGCTCGCTCAGGACCTTCCCCGGGGTGCGCTGGCCTGTGTCCCCATCTCAGCCACTGTAATTGTGCCTTTTTTGCCCGCACTGCACGCCCAGTCTGTCCCATCTCCTGGGCTGGGTTCCTTCCACTGCTTTAAAGCAGATTTGGGTGCACAGCCCCATGTGCTCAATGTGCCAGCACAGCCCTTGCATCCAGGCCGCTCTTCTGGATTCGCGGTTTGCAGAAAGGTTGCAGATAAAAAAATGCTGGTATTAGGGCCAAAATAGCTTAGGTTTTCAAATGCACAAGTTTAAAGGCATGTGTGTGCACGTAGGGATCTCCAAAGAACAGCAGACTTGCATCTGACTTACAATTTGACTTATAGCTGGGGAACAGGAGTTCAGCTGAAACAGACAACTGAGGTTATATTAACTTAATAAAAAATGTAGGGTCTACCTCAAAAAACCCAGCATCTTTTAAGAGAAGTCAAGTGATTTTCTCATTTGTCTGGCCAGCTTCTATCAAGTTCATTACTCTTTCTTGATTAAATCTTTTCTAATGATTTCTGCCCGAATGAGAAGCGGAGGAAGGGTAGTCACAAATCACCCCTCAGACAGACTCTGACAGCGATGGATGTGACTCATTTATACCCAGCTGGATGTAAGTCTCTAATTCTTCTTCTTAACTGTAAGGAAAAGGGGTAACATCAGCAACAAATATCCTAAGGGCGTAAATCCTAAGAAGGGAAATTTCTACCGTGTTATAGCTTGCAGTAATTAGAAAATTAGAAAAAATGTTGCAAGTTTATCAGGAATAAGTATAACAGTGGAAAAAAAAAAAAAAGGGAAGCAGTGTAATTATCCTAAACATTTAAGTTATTACAGCCCATTTATCTCATAGAATTTGTTTATCTGGAGTAGAACAAAAAGTGAACTTTTGCCTCTTTGGTGTATTTCTATAAGTTGAGTGTATAAACGGTTTGGTCTGTGCGTTGGACCACTGAAAATGAGTAACAGGAGTAATGCCTGAACAGAGGGGTGTACGTAGAGCATCCTACTCAAGACCAATAGCTACACAAGCGTTTTGGTGCAACACAACCTTTCAGTGAAAGATAGAGGTACGTTTTCATTTTCTCCAAAGGATGCTATTCTTGTGCATTAGCCTTAACACCGGCCTAGTGTTCGTGCATGTACCCAACAGCGCCTCCGGCAGAGCTGCGCTTACAGAGCATTCAACGTGTGCTAAGTGCAGAATGGCACCTTCCCTCGGTTTGGCCTCCCAGACACAAGAGAGGGGAAAAAATATTCTTTTTCCCCTCAACCACCTTTTGTCTGTTATTTTTCTCTTTTATCTTCTTTTCCTCATAAGGCTGATTGTAAATGTTGAATTTCTGACAGAGAACTGGGCTGCTCTGAGCGAGATAACAAACATGCACTTTTTCTCTCTCTCTCTCCTTATATAAAATAACATTTCTTTTATTCTGTTTGCTTTGTTGACAGCTCTTATCTGTAATTTGGATCATAAACCAGGACTGTGTTTTTCCAGGAACACTGAATAATATAATGGTTGGTAAATTGTAAGGTTATTTTTATTTTTTTTTCCTCCTTTGTTCTGAATTTTTATGATGTTTCAAAATAGGTTTAGGAACTGTTCATACTCTATAGAAAAAGCAGAAACAAACCCCTTTTATCTTCATTTCTGGCTGCTATACTTGTTGTTTTAACATCTTTCCCTGCTCCACTGATAATTAGGGGTTTTTGCAGTGGTACTAGCGAGAGTCAAGGCCTGGTCCAGAGCTCATTGCTGTATGAAAGCTCTCCCATGTCTGCTGGTGCAGGGTGTATCTGGGAATCCTCCTGCACAGTGAGTCTCAAGCGCTCGGATGGGATTCCTGGCTCAAGTTTGTATTTAAGAGCCGCCTCCTAAAGAAGATGCTCAAATATCCCTTCAGGACCGATTTCAGCAGGTTCTGAGCCGGGCTGCTCTGTGCAAAGGGTGCGGAGAAAAGGAGCAAAGAGAGCCCCCAATATTAAGCAGGAAAACAAGACTTTAAGATGGGGATCTACCTGTTAAATATCTGTCTCCCGCTTTTTGGAGAATTGAACCTGCACTTTGCTCTCCAGAGCAGCAGTTTCTTCTTTGCATCCCACTTTCCCTGTTTTCTGTGCTGTTAAGAAACCAGACTCAGAGATAGAATGAGATCCAGGGCCAGGTGGTTTAACTGCATCCTCCACAGGTTATCAGTTCCCTTGCGATTCCTGAAATAAAAGCCTGAATAGTAGATTTCCAGTCTCATCTTTCTTTCTGATCTTTCTTTCCAGTCCCGTCAGGAGAGAAATGAGAGTAAGATATTTTAATTGTTCTCATAGCTGCCTTATTGTTATACAAACTGACGCATTACACGGAGACAGTCTTCTTGGTCCTGGTTTGTAAAGGGGTTACTAAGTTGTGGGTTTATTTAATTCCATTACTATATTTTAGTAAATTATTATTTCTACCCCCACTTCCCACCCTAAAAATCTCTTCCTTTCAAACAATATCATTAGCACACTGGATAAAGAGAGGTCTGTCTGCTGTTGCTCGGGATTCCTCTCACCTTTTCCAGCTCTTGCCATCCAGAGGCAATGGGCTCAGAAAACACACAAGACATAATTACCCTTTGCGTTGTGAACATCCCTGTAGACCGCACACTCTTTCGGCAAATGACCCAAAAGCTCAGGAGTACATAAAGCCACCAGCACCATGGCTTTCTGCTTTAGATTCTGGCCTTTAGACACTTCCATTGTATAAATATTTGTGATTAGTAAGAAAAGGGTTACAGAGGCACTTCCAGAAGCTCCTCTTACTAATGACAGTGGCAGCGCAGGGACCAGCAGGTAAACTCCGGGGAATCTGTATCACAAAAAGGTTTTTCTGTTGCTTGTTCCGAGTCATCAACATTCGTATTTATAACAATAATAATGAATAGCAAGTAAGCACTGTAAATACTGCACACCAAACTGCTCGAGAGAATGCTTTTCACAGATTAGGGCACAGTTTACTGTTCTGTCATTAAATCTCCTGATATCCCCTCTATTGCCAAAGAAAAGTGAATGAATTTTTGGCTGAGATGCGATGGGTTTTAGTGCATTCATCACCCGGTAGATGCATTGAGACATTGTTGTGCTTATTATTATGGTACCTCGGCTCCTAGAACACTGAAATTTAATTCCCTATTGAGCAGGACTAACACGAGACAGGAGAACCTCCGGTGGTAGCAGGTGAAGGCAGCCAAGGCCACGCAGGGCTGGGAGGTGGAGAATTGCTGGCCCGGGGCAGGCACTAATGAAAAGATGCTTTTCTGGTAGCTTGTGTCAGAGGAGACCCGACACAACCGTCAGTAAGGGGTCTCTTTGTTTCTCTTCGATGTTGATGATATTATTGATAAGAAGGTCAATTCTAAGCGCTGTTGCCATGGAGACCGCTGACCCCCCGACTTGGGGAGCAGCCCCAAGAAATTTCTGGGGCAAAGCGTGATTTCTGCAGTATTGTCACTGGAGGAGCAGTTTCCATCAATCCAAACCATGTGTTTGTAAGTTTGTGCTTTTGGTCTGTGTGGGGAAAATACCTTCTGTAGAAACCGGTATGGAGAAGCCAGGGGGACAGGTCCCCAGGTGCAGCTTAACGCGTCAGTTCTGAGTGACACGGCCCTTCAGGATCTACTTCACATTGCCCCGGGCTCACCGAGGGGACGTTTTCACAAAGCTCTTGGCCAAGGGTGGATTTCTCTAAATGGGTATTTACAAATAAGCTGCTTACCAGCTGAGCTTTCCAGATAGCCACAATTTTCTCTTTTCCGCATAACCCCGGTCTCCCCAGCCAGGCAGAGCAAGGTCAGACGCAAATGTTAAACGGAAAAAGTAAAATGTAGGCATTGCGGAAATTAACATTTACAGCATCTGTCCTGTGTTGGCAAGACCACGTAAGCAACACCCGAGGAGTTAAATAAACTGAGGAGCTATTTAAGGGCAGGGAAGTAACCAGCTTGAAAGAATGAAGAGGATAACAAGCCCTGTGACCTTGTTTGATTGGTGTGAACAGTGACCAGCTGCCTCACCCGTCCTAGACAAACACAGTTTGGCTTGTAATTAACTCCACTGTATAAACCCCCCCATCTGGAGGAAGGAAAAGCAGAAGGTACAAGTGCAGGCAGAATAACCTCTTCCCTACACAGGGTGCTCTTGGTTCATCACTTCCATAGAACAAAGTGAGTTGCTGTCTTTGGCCCTTGGCTCAAACAACGAATGAGGCTGCAGCCTCACTTTGTGTAATTCATGTTGCATACCAGTCTTCTTTTTTTGGTTGGTTTCATTTTGTGGGTTTGGGTTTTTTTTTTCCTTGTTTATTTGTTTGGGGTTGTGGTTTTGTTTTTGTCCTTAAACTGCATCTCTAAATTCTTACTTTCTCACCTTGGAAAGTAAAATGTTTCACAAATGATAGCACGCAGAAGGAAACTAGAGTTTGGCTGTTTTGAGCTTCCCAATGAGCATTTCTTGTAGTGCCATTACTGAGGCTGTTATCTGGAAAATAGCTCTATTAAATGAAGAGCTTTGATATATAGGAAGAAAATTATTTGATATTTCTTTCCATGTTAAATTATTGTACTTATGCACATCCAGGAGAGACTGTATTTTTCTTGCAGAACGAACAGTTAGGTGTTCATAGGACCAAACATTTTCTTAACGGGAAGATGTTATTAAAAGTTGCTCTACAAACTGTTTTGCCGTTTGCTGTCTGTCTACTGACAGACTGGAAAACAAATTTGATTTCAGGAGTTCCTTTGATTTCAAATGCTGTGGATTCAAAGAGGAATAACTCATAGAAGTGACTTACTTAAAGTTGTGGAGCACATATTACCCTTTACCGTCCACTGAAATCCTCCTAAGTGGCTGCTGTGATCCACGTAGGCTCTGCTCTTAGGATGGCAGAGCACAGTGTGAGTTATTTTATTTTGTAGTACAAATGCATCCTGTATGGAGTGCCAGGCGATTCAGTAAGTGTAAATACCAACTGATTTTGACAGAAATGCTCTGTACACTAGAGACCCTTCAGACAAGCGGAGAGCAGCTTTCACACGTTTTTTCCAGCTACGTTGTAGAACAGAAGGCAGAAATCCAGATTTGTGACACGCCGGGTGATTCTTTCTCCCCTACTGGAAAAGAAGAAGAAAAGCCTGCAGTGCTTCACTGGTGTGGCTTTTTGCCTGTGATAAATGCATTGACGTGACTTTTTCAGTAATTATTCACTTTCCTTAACAGGTTTGAGAGAGGGGAAGCTCCCTGACAGTATCACAGAAAGAAGCGACAACTGGAGGTGGCAGAGAGGAGGAACGAGGCCTGTGATGGATCCTGCGCTGCAGCTCCGCCGTTCAATGAAACGCAAAACGTAAGCGATGCAGATTCCATCTGCTGCGGGGCAGTGTCTGCTTTAACTGTGGGAGGGTCGCTCCTGGGGTCGTCGAAGTAGCGAAAGCAAAAAGGAAATGACGGAACGTTTACCGCTGCAAACGGGGGGTGTCACATCCGAGCTGCCCCGTCCCGCCCCGTCTCTGCACACACAGGTTCTTGGGGACGTGGGGCAGTGCCGGTAATGGGTTATGGTTGGACTCGATGATCCTGAGGGTCTCTTCCAACCAAAACGACTCTGTGGTTCCATATTTAGTTGACCTGTGCAGAATCTGAAACAGAGACGTCAGAAGGAAATGTTATAGTGAACATAACATGAAGTTTAAGTTGTCAAAATCCTACTGTATAAGGCCCAGATTTCCCAGGGGGCATTTGGTTGCTGCTGCTCAACTTAAGGCTCTTCGGAAGGGCGAAAGTTTTGTACTGTTGTGCATTTTCCTCCAGAATATTTTGAACGCAATGTCAAACTTAAGGCTTTTTGCACTGCCAGAGTTGTTCATTGCCCTTCAATTTTTTTTTCCTTTTTTTTTTCTTGAACTGTTTTTTGCGTTATTCCATGTTCATAAGTAGAGATAAGCAAATGCCTCGTTTGGAGCATGCTTAGAGGAACACATGCAATGCCCAATCAAGCTTTTGTACAGTAACTGCAGAAAATAACATGGGCAGGCAAAAATTTCAGTTGCATTTGGTGCAGGCAAATTAGACATCCTGGAACTGCTCTATTGGGAATCACCCACAGCAAATCAGCCAATAGCCAAGGAAGCCGTTTGGTGGAGATGCAATGAACGGTGCCTGAAAGCCACTCTTATGACTCAACATTGCTGCCATGTGGGAGCACCTGGTGAATACGCCGATGTCAGTGGTCCATTTAGCACTGTAATCACCCTTGACAAGATGAAATATAGCCTCCGAATTCCAGGAACATATGGGATTATTGAGAAGGAAAATTGTGTGAACAAGGGCAATTATAGCAATAATCATCCATGACATAGTGCAGAGTCATCCAAATATAACATAGATGTAATGAAAATATTTTTAAAGGCAAACATGATGTGAACCAGTGCCAAAAATTATGTAATTTATTCTTCTGTCATGAATGTTAAAAGCACCCTTTACATTTCACAGAACAGCCAGAAAGCATTCTTTTATGTGTGCCTTGCTACATTATTTGGATATTGGGATACAAAGAGAGGATGGTTTCTTTGTAATGGGTATGGAAAGATGATGAAACAGCTTTCTCATCTAAATTCCAGTCTTTAATATTTCAGGGTAGAATTGCCCTAGTTATTCTACATTACATAGTTCCCCTCCTATTTATTTTCCATCATCACCCCACCACATCCACAGCGCTCTGAGAGGAGGCAGCCTACGAATCACAACCAAACCAGCTTGGGCCTTGAAAACATGGCATCTGCACCCCTATGGCCACGAGCTTTTGGAGGCGATTGTTCTTTCACACGTCACGTTTCTGGATTGACGTTCTCATTTTCAGATAAAAATGTTGTAGTCATAAAGTTTGAACACAATACGCAAGGAAGCTCCGTGTGGACATCAGACTCTGCAGCCGCTATAGGGAGGACAACTCTGCACCTGCTAGAAAAAGGTAAAGGAGAAATCTTTGTCCCGATTCTGTAGCAATTAACAGCTGCTTTCCATTTTAACAGGACACTGCGGAGCATAAATATGTCCCGTGGTGGTTTTGGGGTCAGGGCGAAGGTTGGGGGGGTCACAAAAAGGTGCAGGTGTGGTGATCTGAAGAGACTTCTGAAAGATGTATATATATTTATTTAATATAGATTCATATATGTAAAATGTGTGTGTATATATCTGAATATAAGTGTGTGTGTGTGTTTCCCACACACAGAATTCTGTATTCAGCTATCTGTTAGAACGAGTTTCCCCTCTAAGTCTGAGACACAATCTGTTTGTCATATCCATAAATGTAATTTTTTTCACTGAGGAACTGGCCTTGACCAGGTTGCTGGAATAGTCGGGTTAGGAGAATAATCCGCAGGAGATCCTTCATAGAACAGGCTCTTTTTTTAAGGAGAGGGAATGGCTTTCTTCAAGTATATTCTGTGGGTATAAACTTTAATACAAAACATATTTTCTGCACGTTACCTGTGCACCTGACACACACAGCAAGACTCCTCACCTGAATAAAGCCGTGCTTGTTTGATCGCACTCACAGAGAGCCGTAATTGTCACGTTGTTGTTTATAACTCACGCCAAAAGAATAATTTGAACCAATACAAAGTCCTTTTAGGAAATTAAGATTTCTTATTTATTTGGAGGAAAAAACAACAAAACTAAATCATTTTATTACTTACTGGCAAAGTCATTCTTGCTACATTACCTATTTTAAAACTCACATCTCATTCAATTAAGATTTCATACCATTGATGAAATGATGCTGTCCTGAAAAAAACTATTGCAAAAGCTGCTATATACAAGCCCATAAATAAACAGCAAGATTTTCAGGCTTCAGAAGGCTGAGGACAAGAAGCGATTGTTGAAAGATTCATTTGAGCATTTCTTATTCAGTACATTTGCTGCATTCACAATCAACAAAAATACATTGAATCAAACAAAAAGAATGGACTTGGATGGCAATGGAACACATTTGTACTTGGTTGTTTTTTTACTAGTTTATCAAAAATGAAAGAAACCTCTTAGCCAGCCTAATATTACGAACACAGCGTTCTGGCTCCCGACCTCGTGTGACACAACAACAAGATAAACTCTTCATCACCAGGAACGTTCAAAAGTCAAAGCGTGGGGTGCAGGGTACCCACGTGGGCCTCAGTACCTATGGATAACAGATGCTCCCCCAGCTGACGATCCGTCTGTGTCACAGTCTAAAGTATAGAACTAAAACCATTTCCATGCCGTTCCTATTTTTGGCGAACAATTGTAAAACACGGGATACATGGACAAAAACAGATTGAGCCCTTTATTCAACTGGCTTTTTGTATTGTCAGGGGTATGTTGCATGTGTTTTTTTTCAAATGGACCTTGGGTAGTGACATAGGTGACCAGTATACATCAGCACAGGAGGAAATGCAGGCAATGAAAATGCTGTAGAGGGAAATATACTTTAAAAATTATTATTTAAAAAAAACCTCTTTTATATGTCCTATCATTCATTCACAGAACTGTTTGTGCTATAATACAATGATTAGAAGAGGAATGATCAAAAAGGGGTTCAACCTATATCCATGGTCACAGTGTAAGAAAAAAAAATCAACAACAGCAACTCCACCCCCCAAACCACCACGACACAAACCCACACGCTCCAGTATACAAAAATATGCTTAAATATGTTGTCTGAGCACAATACAAACCCTGAAGTCTGTGATCACAGTACTGTTCTGTTACAGTCTCTCCCATACATTCCAAGGGCTCCTTCTACTGTGTCTTNTGTGTATATATCTGAATATAAGTGTGTGTGTGTGTTTCCCACACACAGAATTCTGTATTCAGCTATCTGTTAGAACGAGTTTCCCCTCTAAGTCTCAGACACAATCTGTTTGTCATATCCATAAATGTAATTTTTTTCACTGAGGAACTGGCCTTGACCAGGTTGCTGGAATAGTCGGGTTAGGAGAATAATCCGCAGGAGATCCTTCATAGAACAGGCTCTTTTTTTAAGGAGAGGGAATGGCTTTCTTCAAGTATATTCTGTGGGTATAAACTTTAATACAAAACATATTTTCTGCACGTTACCTGTGCACCTGACACACACAGCAAGACTCCTCACCTGAATAAAGCCGTGCTTGTTTGATCGCACTCACAGAGAGCCGTAATTGTCACGTTGTTGTTTATAACTCACGCCAAAAGAATAATTTGAACCAATACAAAGTCCTTTTAGGAAATTAAGATTTCTTATTTATTTGGAGGAAAAAACAACAAAACTAAATCATTTTATTACTTACTGGCAAAGTCATTCTTGCTACATTACCTATTTTAAAACTCACATCTCATTCAATTAAGATTTCATACCATTGATGAAATGATGCTGTCCTGAAAAAAACTATTGCAAAAGCTGCTATATACAAGCCCATAAATAAACAGCAAGATTTTCAGGCTTCAGAAGGCTGAGGACAAGAAGCGATTGTTGAAAGATTCATTTGAGCATTTCTTATTCAGTACATTTGCTGCATTCACAATCAACAAAAATACATTGAATCAAACAAAAAGAATGGACTTGGATGGCAATGGAACACATTTGTACTTGGTTGTTTTTTTACTAGTTTATCAAAAATGAAAGAAACCTCTTAGCCAGCCTAATATTACGAACACAGCGTTCTGGCTCCCGACCTCGTGTGACACAACAACAAGATAAACTCTTCATCACCAGGAACGTTCAAAAGTCAAAGCGTGGGGTGCAGGGTACCCACGTGGGCCTCAGTACCTATGGATAACAGATGCTCCCCCAGCTGACGATCCGTCTGTGTCACAGTCTAAAGTATAGAACTAAAACCATTTCCATGCCGTTCCTATTTTTGGCGAACAATTGTAAAACACGGGATACATGGACAAAAACAGATTGAGCCCTTTATTCAACTGGCTTTTTGTATTGTCAGGGGTATGTTGCATGTGTTTTTTTTCAAATGGACCTTGGGTAGTGACATAGGTGACCAGTATACATCAGCACAGGAGGAAATGCAGGCAATGAAAATGCTGTAGAGGGAAATATTCTTTAAAAATTATTATTTAAAAAAAACCTCTTTTATATGTCCTATCATTCATTCACAGAACTGTTTGTGCTATAATACAATGATTAGAAGAGGAATGATCAAAAAGGGGTTCAACCTATATCCATGGTCACAGTGTAAGAAAAAAAAATCAACAACAGCAACTCCACCCCCCAAACCACCACGACACAAACCCACACGCTCCAGTATACAAAAATATGCTTAAATATGTTGTCTGAGCACAATACAAACACTGAAGTCTGTGATCACAGTACTGTTCTGTTACAGTCTCTCCCATACATTCCAAGGGCTCCTTCTACTGTGTCTTTTGGGGAAAAAAAAAGCAAAAAGTCATCATTCTCAGGCCAAGAACAGCCCAGATGTTTGCACAGCTGGAAGACGGTCCCATGGAGAACAGGCTCGGGAAATGCCATGTACAAAGGCCAAAATAAAGACATAGCCATTTAGATATTTGGCCTTTACTGACCTGCCTTTTAGAGTTACCTGTCAACAACTTGTTATTTAGCACTGGGAAACACAAGCATAGAGGCCTACATGTTTCACACGTGTATATTTGTGATATGCAGTATGCCACGTGCTGCTCTGTTCAAGCATAAATCCAGCATCTATCTGGTGAAATGAAGATAATTTCTGTAGAATGGTTCGATTTGTAGCCACAGACAAACCTGGGTGCATTGTGGGGTTTCAGTTTGGTGACTGCACCAACAAGTCTTGGCACAGGAGGTGGACAAGATTGGCCCAAACTGGAACAGATCGTTTTTCATTAGTGCAGGAAGGGAACATGGAGAAAACTCACTTTGACTCGGTCAAAAATGAAGTGCATTGCTGCTTTCTAAACTTTTAGCTCCACTTCTTTTGGACGAAGCACTTAACTAAAATCAGTCCTAATTAACTAATGTTTCCTGTTACCTAAAGATCAATTTACTTTTATCTTGGTTTTGGTTTTTGTTGTTTTTTTTACAAATTTGCTATCCAATAAACAATTTCCACCCTGCACGTTAGGGTACAAATACCTTTTCTCTTGGAAATCAGTAGTAGATATCTTGCAAGCTTCGCTGGGACCAGAAAAGGTCTGAGCTGACGAAGATACAAACCTTTAGTTAAGCGGGAAAAACAAACAAAACCAAAAAGCCCAAACCACCAGAAAACAAGACTGAATACTTGCATATTTGCCTCCTTTTGTAGTATTTTGCTAGCCCGCTGCATCAGGAACGCCAATACAATTACCTTGCCGATTCCTGCACACCAGTGTCCCTGGTGTGCTGGCCAGGCTGCAAACAGGAGGAGCTGGGATGCACAGACACGGCTGCAACCCCACCCGCCGAGGGAAAGGGCTCGGGAGCCCCCGGCTGATCGGTAAACCCTGGAGCAAGACACGGGTTTAGGGCTCTGACCGCCCAGCTTTACATTCAGCATCACCCCCAGTGGGAAACGTGCATCATGCACACCCCTGCGCTCCAGCCATGCCTCTGAGAGCACACCAGACACTGGGTGAAGGAACACTGACAGTGTTGGGCTTTTTCTCCTTACAGATACTCATAGCAGTACTAAAGCAGAAGCTATTAAGTGCTGAGCAGAGTTTAAAACCACAAAAGACTCTGCAGAGACCTATTTAAAAGATGTCCGTAGGTAACAATACATAGACTTATTTGTAGTCTGGCTGTCTTCACAGTATATCATTGTGTTATATTTTTGAGGTTGGAATTCAGTGTCTCCATTTGACCAGTAAAAGGAGAAAGATAAGTCACAGTGCCAGGTTTTGATTTCCAAAAGCTACAGCGCATTTGCAAAATGCACTTGATGGGCAGCTGCTGATTGCATCCAAAAGCTTCGGGCAAAGCGACACGAACACTCTGCATTGTGATACATCAGCAGACGCAAATCAGCAATAGAAATGCTTTGGATGGCTTTAGGGCACCCTTAGCCGTTCCTGCCTTTTACAGATACAATGTAAACAGGAGTATCTAAAACACTAATGGGCCACGTACCTGTATTACCTGTCACCTACGCTGTTTATGTGCACAGAGACACGTGCGTGCCACCTTGGCCAATTCCACGCCCGTGCTGGGAGCTGAACACTGGAACCCGCTTCTCCCCAAGTGCTGGCTTCCTCGTAGCGTTTAAATTAATCGCCATGCTATGGAGTTTGAATAGGCTTCACTTTGATAATTGGATCTGTAGGTAATAAATGTAAACAGAGAGCGCACAGCAAACCAGAAGAGCCCCGTTACAACATCACAATGGCAAGAACGTTATTTCAGAGCACAAAACTCCATCTTTCCAGAGGTACGTTGCTGGGAGCTGGAATGATGCCGATGGCTTGTTGCCCTTTTTTGCGTACCGAGTGTTTTCATCATTGCTGACGAAACCATCCAGTGTATATTTGTGCTAGTTGGTTTTACAGATACTGCTGATGGCCGAGTGGCAGAATGCGTTACGGTTTCGAAGGCAAGCGAACGAGGGCTACTTACTCAAAAAAAACCCTCAACATGGCAGTTTCCAGTTTCTTAGGCAGTGATTAAAAAAGCAGTTTTCTGCTGGTATTAACGGTGAGAAAAAAGAAAACAAACGGTGGGCACCGTGTCCGAAGTCCTGAATGTATGGCTCCATTTTGAGGGAGAAGCGGCCGTTCCCGTCAGACTGCTGATAAATCAATGCGGTTGCCTGAATTGCTGCTTTTATCCCAGGTGTTGAGCTTGGTGGGGGTTGTGGCTGGCCTGTTCCCACTCATCTGGAAAACAACACAATATTGAAAAGAGATTTATTTATTTTGCTAAACCGCTCCTGCCTGGATGAAATAAAAGCTTGAAAGTGTCTATTTACGTTACAGTGTTGTCACAGAGTCCCGAGAGCGTTTGCCATAAAGGATTTTTTAAACAGTTATAGCCGGGGTATAAGGTGATTGGCAGCAATCAGTTAATAATAGCTACCACTTCAGGAGTCTGGTTCTTTACAAAAACAAATGCCTTTTGCCTCAAGACAATTTAAGGAGAGGAAGAAAAGCATATTCAAGCATTGATTTATTTAAGAGTTTACTCCTCAGGCTGAAATGTAAAAGTGCCCTATCAAAAAGCCATCATCATCAGACAAACCCATTGCCCAAATGCTGCTGGAATGTGTGATAGGAAATCCATTACAACTGGTGGGAATGGTCTCATCAAATCGTACTCCAGAGTCCAGAAACCTTTGCTTACTTTTATTTGATACTTTACCAGAAAGCAGGACTTTGTCCTTTGCTTTCAAAACAGATATTGTAGCTGCAACTTGCCACTTCTACCTGTTCACACCAGGTTATAAAAATACCCACGTCTTCTTGTGTCCTGTTCTTTCCAACAGAATTTAACGTGGAACACTTTCAAGTACAACAGGGAAAAGGAAAAAAAAGGAGGGATACTTACAATGTCTGAATTGAAGGGTTTCACGTTGATGTTGCGAGTTGAACTGCTGGTGAGGGACCAGACTTTGGTTTTGTGCTTAAAGGCAGCTCTAACCTTTGGGAAAGAAAAATGAAACCAGGTGGAAGAGTTCTTTCTGAAAAGTTGGGTTTATTCTCAGAGGTGCAGCCTACAATCCTTTCCCCACTATCTTTCCTCCATATGAACATCACTGTACTAAAAACCAAGAAGCAATCCACCCGTACATTTTTTGTTATATTTATGGTCTTATTTTAAATTTTAACTTCACTTTTCAAGTACCCATGCTTTAAACAGACAGTATTTTATAGCCTCACTTATGCCTCAGTTCATTGGCAACACTCTCATGTTATCTGCGTTATCCTAGATGCCCAAGGTATGACTGCATTACCATTCAGCTTGTTAAAAATCAGAAATAACAAAAGCAAAAACCCCCCACACGGCTGCAGGGCATACCCACATACATTGCAGTCCTGGTTTGAACGATTTCATGAGGTGCCATTCTACTGATTTTGAGCAGCTCTCTAGGACAGTTTCCCATTGTGTAAGCGAATGCCCAGCCCCAGGCTGCAGCACAAGCTCCCCCAGCCCAGATGCCACAAAGATGTAAACCAGCTGCCAGCCTTTCGAAAACAGAAATTATTTAAGATGCTGGATGAAATTCCCTATAGACGCAGGAAGATTCTGCACCAAAGTGAAAATAATCAGCTGCATGAAGATAGTGAGACAGCCGTTCTTTAGGCAAGTGGGGGAGATTTATCGAGGCTCACTGGCTGGAAGGGATTGGCCAGTGTGTGTTGTGATTTCGTGATAAAGAACATCTTGTCAGGAGAAGCACGGGCTGTGAAGTAAATACACAAAGCAATCCTCGCTCCCTATTCCAGCCTGGCCTCAGGTACAGCATCCCAGGACCAACAGGGACAGCTGAGCCAGCCCTGACGAGACAGCGGGGAGGATCACAGGGCAGGAAAACACGTATTGCAAGCAGCTCTGGACACTTCATCAAAAGAGGAGACTGGGGGAAGAGAGGATAAGTCTTACAGTCTTCCTTTTCCTGTGCAGAGGAAGGGAATTATCTACTTTTTATACATGTGGTCGCTAAGACAGGAATAAGCTGTAGCTGCAGTAAGAAAGATGAAAACCAGGATTTAGGAGTAGTGAGACAGGGAGCCAAATTGCTGAGAGAGGTCGAGGAGCTTTGATGACACAACTGAGCATTGAACCGGGGCTGGGGGAAAGGCCGCTCAGGTCCCTGTCAGATCCATTCTCCTTGTTCTTCATAATGTGTGTTTCTTGTCCAGGGGCACTGGGAATAGAGCTCTTTTTTTACCCAGCCACTGGGAAATATGCACAGATTTCGCTTTACAGTATCTGAGTTTTACTTCTATGGTAAGAATGAAATACTCAAGAAGAATTCCTGCAGTTTAGCTGAAGAAGTATTTTAGATATGCACAGCATACGATGGAGCCAATAAGACCTGCTCTCCAAAAGTGACATTAGCTCTATATGAACTGGGTTTTGAGGATACGTATTCCGAAAAGTTTCCGAATTGAGTTTCTCATGAAGCTCCTGGAAAAAAGGGAGCAATTCAAATATTTGTATTTGATATAAGACAAATGTCTGAAGCTTGAGAGCAGGAAGAAAGCTTTCTGAGCCTGGAGAGGAGGAGAATAAAGAAATAGTTTTCCTCCTTACATGCCTGCTTAACATGCCTGCTGACTTTAATTGATTTCAATAAAGATCAAGCTATCCATTATCAATCCTGACTCTCCAAAGGGACTGTAGCAAAGATCATATCAATGCTCTAAGACTGAACAGGTTGGCGAATATTAATAAATAATAACATCTCCATGGAAGAGCTGGGGTGCTGTTGTTGCATAGGAAAGAGCAGCAGGTGTGGGGCAGAGCTGCTCAGCACCATCCAGAACAGCGGGGGGAGGATCGGAAAGTTTCGTGCTGAGCCTTTTCTGCGGTGGCCATGAGGAGGGGATGCTGCAAGCGCCAGGACCAGCACACCCGGTCTCCACAAGCCCCATTTAAATCACCTCTGCTTTGGCTTTACCCCGCTGCTCTGAGACAGCTTCAGTGCAAAAAGGTGCCTCCTGGTGCACTCTGAAAACCTGAACTGCCTGCCAAGAAAAATACCTGGAATACCTTCTAGTCTGTTTGGTTTCCCATTAAGGATTGCAAGGGCAATGTCCAAAAGTGTGTTTTGCTGCAAATAATGTTTCTTTTCCTCTCTGCAGCTGTAGATGCAACAAGGCCAGAGGCCCCTCAACATGGGCTGCCAGAGTGGGTCCTGCTCCTGCTATTTCAGCATCCCTCAGCAGCACAGCCCGTGCCTCGGGGGGCTGCTTCCCTTGCTCTGGAGCTGCCTTCTCTTATATATATATTAAAAAAATCAAACAAACCCCCAAAAAACACCTTTCTCATGCTAAATAAAATAAACGCCAAGCATAGATCAAAATTCCGCAAGTCACAAGTCACTAACAGTCATATTAATTGAAAGAAAAAAGAAATCAGTGGCATAGCAGGTAATGGAGAAAGTATTTTCTTTCTCTGTACTCACGTTACTTGAAAATGGCAGTGCCAAATTTGTTAACGCCGTTTGGTTACATACCTCTGAATTCAGAAGGCAGTGGAACAGGAACATGAAAAATCCCTGAAAAGAGATAAAATGGAGAGGGCCGATGACTGTGACAAATGAAATACAGTAATATATTTCTCGCAGTATTGTATAAAGCAGGCATGGAGTAGCTGGAGATCTATACATATCGAAGAGTAGCCTGAATTGTGCCCATGTTGAACTGGGGAAACCTGCAGCATTAGGTTCCTATGGGCTTGTCCGGATCTTTTCCTGTAAAACAGCAACTCCAAAACTTTGGGGCACAAAAGGAGAGAAATCTGGCTGGAAAGAAGCAGGAATTCTATTTTTATGAGAACAGGAGAACTTTTTGTCTGTGCTTGTAAAAATAAAGACAGATGTAAATCTTCTTGGGGAAACACCAGATCGATATTTCTACATTAGAAAACAGAGCTATTAAGCATTAGGAACATTTTCACAACAGAATTTTGCTTTTTGTCCAACATGAAGTGAAAAGGTCCCATCTCCTTTCCCTTCCAAATAATTGTATTTTCTTTTGGGGAATATTCAGCCCAACTTATGTGTTTATTTTGGATGGAAATTGGAACTTTCTTTATCAGCTCAAGAAGAGAACTCTGTTGCCCTCTTTCTGTGACCATAGTGGCAATTGTTCCTGAGACAAAAAAGGGTTTACAAGAGTTCATTTCCCTCTCCTTGTAATCATTATTCATGGAAGAATTTTAACACATCTATAGATTTATGCTTCTACTGAAACATCCACTTAAAGCTAAGCAGATGCTTACATCCCTTCTTGGAAAGAGCTGGTTTTCTGCATTGATGCCCTTAGAAGACAAAGGTCTAATATCCGGCGTGCGAGAGGCACATGCTGGTTCCTGCAGAATAACTCCGCTTTTCTCCTTCTGCTGCACCATTAACACAAACTTCTGTTCGCTTTCATTTAGTCTCAGTAATGAAGCCTCAAACTGGCACTGAAAAATTGTTCTGTTATCTCTGTTAAAGAATCTTGCCTGTGGTAGATGGTGCTGGAAGAATGAATTTCATTTCTCAAGCTCACTGTCTCATTTATTTAATTATTGCTACTGGGAACACTAAGGAGTGGGCTAAAAGTTGTGCTCATACAGACTAAACAATTGCCAGCACTGTATGGTCAGCACAGGCTTAAAAGACAGAGGAAGGAACACAGAAAAAAATCCAATAAACACAAGCTTGTGAAAATGTTACTAATGACCCATTTACGGGATCTCAGCAGCATTTCAGTAGCCATAAACTTTCCCACCAGGTACTTACTTGTAGTGAATTGAAAACAGCAAATATATACTGAAATACTAAGGCATGGGCATTGACAGCCAAAATCCCAAAGATCCACGAGCTTCCCAAGATCGGTAAGAGAACAGCGACGGCTTTAGCTGTGAGTCTGAAAGAGAAAATGAAAATGGGATATATGAGGAGACACTTCAGTTTCCGCCCGCGCAGCCGGGAGTTCGTCAGGCGCGGCCTGGCAGGAAGGCAGCGCCTGTAGGACCCTCTTCGCCAGCAAATTCCTTTAGTGGGAAAGTCTCTTAATTCCTCGTTCCACATCTGTGAGACGGGGGATAACAGAAAGTCAGTATTGTGTGGGATGAACCAGATTGAGAGTGAGGAACTTTGGATGCCAGGGAAGAGATGGAGAGAACCGCAGTTTCCAGCGAGGAGTCAAGTGTGAGAGTCAAAAACAGAGGGCTGAGAACAAAGAGAGCATCCCATGGAAAGACTAAAATTACTTTATAGTATATCCAAAATACATTTGCTCAGCACCATAGTTGAGTCCGGACAATACGGGATTTCTCTTCTAGAAAGCGGTTTGGGATTTTTAACCACCGCAAATAGGAAGAAACGTGCTGTACCTCTGCAAAATGCAAATCCTCGGACACCGTGGTACGATTCTGCTACTGCCCTGCTCCGTTCGGAGTTGGTTCAGGGAGATGTATGCCAAATATTGAAATAGCCTGCGTTTCCTGGAGGTCCCACTGAGATACGTTCACTCTGCTGAGCTGGGCGGACTTGGCGGCATTTCAATTAAAAGTGATACGACAGCTGAAAAGCTAATAGCATTGAGAAGATGAGAGGGATTTGGGGGCTGGGCTTAACGAGTTATGCACCGGATGTTGGCTATAGCGGAAAAAGAAAATTAATTGTAGTATACCAGAGAATTAAACGCTCACCGCGAGCTTTCCGCAGCAGCTGAATTCTGTGGACTAAACTCTATGTAAAGAGTAAAGAAAGGGAACCCCAGAGAAAACAAAAGCATTGCATTTAGAACGGTAAGATCGCAGTTAGGGCTCTTCAGAGCATTCACAGCCTTCTGTCCTAAAGCCCAAAGAACTATGCGCTTCGTACAAGGCAGCTGAGCGGGATTTTGGGGGTACGAGACAGCACGGAGAGCGGATCTGTCCCCTGTGAGACACCCTGAACCAACACGGCAGAGCCATCGAATCCCTACTCGCCACAGCGTTTATAAACACCTAACTCCTCTGCAAGCCTGTGGGATTTCAGCAGATGCTCATAACAAAATACGTGTTTAAAATATTTCAGTGAATTTAGTCTATGGTACAATAATAGATAAGAAAGCCAAGAGGACAGTAAAGGGAACAGGGGTAGTAAAGAAGCACAAGTCAGTCTATGCTTGCTAAAGCTATATTTTTCAGAAATTAGCAGATTTCTATTTGCTGGAACGCTACGCAAGAGGGAAAGCTGGTTTAGGGCGATTAACGTCCTCTGTGTGCCTTTGACCCCGTACAGATTGAAGTGCAGGTTCAGGAGAGACGCGCACAGAGCTGCACGGCAAGAGACCGCTTGTAATTACAACAAACAGGAAACAAATCAGAATTTCGTACAGCACAATTCAATGAAGAAATCTGTTAATTAAACATAGAGACATCTTGTTTATTTCAGTGACCTGAGCACACGCTTCGTTAGAGCCTTGATTAAAAGCGAATGTTGAGGTACCGCACAGGCTTCAGGTTTACTGAAAATCTGGGATGGGGAAGAATCTAGAATGTTATTGGTTTGGCTTTTTTTTTTTCCTTTTCTGTACTGATTCATATCTTTACGTCCTTGGCCATGAATATTTCTGCACAATTCAATTCAATTCTGCAAGGAGTTTGTTCAGCCAGAAAACAAAGGAATAGCTAAAGCCTGAGCTCGCCTATTTAATTTAAAAACGCATTTTAAAAGATGCAATTTTAAAGCGACTCATACAAGATATTTTGGTGACTGAAGGATGGTTTGGGTTGTTTTCTAGCAGGGGCGCAGAGCAGGAGCAGCCAGCAGAGCCCACAGGGCCCCGGTGCCTTCAGCAGATGCAGCTGTGCAGGTACCCAAACATCTGGGAGGTGAACTCCCATTCCACGATGCTTTAGGTGCCCTCTCCAACCTGACACCGCAGCTGCTCAGTGTGCGCAGCACAGCCGCGCTTGTACAACTCCCCTCATTACCAACCACCCCTTGCTCTTCTGTTCTCACGCTGTCAATTTTTATAAAATTTGCCGTTTGGAATATAATTTTCCTCAGCTGGTTCGTTGCCAAAAATAAATTGTCACTATTTCTGTTTGAGTCTAAGCATAAAAAGCTTCATCTGTAATTTGCAGCTGGGGCAGAATAGGGTAAGATACTAGATTCCAATGTTTTAAAAATCCTTCTTACCGTGTGGATTTTCAGGAGCCTCTTAGTAAAGACTGCTCACTGTTAAGCACTGAGTTCAGCACATGTGCAGCAGAAATACATAGTGAAAAATTAAAACAAAATACAGACATGTGGGATTTTTCATGCAAAGTCATTAATGTTTCATGCATATCCATTTAGAAGTGGAGCCATGGGAGGGCGAAATCCGTTTAAGACTATCTAGGGGTCAGCTCTGCACGTATATCACTTAAATCTCATTCAATCGGTTTTTTTTCCCCTAATTATTGCATAGCTTCCATGCTTACCTGCTCTGAACTTCATCTTACATATGAGATTGTCGGTTTAAGGTGTTTATGAGCTTTACTCACCAAGGAAAGGACTCAGCTCTGTTGTTCCTGCTCCTCTTTCGTTTTCTTCCACCTACCCCTCCCCTTCCTGCCCTTATTTCATCTTTGAACTTTAAAAAAAGGAATATACTAAGTGCAAAATGCTGTGTCAGAACACCCCATTAAGGTGGCAAGCTTAAAAAAAAATATCTTAGAAACACAAAAGTTAATGTTCCACTGGGCACATTAATTCTGACACACTGTGCGTACTTTATTTTTTTTTACTCCCATTTTTCTTTGCTACATGAATATTTTAGTAGATTAGTTCTAGTACACTAAGATATAGAGCACGATGAAATATGGGTTGGTTTGGGAGAAGGAACACTGCATGACTTAGACTGCGCTACCGCATTTGAGCTTTATATTGTCTATGAAACTGGGGACACGAAGGAACAGTCCTTGTGCCCTAATGTGGCAGAAAAGCGAATGGTCATTGCCTTATAAAGGACTCTAATTTTCTCCTGCGTGCCCTTTCTCATGCTCTGGCCTTCGAAACTGCCAGCAATATAACAGCCTGTTTCTGACATACACTTTTAAAAGCTCAGATATTATTACTTTTCGGCAGCCTAATAACATTAAGTTGGGTGACCTTTACGTCTCTCTGCACCTATAGACTCTGAATGATCAGTCCTGCAATTAATTAACTCGGAACAAAGCAAAAGCAGCACGAAAGATTGGTTTTCTCCTTTCTGTTGCTTCCTTTTGCCAACACATCCTTTGAAAGGACGTATCGTTGGTTCGGGTTGCTGCTCCCTCTGCCCCGGCACACGGGACCCGTCCAGCGGGCTGCAGAGGCTCTGGAGCACCGCGTTGGTATAACCTGATTTCACAGCGGTTTGCGGGGCTGGTTCTTGCACAGGGCAAGCGGCGGTGGATTCCACCAGTGCTGCCCAGTGCTGCCCAGTGCAGCGGCTGCCGGTCCCTGCTCGTTCACCACAGCCCCGCTCACCTGAGCTCTCGGAGCTCGGTCCCATTGTTGGGGAGAGCGGAGTCCTTGGAAAGTCCTTGGAAAACTTTCCCGACACAGTTCTTGCAAGAACAGCGTTAGCTTTATTCATTAGTTGTTAATCAAGCTGTCCATTGAACATGCATTCACCCTTTAAATCTCCTGTTGAAAAAAAAAATAGTAGTTTTCTTCCCTTTACCTGTTGCTACAGTTCAATTCCTAAATGGTAAACGTTGTTCACTAGAGATCTTCCTCTACAAATTTCTTCAGCTGCTTTGTTTAGTTGTTTTTGTTTCAGCGTTCACTTCAGTGCAGGATTTTTATCTTTTCTGTATTTCTTGCTCAGGCTGTTAGCACTGTTAGCACTGTTAGCACTGTTAGCACTGTTAGCAGTGCTTTGCACCAGCTGGGATCCTGAAGTGTGCGCCCATCAATCAGCAGAGCAGGGAGGTTTTCTGAGCCGGATAATTATCATGGCTGTACCGAAGTCCTGTTGTGCAAGAAGTGCAGGTTGCAGCACCTCCAAGATGTATTTTCATTACCAACATCATAAAAAATCATTGTGCTGTTACTGAAGTTACTAGGAGCATTTTTCCAAGGGCAGGGTTGGGCCTTATAGTTTTATTGTATTTGCAATTGGTCTGGAACAGCTCTACTCAATGGAAATTGCTCCTTCCCTCCTATTTAATCTCTGCCTTTTTCTGCTGCTGCCACTGTCGATATCTTACCCTGATGCAGAACGACTACACTGACAGCTACAAGAAAGGAATTTCAGTGCTTGCAGAAAGAAAACTTTATTACTTCTGTGAAGGGGACCCCTAATTCACAAATCGATTTTATTAGTTCTATGTGGAGCACTAATCCTTTTAAGACTTCTGACGTGCACTTTCCAGTCGTGATGCCTCCTGAAATAGGAACTAAATTCAGACCCATAAGCCAAGACTATATCATAATTGGAGGAAATGCTATCTAAAAAAAGCAAAAACCCTTCACAATTCACCAAAATTGTTACTCTGACAAATAGGCCTATTAAGTGAAATTTATCTCATTCCCCAAACTCTTTGCCGGCCTCTGTCAGCAATATCCTGTGTACTTTATATAAAACCGAATGACTCCCCACAGCTGTACCTAACACTTCAGACGGATGCTGGGAAGCGCCGCCTCGAGCCGCAGTTTCCCGCGGGTCGCGAGGGGTGCTGACGGCGCTCTGCGCTGCTGGAACCACGCGCGGCCCCGCTCGGCGTGGATTTAAATGCTTTTCCTGCAAGTTCGGCCGCGCTCGGAGCTCCCCCCGCGTCCGCTCCATCGGCCCCAGCGCTCTTTGGGGACGGACGATCCCCCTGAGCACACACATCCCTCTAACACCTCCTTCTGCAAGGAGCAAAACCAGCACTACGCAATTTAGGAGGCGAGTTGCCGCCAGCATCAAACAGACAAATGGAAGAACGCTGATAACAGCTCTTGTTTTCAAGTGAACCTGGCAGCGAACAGAAACGAAAACATCCACGAGAGTCTTCGGGGCTGATCCAAAGCCACTGATATAATTTGGAGGCTGCAGGATCGATGTCCCCTTCACTCCTCAATAAAAAACAAGCGGGTCTCATGGAGTAACAGGCTGCGGGGGTCCGAGCGGCTCAGCAGAGCAGCCAGAGCGCAGGCTGAGACTCACGTCCCTGCGGCCCCTTCTAGCTCAGCAACCGATTCGCTCCGCGCACCGCAGGCAAGTGATACGGAGAGCAGGTGTTCGGGCTTGTTTTTCCAAAACGAAATTAATCTCTGAACTCTGCTGGACATCTTGATCCACGGGCAGAGCTCTCCTCTCAGAAGGAACAAATACGCCTTTTAATTCTGCGCAGTAGCTCGTGAACCCCTGCAAACGTACACGCACCTCTGATTCCTCCTACGCTTTGTCTTGCTTATCTAGACAATCAGGTTGATGGCAAAAGGAATGTTTTTTAATTAGCACATACACAGTTGCTAGCCTAAGCTCGGGTGATTTCTAGGCACAACTATAATAAAGGAAAAAATAAAAACAAAAAGGCAAAAACCACTGGTAACCGCAGATGCCATTTCCCATTCTCCCAGACGCTATTTGCCCTTTCAAAGAGGTGCTGTGAAGCTGAATAAGAAATATTTACAGACACTTCAGATCATTGCTTTCTGGTGGGTGCCATTTCCAACCCAGGGAAGACGCTGCTTGTTGAAACTGTTGGAGCTATGAAAAAATAACCTAGGCTGCAAGAGCAACTGAACGGAGGTTGATCATGGTCAGGGGAGGGGACGGGGGTGGCATTGCTCCTGTGCTGTCACACCTGGGGTACAACACCCAGCCCTCACAGGCCCTCACGAGAAGGAAGACGCTGCCAAAGCAGCGCCATCTCTCATGAGTCTTCCCGAAATCTAAAGCTGCCTTTAGTACATACGGGATTTGCCCAGAATGTGGGAGTCAGGGCTCAAATCACTCTGCTGCCCCGGGGACTGCGGTTGCTTTTTTTTCCAGAAGAGCATTTTGAGTCCCTGCTTGATTCTCATTCTCACCCGTTGGTCCTGTTCCATTCCCATTAAATAATAAAATATTCCCTGGTCAGAGCGAGCAGGTGCACTGCACAGGTTAGTCGGGAGGTGCTCCCCTGAGAGAGAAGCGGATTAGTATTTCTTATTGTATATTAAATACTCAGTGGAGCAGGGACCGAAATCCAAGTGTCCCTTCAATCCCGACACCATTACGGCCGTGACCAGAAATGGAGGGATCTTAAGAATTTTAATGCTGGGAGGCAATTCCAGGGGCTGGCAGCACTGAGTTCAGCACCTAACCAGGGATTGTGCGTTCAATCATTATAATAAATTCAGCTATCAATGGTGCATTTCTTTAAAATCCAGGTAAACCAAAGGGTTGACTGTTTGTTGCAGTCACATGTCAAATTTTTTGGGAGTCCAAAAAATGTGGCTGCTGGCACAGTTTTTTGGGACACTGGGATAATGGGCGACAGAACAAATTTCCCAGCAGTTGGTATTGACGACCATGGCCAGAAGCCAAAGTAATCAAGTTCTCAGAAAAGCATGTGGAAAATGAAAGCAATTTAAGAGGAAAAGAACAAGCCTTGCTCCTTACAATAGTGAAGATTTATGGACTTCTTGAACACAAACCATTCACTTTCCTATTTCTCACTCTGGATCTTCCTTAGAGCTGGTTCTGACATTACTTTAAAGGAAGTAAGAGGGGGAAAAAAAGACAAGAAGATATAACCCACTTCCACTTCAGGGGTTCCTTAATAGTCTCACAACAGCAGATTGAACGGGAAGTCTGGAGGGATTAATTTGTTGTTTTAAAAAGAAAATAAATTGCTGTGTTCTAACGGGTCATGTCTTTTTTATACAGCTATTATTAAGGGTGAGTTTGTTTCCGAAGTTGGAACAGTCCTCTGTTTTTTTTCAGATGGCACCTTACAGAGCAGGGGCTGCAGAGAAGAGCAGCACACCAAAAACCACGCAGGAGGGTTCGGTTTTATCCGTACACCGTTAGCCACGTCCTGGGTTCAAATGCTGAGCTCTGCGCCGGACTCAGCCAAGAGAAGGATTGGTTACCACAGCTGCTTCTCAAAATACCCAGCACCTGCCCCTTCCAAGGACAAGGCCATAGAAAAATCCTACCTGTGGGTGCCAGATGCCTCCTCCTACTTTTTTCCAATTAAATTAATTATTTCTCCCACTACAGTCTCCATTTTTAAATTAATTTTCAGAGCTCCCAATGCAGGACTTTTCCATCTCGTGACAGCTTTCTGCACAGACCGGCCCTGGGTCTCTCGTCAGTGTGAGGCATGAATCTATATTAGCCCAACGCTTACTATTCTTAATTGGCTAAATCTCTGCAAGTCATCTTGAAACAATATACTGAAAATTAGTCCTATTGTGCTATTTACAGCCATCTGAATCTTTTTTATAGTTATTATCTCATGCGGTGAAAATCTTTGTTTTCCCGGCAGTAAACCAAGATGACAGACCCAGTGCTAATAAAGAGGGATTGTCAAATTACACAAGTTATGAGAAGGACCTCATAGCGTCCGCTTTTTCTTACAGAACAGGAGATTTGAGGGAAGAACTCACGTGGCTGGAATACTGATATGAAAGGGCACAGCTTGTTCAGAAAGGACACGCAGGGAAAAAGAAAGGCTATATCAAAAATGTAGACCTGCTCGGAGAGCCAGGAACTATAGGCAGACCTTTCAAAAATCCGTGTAAAAATAAAGGCAAAGGGACCAGGTGGCAGTGGACGTGGGTTTGTTGTCCAAAGCACAGTATTAGGTGTTAAGATGGAGTGAGCTTAATTTAATACACAAAACTGGGTTTTTCTTAAGACTGAAAGGAAGCAACAGAAATTATTAGTAATCTGGAAAATGTGGCCTGTCAAAACCGGGACAGGTTTTGAGTACATAGGCTTGCAGGAAAAGAAACCGCTGTCCATGTCCACAGAAGGACGAGCTCCTCTTTGTCCTTTCTTAAACTGCCCTTGTAGAAATGTTAAGCTTTTTAGGAGCAGCCGTTAGGGAAAAACTTCCAAGCCAGATACACCCTGAAGAGGCTCCAGTTTCCATCACCAGAGGCTTTTACCAGTAGAAGCGATTGTGTTTTACACACGATTCAAATGGCCAAGAGCAATTACGAACCCCGGAGCGTGGTAGCTCTGGGTGCCCGGGAACAGCCGGGAAAAGCAGCCTCGCAGAAATGGGGCTCATCGGAAATCTGCGCGTTTGTCAAATATTTCTGGCTCTACGCTTGAAGTCAGTGGGGCTCACAGTTTAATTTAGGACGACAAAGTAAGAATCACATCTGCCCATACGCAAAATTTCTGTTGAATAACATTCACCCCCCGAGGAGCTGAACTCTGAAAATGATCTTTTGACCTAAACAGTCTCAGTGACCCTTAATTATGCAATGATATCAACAGAAAGACCGTTCTCCCATTTCCATGGCAACGGTACCTGTGAACAGCAAAGCTATCAAGGTCAGGCACACAAACTGAGAAAGAAAAGTAATTTTCCATGTAATGGTTCATACGAGCTTTAACTGCAGCAGTGGCAAATAAATAGCCATATACTTGCTCGATCGCCTGTCTCAAACGTACATAGGGGGAAAAAAAAAGAATTGCTGAAGTCCAGCTGCAGTCGCACTGCTTTGCTGCCAGGAACCTCAGTTCTTATGAAGCTGGCATTAAAGAAGCCAAACAACACACGGCCGCCAATGCCAGCGCTTCCGTCTGAGCCTCTTTCGGCTTTTCGGTGCCACCTGAAGCCCTTTGCTTTAGTAAAATGTATCAGCTATTGGGTACGTTTGTGGTTCCATATATATCACCAAAAAAAAAAAAAAAGAAAAATAGAGCCTGTGGTCATTTATTCTAATTTCTGAGCTGAGGATTTGCTGATTCCCTTGTTCTGCACAGAGGGCTCAGACAATATTGCATAACAAGCTCCTTTATAACACTCCATGCATATTGATGCCTGTCTTATTGCTGCTTACTTTTCTGAATGGGTAATCTGAATCATCACTCTCTCTGCTCACATGAGGACACCCAAGGCTTCTTTGTTCTGTTACTGTATTCAGATATTCCCTAGTTTTTTAATATCTTTATTAAAATAAGGCAACTAGCTTGGGAGGGCGGCTGGAGGAGCTACACGAGACTCACTGGGGATGCTAAACCCAGTGGAGTTAAGAACACGGCTCTTCATGGGATGATTACAGACCTCACCTCGAACATCTCGCTATTCCTGGCATTCTCCTGCCTTCAATTATCATCCGAATTAACTCCCTTTTTGATTATTTCTAATATTGTTCCAAAATAAAAATGCTTTTTATTCTGTTTCTTTCACTAAATCTAATGTTTCTGCCTCACACCTTTTTCAATTGAAAAGAACTGGGCATAATTTTCAATTTCTGTTTCCAAAACACCTGTAATATATCTATAGTTAATGGCATTTTATTACTTACCTGAATATAGTATCTAGAAGTTAAAAATTCCTTGTGATTCTAAAATAGGGCCTTTGCCGCAGTTACCCATATTTTTTACTTATTGTTATTTACTTAAATTTATTTCTTTATTTTTACTTATTTGCTTTTATTTTGAGAGAATATTGTCAGGAAAAGACGTAAATCACACGTAGCTGAGGTGTGTGTCAGACTGAGCAGTGATTTACAAGGCTGCTTAGAGCTCTGCGCAAGGTGCATGTTTACATAAGCATTTACTTTATGCGATGGCATAACTATAATATTTGTCTTATTATTCTGCATCAAGCTGACATAGAGTTCTAGGATAATAAATTGGGCCAAGGATGTAAATGCAGCAGTTCAGGCAAACACTTGAAGTTATTGCTGTTCACAGCAAATTGTGCCATTTTGTGCTGAACGACCAGCATTTAATTGTTACTCTGGTACGAGGCATAAAACGGTGACTCCGGCCTCTTCCTGCCGGTATTTGCATGGCTCGAAATCACATCTTAAAAGATTGGAACCTAAAAACTATTAGGAAAATCTTAAAACAAAAGACTGTGAACATCAAAGCTCTTTTTTCACTGTAGACTTTCAAAAGCCGAGACTTCCTGTTGTTATAATTCTAAAGTAAAGGCCATATAGTATTCTTTAGATGCCTGGGGGAGGGAGGACGACCCCACACCCTTGGCGTTCCCATACGTCACAATATCATCTCGCTAACAGCATCTTTGACCCAGCTCCTGTGTACGCGGGCACCCTGGATACCCAAAAGATGCAGCCTTAGGCACGGGGCCGGCAGAGAGTTTCGTTCTCATTAAAGGGCACGTAAATCCTGATCGGATTTCAGCAGGCCCCATCTCAACGCAGCACACCCTCCAGCTCCCGCGGAGAACAGATTCCACCTGCAGTGCCTGCTTCCCGCGTCTGTCAGGGGTAGGATGGAACCAAGGAATCGATTCAAGTGTAGTTCAATAAGTACAACACGGGTTTCTAGACACTGAAGATGAGAAACAGCCAAAGGGTGGCTTGGTGCAGTCCCTTCTCTCATCCCTTTCCCTTCCATTACCAATTACGTTGTGCTCAGAGCAAGGTTTCATCATAGGCGTTTCATAACCAAGTTTTAATAAACCTCGTTCTGTCCTGACATTCAGATATGAAAACAAACATGCCTGAGCACGTCTAACGAAAAACATTATATCCTTATCCTCAGAAAATCCAGCACCTCTTAAATATCAAGCTTTCCTAGTATATTTTGTATCTATATAATAGTATCATAAAATCACAGAATAGTTTCTGTTGGAAGGGACCTTTAAAGGTCGTCCAGTCCCACATCCCCTGCGAGAGCAGAGACATCTTCAGCTGCAAATCCTACTGTCCTTCCTAACACGAGAAAGAAACAGGCACACGAGTATCAGAGCTGCTTGTTCCCTTGGAGCCAACAACCAACCGCCCTGGTCCCCCTGAGCAGTAAATCCTGTCCAAGGAGAAACGACAGCGGGAAACAATTCCCACAAAGCACGATTTGGGCGCAAGAGGAAACGAGCAGGAAAACAATAAGGTGCGGAAGGACTCTCAGCGTCATCCTGCCCAGCTCAGCTACAGGACGGGATCAGTAGTGCAACAAACTGTTCAAAGCTGCTCAGCAGCTCTCTGGGCCATCAGTCCCCTTCCCACCACTGGAAGCTTAAAGATATTCGACTTTTTCATCAGTTCAAGCCCATGACTATTTGTCCCTTTTTCTGTGGTTTTGCAGAGCAGCCTGCTCCCTGCAGTTACCTTTTACATATTTTAAAGCTTTTATTACTCGTCCCCAAACGTGCCTGAAATGTGCCTTAGCAATTCAACAAGACCTGGAGCCTTTTCCCAGTGCATCTGCGGTAAAGCAAGCGCTGCCATTATGGTTCCTAAAAGATTAGCACTTCCTCATTAATACTCTCATTGGCAACATTCAAACCCGTGTATTTTTAGTCTAAACCTCTGAGTCTAATGAGGAGATACCCAAACTGCATTTGTATTTGTCATATTCAATGAGCCAAAAATTTAATTAGGTTGAAGACATTATTATTGGCAGTAGCACTTCAGCTCACTAATTGTCATTGCTTAATACTTTCATTTTAATTATTTCCTTTATTGCCAGTCAACTCTCCTCCTTCCAAGAGCTTCCATGAGGTGCATCACTCGCGCTGGTTGAAGCCACGTTCAATCAACACGATTCCTCACACGCAATCAGAAATGGGAAGAAAAGGAATTGCTGAAGCAGTTTGGCCTGGGCACGGCTCTTTCTGACCGATGGCTGCTCTTCAGCAAACAAGAAAAGCTCTTTTCCAACCGCGCACACAAAAGTGGGGACCCTGTTTCTCGAGGGTTGCACTGCAGCATCTGCTACCCAGAAAGGATTTTCTAGTTCTATGGATTTTTGATCCCTGTAGACTTTCTGAAGAGTTTGCAGATTGTAACTTGCTCCTCGCCCATCTTGGAAGGGGAAAAAAAAAATCTCTAATGGCATCACAAAGGGGTGGAATTTAGATATGGAAGGAGAGGATGGTGTCTCCTTCGGCAGCAGAGCTCTCACGAGAGCTTCGAGCAGGTGCTGTGATTGACAAGTACATTCTGTGAAAATGAACAGCAGCAAATAACCCTTAGAAAGAGAAGTCTTTGGACACCAAATGACAGGAGACAGGAGAGGAATGGCAAGAACAGGATGGAACAAATACACGGTACCTTGCAGAATAATGGCTGCTGTTAAAGCCGCAAAGCTACCCGCGGGAACTGGGAGGGCGGGTGTGGAGACAAAAGGTGACGGGGCTGGAAGGCGGGCGCCGTGTTTATAAACAACGCAAAACACTGATGGAGAGCCCTGGCACGGACCGGATCCGTCATTAAACGGATGAGCAATTTGCCACGGTGCATTCCTGTGCTGCGGGGATGTAATGGATGGCTTTGCAAAGCGCTTTGGAATGGTCGATTACACGGTTAAACATACCGGTGTCTGCAGCAGCACGAGCTGCGGGAGGACAACTCTCTTGCATTTGTACCTGTCAAAGGGAAAATCTTTCTGTACAGCTTATTTTTTTTTTCAAATAACCAAAGTAAGGAACGGCTTTGCATTAAACCTACGTACTCTGTTTTCAGTTTAATCCAAAGTGGTTTACGCTATATTAAAAAAGCGGAATGAACTAATACAACAGCTTACAGGATTTTCTTACCCTGCGGAGCTTTCCTCGAAGCCCTGTTCTGCTCCCATGCATGGCAACTACTGCCATTTGTTCCCATTTTTAGCCATTAATTTAACTAATCAGAAGAAATTATTTCCCTTCAATAGAGAATTAAGAAGCTGTTCTATTATTTTACTGAGGACTGAGCTTTCAGGAACAAAGAAAATTAGTAAAATGAAAGCAAGAATGGGGTAAAAAGCTAAGAAATCTTCCCGATTTTGTCGTAATTGCTTTCTCCATGGATGATGATGATAGCTATCACTTCTGCTTCAGCGCCTTCTGAAGTGCACACTTTAAAAAATAATAGAGATTTTTCCAACTCATCGGACCATTTCAGAGTAAGCAGTGGGAAAGTATTCAATAAGAGTTGGACTTGATAATTTATCCAAGAAAAAATTAATTAAACTGTTTCTTCTGGACAATATGTGCGCAAATGGAGTAGCTGGGGAAGCACGGTGCTATGGCTCAGCAGGGCATCTTTGTTCCTAGACTAAAACCACTATTCCTGCAGCAGAGACATGCTTTGCGTTTCTCCCTCTATTACAATTAATACTAGACTTAGTGCAAAACTAAGATCTTTGAAAACTGGATCATGCTTTAACTCAAGAAATCCAGGAGCCAGGTAACTCCTGTAATCAAACGACTACCTGTGACAGACTTAATCAGGGTAGAGTTCTCCCCATGGGCAACGAAATGTGCACATTTCTAAACCGCTGTCACATTAAATATCTTTTCTCGGTGTAACAGAGAAGTAACTTCCCCAGCAAACAGAACAATGAGACTTTCAAGGGGTAGAACAGCAAGAAAAAAGCTATTTAGGTCCTAATAACAGTTAATGAAGGCACAGAGTGGAATTAAGACTTTACATGCAGCAGAAATAAGTAAGAAAAAGAGTTCAAATGGTCCATAACTCAGAAATGTAATCATGTGCCTTTTCAAGCACGTGAGCAATTCCATTAAACTAATCTGCTTTAATTGCATTAAGCTTAGAGAGACTGCTCATACGCTTCAACTCAAACATATGATTAATTATTTCCCTGAAAGAAGGCCCAGTCAAGAAGAATGGATAATGCAAACAAACGTCGTATATACACATTTAAATGTTTCAATGTATTTGATTCAGAGTTCTAAAGTATTCAGATTAAATTTTTGGTCCAAAATTTGTTCCCTGGTTGCAAACCATTCTCAGAAAGCAGCATCTGAATTATCTGAATTATTACACAAAATTATTTTGCTGAGAGTCAATAGCTAATCATCTAATAAAAGGTGCAAATATAATCATTCACAGCGAAGTGAAACAGCTCATATTCCATATATATGTTTGATATGCTTCAAAAAACAATACGAATGTTCTTAAGCAAATTAAAGTAATAAATAGGAGCTAATGACAGGTTTTTTTTCTCAGCTCTTACCAATAAACTGCTCTTGCACAATTAAAGTTTCAGACAGTAAAAATGTGACTATTTTCACACACATGCAAAAATTCCTACAATGACCAAACACCTACTGCTCAGACTGTCATCGGGGTCTATTATTCATTAGTTAGCATTTCTGATCATATGCTGATTAATTATATTCATTTTGCCCTGCATTATTGGGTATTTTGCAGTTTATGTGTCAGATAAACTTACTCTTTTATGCTGCTGCTTCAGTTTCTCCTATATTTTATTTTGGGAGTGCTCCTATTCTTATTTACTTTAAACAAACCAGAAGGCATGTCCACACCAGCATCTGTATAACTGGAACAAAATGTTGGGCAGGATGCTGTCTGGTATCTCCATCACGACAAGCAACATCTGAACCTGAAGAGGTCAATCAGCCCATAACGTAATGCCCTTTATTCGGAGTGAAATGTGAATGGGGAAGACGAATAATAAATTAATTTTAGGATAAAAAAGGAATTTTGTTCACACTTCTTTTTTCTGTTTTGGCTTTTAAACCTGCAGTTCGATGGATGCTGCATTCAGAGCGGAGCACTGGCTCACCCTGATGCATATGCTGCAGTCGCATCGGAGGGGACCTGTTGCCATATGGAAAACCACAAACAATTAGTCCAAATAATTACATCAGTTTATTGCTGCCCGTTGCCAAGAGAAACAAGCCTCGTTGGTAATATCCACTTGCGTTGCCAAGTAACTTAATCTTTAGGGAAACTGAATACGCTCCAGTATTAGCACCTCTCTAACAATAAATATACTTCCCAGCTGATATCATCACGGCTCACAACGGCATCTTTGTTGTGACAAACCCCTGCCCAGCCGTGAGTTATCACCCCAGCTCCAGACCTGCCCGGACCTGCTACCTGAGCACGAGCTGGGCAGCCGAGGCTTCCGCAGTCTCTGGGGAGAAACCAGCACGTTTTAGGCAAGAGGGATGAACACTTAACGGATGAGATCAACCACATGGGGGGATCATCCGCTTCTCCATTGAGGGGAGTGTGGATGGAGGCACCAGCTTTACTGAGCTCTAGTCAGGGATGCAGACACGGGTCAGGGCTCTCCTACCAGCTGATTAAACCTTTCCTTGGGCAGCAAAGCCTAAGGCCAGAGCCCAGCCTGAGGATGAGCCTGTTCTGCAAGACCTGCGGGCTGGGATTTGCTGACTAAAACAGCCGTTTGTACCTGAACTCAACAACAGCTAAAAGTGTGAGGCCTCTCCCAGCCAGGTGCTGAAAGGCAGGCACAAACACCTGCCTGAGCTGCCAAGGAAAGGCAACTCGGCCCTGGCATCTCCCTCACGTTTCTGCCACCGGTACTTTTGTCGTTCTCCAGCCCGTTTCAGTTCATTATCGCTCGAAAACCTTGAAATCCTTCTGCTTAAGTGCTATCACCCACATCGTTGCAGCCAGCGAGTTACCTTTTCTCATTGTGCTCTCCACTTAAATCTCATTCCAGCTTGAAAAGACGGCACTGAAATCCCTATTCTACTTTTCCCTCTCACGTCTATTGCATTGAGCGGGCTTCCCCTCCACGGCTCCTGGCACCGCGGCTCTCATTTGCTGTCTTTGCCTTCTTGAACCCGTGAGCGTAGCCCTAAAACCCCCACATTTCTGCCTTATGTACCAGTTCACTGCAGTGAAGAAATCAAAGTGCTTTCTGGTCTCACCAAAATCACACTGTGCCATTTTAATTCAGCTGCCTGTCTAAGAAGTGCTTGATAAATTCCTTCTCACATATTGCGGTTTCCCCCATAGCTAAAATCAAATGAACTGCGCTATTCGGATAGATGCCTGACAGGCCTTTTATTTAAGGCTTGTATTACACAACGCATTTTGCATCTTCAGTGATTCCTCCCTAAGCCAATTGAACTTGTTGTTTCAAAACCTACCTTGTAGTCTTTGCTGACAGCGACTTGACAGAAACCATAGAGCCTGTTGCGTTTTTCTGATTTCTCTGTGCTCTCCGTCATTGATTCATTTTGCTGTGCTTACCCACTCTCACATGTTAACAACCTCTAATCAACATCTAAGGTCCTTCAGTGGTTGGAGGCATCAGGTTTTTGTCATTCTGAAAACCACTTTCCCTGCAGCTGTTCACAACAGAACCCTTTTTTTTGTTTTGTTCTCTTCTTTTTTGGAAAACAGTACTATGAACAATGATTTCGCACTAGACATTTGAACTTCTCACCTGTATCAGGTATACGAATAACAAGAAAATGAAATCCAGTGTTACAAAGGCCGTATATTGATCTTTCTTCCAACAGACCAGATACTTGGTCCGTGACATTCTCTGTACATGAAACTCTAATCCATCATGCCTCACCTCTATGTAAAATCAGGTATAAATGCTGTCTCAGATCTGATTTGCACACTATTTATGCCCTTCTCACTTCACATTTCTTCTGAGGAGCCATTTCTGCCATGATATCTATAGAAAAAGAGCTCTTCTGCACGTTCTGTTTACTTTCAATTTTATTTTTTTGAATCTAGTTCTATAAGGAAATACGAATTCTATGAGCCTCAATGAGGAAAAGCTGTTCTACCGGAGCACATTTTTGCTTAACCAATAATTTAAAGATTAAATGCTTCTAGAAATATCTCCCCAGGGATTATTATTTTTCTCTACCACCATCATTGTTGTTAGGTCAAATCCTAAAACTGTATTTTAAAAATTACTTGGCACAAGGAGCACCTCTAAGCCAGGGTGTCTGCAGAAATCCCATTTCCAGTACAGAGCTCCACCATTCCTAATCTACCGCTGATAATATTTGAGCTAAGAACATACAATCCTAATTAAATGAATTTTGCATTATTCCTAGACCGACAACTCATAAATTGCTTTACTTACACACACACACACATAGTTTTCCTTGAAAAATTAATATATATTAGTATGCAGGGTACAGTGTGTATTGAGTCAATTCTTTGTAATACAAGTAAGCAAATATTTAAGTACACAGAGCAATTTCTGTTGCTCTTCTTCTATTTATGGAGGCTGTTCCTTTGTCTTCATAATTCCAGTAGTTTATACAAATTGGCATTGACAATATACAGTTATTTGCTTCCTAAGGTTCTATATTTCTTTTGTATTTCTGAAGGTCACAGGGACTGAGCCAAACCTGAAACAGTCATTTTAATTCCCAGTCTTTTCACTTCACTAAAATGCAATTATCTTATAGATTTTTGTGTAGACTTATTTACTGTTTTTCTTTTCCTGTTGGACAAGTGTACAATAACTAAACTAACTTCAATTAGTTAACTGTGATCAATATTTAAAACTTAATGGTATTTTTAAAATTACACAAGTAATCTGAGCATAAAAATCGCTCTTTATGATACCATTTCAGAGCAGCAGCAACGAATGCTTTTCATACAATAGCCCATAACTCGGAAACATTAAACACAAACCATCATCACATTTTTCTTCTACCTTAGTCACATATTCCTCCAGTTACATACAGTGTCCTTTTTATATTTTGACTAGAGTATCTTTAGAAGATACGAAATGGAATATTCAGCATCTTACTTTAAACTCAATATATTAAATTAGCTTCTTAGCTACCCATAGGTAATCCTATAGACTCTAGAAATCAGAATTTGTCCTTGTGTAGTGTAGTGATGTGTCTACCTTACATTTCCCCTCCAGCCTTGCTGGCGCAGTATTTTATAGATGATACACTCTCACAGGCCACCATCCCAAGAGGCTCAAGGCACCTCGATATAAAGACACGCCTGAATTTAAGTGCACATTTAAACACAGCATAAGTCTGTATGTTTTGCAGTATCAAGAGAGTCTTAGCGATAAGCATGTGCCTAAATATTATGCTCAACTGGGAGCAGAAACAAGGTTTATCCACTGAAAGAGCAAAATAGTTGCAATATCCCAGTACAGATTAATGATGCTCTGAGAGATTTACTTTTGAATATAGCAGGAAGAGGAAAGTCTCTATTAATAAAAAAGAAAAATCATGAATCAGCAAATGCTGGAGACTGTAATAAGCAGGAAAACACTTCAGCTCATGCTGAACCACAGGTTTCATCCTGTGCTGCATTCGGCTTTCATAAAATGTAGGTTAACTGGCTGCATTCAAGAGAACGATACGATACCTTCAACATTCTTTGCGTTTTACTAAAAAGGAAGGAAATCCGTGTTCTGGGAGAAGTCCATGACACGTCTCTATGACATAACATTGCTAGTGGGAGATTACTAACTTGTCAAAATATAATTTGAAGGAGAAAAACTTACTTGAAGGCATTGGCATCTCCGTGGACCTTGTAGTTGTCAGCACTGATTCTGGAGATAACTCTCATGACAGCGATGAGGATGCCAACGTTGACCTGCAGGAGGAGGAGGAACACGACTTGGTCAGGAAAGCGAGTACAGACACAATAGAAAACAGGAACTTTGTGTGTTGTGTTTATTTGGCAGAAGAGCTCTCCCGTTTTGAACTAGAATAGTCTGCCCCTTGTCAATGGATTTCCCTGTCCCCACAGTGGGAAACTTGCTTGTACTTTCCTTCAGGAACAGCCCTTGCCTGTTG
Organism: Pampusana beccarii; assembly: GCA_013399365.1. Classification (NCBI taxonomy): domain Eukaryota; kingdom Metazoa; phylum Chordata; class Aves; order Columbiformes; family Columbidae; genus Pampusana; species Pampusana beccarii. Next base: position 916,667 of record VWYH01000496.1, read on the forward strand.
AGGATAAGGCTGGATTGATACATTGCTTCAGAGCTAAAGAAGTGCTCAGGATCCCTACTGCACAGATAAATACCCATATCACCCTCTGCCAGCTCTTTGGGTTTGTGTTTGCGTGTGCACAGAGTTCAGAAAGCAACTTTCCTGACAGACTTCAAAGTGCACGATTCCTGGTTCTTACCAAATTCTGCTTGCAATTGAAGCACGAGACTATTTTAAAATAGCAATGAGGAAAATATGTTAAGCCTGAACTCTGTTCTTTAAAAGCCCTGCTCTGTTTGATGTCAGGCCCTGCAGGAACATCAATAAAATCAAAGAATTTCTGCCAGAAAAGTAAGAAATCTTGAAAAGAATAACACTGAAAATGTCTAACAAAAGAGTTTGCTCTGGAGTCACAGGTGAAGAAAGAAGGAAAGATGAAAGATGAAACCTTAGTCTTGAAATTCTGACTTTCCTGCATCTTACAAAGTCAGTGAAAGGTACGAATGATAACAAATGAATACTCAGAATCTTGCAAATTCTCCAACTGGCCATGAACCCTGAGGTCTGGTCATGAAAATAGCACAAGCAAGATAGTCTCAAAGACCAATTAGATGGTTTTCTAAAGCACAATCTGCTCAGCATTTCTAGCTAAATTTTAACTTCTTTATATAAAATAAATTAAATTGGAAATTAATTTCCTAGGTATTTTGGATTTGTTTAAAGTGGAAATTTCAAAAGGCCTTGAGCTTCTCCTCTTGTGCAGTCAGCGTGACTACATCCTTTCCAGGGTACATTAGTAAGACTTTTAGAAGATTAAAAGGAAATACTGTGATCTCACTGCTGATAAAAACTAAGGTACCAGTAAAATTAGCAATGAACCATCAAACTCAAGTCCCAAAGTTCTCTATGTAAATTTCCTGAACCACTTGAAATTTTTTGCTTAGGTATTTTGAGAAATTAATCTCATCCAGCCTAAATAAACAGATCAGCTACTAATGCCTTCCTTTGTTAATGTGTCAGTAAGTAAAGCATGGAGGTATTTCCACTGCCCTTACAGTGGGAAACCAAAATAAAGCCCCTGAATTGCTCCTCCAATGATTTTTTTGGCACCTGACGTAAAAACGTTGCTGACGGTTTGAACAGGAGAATGCTTAGCTGATTAAACTCTCATTGTGCTTTAACCTATATCAGAATGTTCAAACTAGGAGAATAAACATTTAGGTAAGGGAACTGTATATTGTTTCTGGTTTTCACTTTTCACCTAGATTTCCTCCAAGTCTCATGAGATTTTTGTTTCTTCTTTAGTGCAGTGCAAAACCCCATGTGTAAAACCTCCTGGCGTGGTGCGTTGCATCCTAGCCAAGCCAAGGCTTGGCAGCACACAGGAACTACAAGAAAAGGATAAAACACATTGCCTTCATTAAACCACAGACTATTTTAGGCTCCACTTCAGTTTCAGGCAATGGTACAGGGAGTTAGAACCGAGTCTTCCAGCCCGAGGTTTAACATTCTCTCTCCTGGCGTGAGTTAATTCAATCCTAATCTCGCCATCGTTAGTCGCACACCAACACTGCTCGCAGCCCATCGCTGGGGCACATCAGAAATCATTACTGCCTATTATATATTTCCACACACAGCTGATCGATTAAATTAGATCGATGTTGAAATCTGGGAGAATGATTTGGGAACACCTGATTCCGCCCTTAGCTGTCCCAGAGCAACCACAGGTGGAATAGACTCAACTGAGTTATTGTAGACTTCTGTGTACATGACTTTATATTGAAATGCATGTAGTATCACACCGGCCAGAGCTGCATATCAGAGCAAAACTTTGGGGCTGGAATGGAAATGCACAAGAAAATAAATAACAAATGAAAGCTCTAACAGATCCCTGACTCCTACTTTTTCCTAATATTAATCCTTAATTTTTAATTTCTTACAGTCTGCTCCCTTGTTTAAAAAAAAAGTTACATGCTTTCCTGATGGTTAACTAAGATGAAATTTCATTTTAAAATAATGAAGAAATTTAATTTTAAATAGTAAAAGTGCTCACAACTGAGCGCTAATAAGAAAAAATGAGAAGCTTAGCAGCTGTGATCTGTTCATTCATGCTCTAATCTACTACAGCACTGAAGTATGTGCTTGATTTCAATGGCTCTGAGGAATTCTACTGTTCCAGGGCCTTTAAACACTATGGGTCCAACTCTGCCACCTTTTCCCATGATGAATGGTGTCTAATGAGGGACAAAAATTGTCACATTTCAACCAGCGGGTGTACCTGCGGAGCAAGATACTATTAATCATAGCAAAATTATCCTGATTCTGCACTGGTACATAGAGGTATGAATAAATACCATGAGGCCACAGAGGTAAATCAGCAAGTGTAAGGGAGAGAATATTTTGTTATGTATAAAACATTCATAAGCAAGTACCAACCGAAGACAGTGACGGAAATCTCAGCCTGGGACCCAAGTCCCACCGAGTGCCATCTGAAGACACCGGTTACAAACTTCACGTGGCCACAGCACAGAACTGGTAGCGATAATGCTAATGAAACCCACCTAGCTCCAGGAAAACGCTGATTTTCAGAAAGACTCGTGAAAAACCAGCAGGAAAATGCCTACTTACAGGGAAACCAATCGGAAGGACGTGCCAGTCCAGCCCCATACCTCCCCCCCAGCGGATCGTTCATTGTGTGCAGCACACCCACTGCTCTGTGGGCACAGATGCTTTCTGCAGAATTTCCTTAATTCTGCCATATCTATGGAAACACACCAAGGCAGCAGATGGCTGATAACAAACAAACCCTTCTGCCAGAAGTTTTAATGTTTTATTCCAAAGACTCAGGTGCTTTGTCAAGGTGGTTTTTTCCCTCTGAAGACACTAGGCCCGCTTTTTGGTTTCCAAACTAATTGCAAAATTTTTTTGTGAACCCGCCTTAAGTGGATGCTATAGAGGACTGAGTGTCGTGGTTTAGGGCGTGGGGAACAATGACTTAAAACCGTAAGATGCAGGCAGAAGCCAAAAGCCCTATGCACAGAAGCAGCTATTTCTTTCATCACATCCCTTGACTCAAAGTATGGGAATCCATATAGGGATGGGAGGTTCTGTGAATTACTCCATAGAAAAGTATGTGTGAGTATTTTTTCCCGGTCCCACTCCCAGCACATCATTCTGGTTTAAGGCTTCGTGAGGTCTGTGCCTTTCGGGACCTGAAAAGAGCAGTCTCCTGCTTTTCTTCACAGCATCATAATCCTTTTTCTTGGCACAGAGACGCTGTGGATGGAAGTAGTCAAAAAATGCTTTTTGAGACGTATTTTCAGAGCTACACACTAGTTCATGTAACTGGTGGTAATTTGTTATTTAAAGAGCACAGGCACGCATGCACACACAAAATAGTGTTTAGCCTTGTTATTTCCCTATAGGCACTAACACATTTTTCACCTAGCATATTCAATGCCCAAAGAGAATAATTTGTCAGCTAGCTTGCTGCTATTTTGGGCAGAGCTGGGTTCAGCCCATTTAACAAATTGCTCTATGTGGATCAATCTTGTGAGCTCATTTTTTTTCCTTTCTCAAAATATTTGTATCCCTACAAGAATATAACTTGAGCAGCACAAATGTTATGTATCACAAGTGCGAGCCAGACAGCTAAACCCTCACTTCCATTGGCAAGCAGCTACGCGTGCAAATTGTTGAAGGCTGTGCTCACTCAGGTGAGTAAGTGCTGCACTATCTGGGGTATTTTGATTAATACCATCTTTGCACAGCAGCTGGGAGGGATTTGATTTCACTGGTTGCATCTCATTCCCTCCTTTGCTGCTGAACAATGGCCAGAAAGCAAGTGCTAATGTGAGGAGACATTTGAATATTAGATTATTTGAATTGCTCTCCAAACATTAATATTTACTTATCTTTGAATATAAACTCATATACAGAAAATCCAAGGCACAGGCCAATGACAAATTAAGTTTGCTGGAACGAAGTCGAGAGTTGTTTAGCCAGCTCTAATCCAGTAACCAACATTACTGATTTTATATATATGCTTTCACTTAGGTAAAATAAATTTTGCCCTCACTGTACAGGGACTTTCCAGTGTTGCCATTAATAATTAGATTAAAACGCTAACAAGAGGCAATTTCTGCCATATCAATATATAGAACTATTTTTGGAGTTTTTTCAACATGTGTTTCTCTAGCCTGGTTTTCAGAGGCTGCACCTTGGGTGGAAGATGCTGGGCTGCCTGTGTTCAGTGTCTGCCAGGCCAATGTTGGGATGTGGAATTGCTTGTGATGGAAAAGGTCAGCCAAGGAGCCACTTTCTGCTTGCCAAGTAATTACAGAGATATGCAACAGTAAACACTAGTTCTGTATATATAGCTCTCCATCCTTCCTTTGGCTTGGGAGCAGGATTTGTGGGGGTTTTCTTTTCTCTGTGCCTGCCATGGAAAGCCGAGCTTTCCCAGGGCAGCCCGAGGCGCAGGCCGTGGCTCCTTCTGATGCTCCTCCATGCAGGTAAGTCCAGATCTTATTTTACCTGACCTAAACACCACAGCAAGCACAGACTCTGGTCTAGGTTTGGGCTCATGCCTTCAAAACCTAAGTAAAGCTGTGAAGACAACCTGATTTCGGTAAACAGGGAGTCCATTTCATGTTCACAGTGTCACTCTGACATTATAGCCTGCAGCAAAAATCGCAAATAACCTGATCAATTAAAGTATCCAAAACAGTGCTGAAGAGCAATAATCTCCCACTTAATCCCTGCAAACACCCCTGACTCCTTAAGTAATCATAGTGATTAAGCCACAGCTCACTGTAATTTAACATGTGGGCATCATGAAACTGTCGTAGAGCATCCACATCTCAGCATCGGAGCCCCGAACGGGCGCTGTCCCCTGGAAAGATGCGGTTTGTAGGGCCGGGAGGGGGGGCCGCGGCACCGCCTGCACCCACAATGCGGCTGAGCAGCCCTGCTGGGCCTGCCCCACACGAATTGCAAAACCTGGGGAACAGCACGAATCCCGTATGGGTACCTTCCCCAGCACTTACCAAAGGGTCACAGCTCGTGCTGCTGCTTTAACCCCTTCCTGCTCGCTGCAAACTCTGCCCGTGAGCATCTTCCCTCAGGCCGCTCAGCTTTACTGGAAAAGTGAGCTCTCTACAAGTAAAAGCTTCAAATACCAGTGGGGTATATGAAACACAAACCACAGGGGTTGTTCTTTTGGGGGGGATCTTTCTGAGAATTATTAAAACGCCCAAGATTACTTGACTCTACACAGTTATTAACGGCCCCAGCAGAGCTGTTTCAGGAGACGGCTCTCCTGATATTTTAGTTTGTATTTTTGTCTTGGAATAGCGAAATGGATGGTTTGAGAATTATTATGCATAAACTAATACACAGCGGTGTAAAACACAACAATCAGAGGAGGAACAAAAACCTTCTGGACCGTTCATCTCCGTCCTTCGTTCCGTTTCGCTGGCCTGGCACAAGGACCCACACAGACGGGCAGCAAGAAAAGAGCAGCAGCCCCGGGTTCACCTACCAGAATGACAAACAACGCCGGTGCCACAAAAGCCCAGATCGCTCCATTCTCTAGTGAAAGCCAGCAGCTGCGGAGAAAAATCGGAATTATTTCAGATTAAACACACGGTCATTTAATTAGTAATGTTCTTAATTAAAAAAAAAAAAAAAAGAGAGACTAAAAGAGAATGCAGAAAGAGTGATGAATTTTAAAAGCAAGAGACATGATAGAGCATCAGTAAGAAGCTCCTTTCCCCCTCGCACTTGGGGAATCTGAGGCAGGACATGACTTGGATTTGTATCTTGCGGAGTGTGACAGCGGCCTGCCCCAGCACGCCTCCCAGCAGCATCGCGGTGCAAAGATGGGAAGAAAGGGAAGGCTTTATTTGCTGTTTGTTGTTCTTGTCTCCTTTATCACAGGCATTCATTTCAGTGCTGTGAGCACTGCCATTGTGGCAGGAGACAAATTGAAGCCCTCCCTGGCTCTCCTGGCTGGGGGTGAGGAGGAGGCGGGAAGTTTGCTGTCAGCTTCACACCTTTCCTACAGCAGGGATGTAGAAGCTGCTTTACCGCTCAGAAAAGAACCCTTGCTCTGAATCTTTTGCTTACATTATTCGGCAGTGCTCAACGACAGGATAAGGGGCAACAGGCACAAACTGAAACACAGGAATTTCCATCTGAGTATGAGAAACTTCCTTACTGTGACAGGGACAGGGACAGGCTGCCCGGAGAGGCTGTGGAGTCTCCTCCTCTGGAGACACTCAAACCCGCCTGGACATCATTGTGCGATCAAAGCCAACCTAATTTAGCAGTGGGGTTGGACTGGATGATCTCCAGAGGTCCCTTCCAACCCCAGCCATTCTGTGATTATGGCAAGATTTCATCCTACAGTGTTTTCTCACACAAATTTGCTTTGCTTTTTCCAAATTAGAAAGGAACTTGGTTTTCAAAAATGTTAATAATATCCATTCTAGATCTTCTGGTGGGTGACTGCAGCTTTCTTCAAAAGATTAAATGCCTTTAATCAAAGATTACACTCGTCTTGTTAGAAATGTTCCAGCCGCTCTTGGCTCTGCGTGTGGGGCCAGCAGGGAGCCTGTGGGGCCAGCAGGGAAAAGTGGGCAAAACATCTCAGCAGAATTTGTGCATCGTCTCAGCGCTGAAAAGCAAACCTGAAGCTTCTGGCCCCAAGAATGCGCCGATACAGCAGTCGTGCTTTTCCAGGCTGCCTCCCCTGCTCCTCAGCAGATGTTGCAGAACTACAGCCCTCTTAACACATCTGTGAGGTTTTCTCCCCAACAGATTTTTTCATCCTTATTGCACCTGAAGACGTTGTCATACTCACTTGCCACTTTCTCCATAGCTGTCCAGGGACGATGTGGTAGAAATCACACAAATCACCAGTGGGCAGCCTGCGAAAAGGCAAAGGCAGGGGCAATATCAGTAACAAAGGCACATCTTCCAGTAAACCCTGCAAGTTTAACTAAATTCTGTATGGAGAACAGAACAGCTCAGAGCAATTTTAGAATTAGGTCTAACTTGACATCCTCCTGCAGCTCTGTAATACAACGTGTTTTAATCAATTAATGTCAGACAGACAAAATGACTTTTCAATAAAGCACTAGTTTAACAGTTAAACTGAACTAGTGCTAATTTCACTGAGGATCATAGCCCTTTTCCAGACTGGTTTTTGTTTGTGTCATTTCTGCTTCTTGCTCTTCAAGCAGTGAAATCCCGTGGAGCAATATCAGCCTTATTTTGACCACTTGCCCTCGAGTGAGCGCACAACAATCTCAAAACCAAAGCTGAGTTGCTCACAGGGGTGCGTGACCACCAGAATCACAACGTTGGTTCGATGATTCTATCACCAGCAGGCGAGAGGAAAGCAGAGACGACATTGAGTTATCATCACCAGTCAGCATCACATGCAGCAGCCAGAGTTCTGAAGAGGCAGAAGCAAATTCAGGTCCCACTCGGGTGCCCAACCAAGGCTGCAGAGGAAACCACGTTTGTCTTGCCAACAGTTCTGAATACAGTACAACCTCATCCCTTTAAATATTAAATGATTGTCTGTTAATTCCTGTATGATTTAATAAAACGTGAAGGTTTGGGTTTTTATCATCTTACGGAATTTAATAACCAAGTCCCAGACAGAGTATTATACAGGATAGCTTAAACTTTCAATTTTCTTTTAAATTCCTCAGGTTTTCTGCATGAGGCTTTATGGAAACCTCTGACAAGCAATTTCTGCTCAATCTTGCCAATATCATGCCCATCAAATTCTGTATAATTTTCCTGAAATGACAGAACTGTAATTTTTGGAAGGGATATTTTCATTCTCTATTGAGTGCAATTGTGGCTAGAAGCACCTTGTATTTATAGATAAGAAAAATACACAGTAGTTAAGAAGCAGCATCTACAGGCATTGTTACGTCTTAAACTTTGAAATCCCTTCTGCAGGATGGAGTTTAATATCCCATAAACTTGATTCTGCTCTCCCAGAATTGTCCAAATCAGAAATAACTCCTTAGAAGTAATTTCTGCATAAGACCTGAACAAAGGCAAGACTTTAGTTTACTATCACATTTGCCTATTTAAGAAAGGAAGTTCCTACATATATATTTGAACAAAACCAAGAATAATTACATTCAACAGAGCAATTAAGCACGAACACAGGCCTGTCTGCTGCAGTTTGCTGGGGGGACATTGTTGGCTGGCTCTGCTTGTCTTCCCACAGCAGGGACTTTGTCGCAGAACCAAATCCACCTGTGCCCGGTTACCTATCCTTTAGATTTCTAGCCTGCCTTTCTTTTTTCCCAAGTCAAATTCTAGATGTTCAAAGGATTTAATGTGACTCTCTATCAATTTTAAGTGGTAGTGAAGAAGAAAATTAAATACAGAGTTCCTTTGGAAGATAATAAAACTTATGCAGATGAAAAGTAGAGCAGCCATCTGCATAAAAAGAGCTGTTAAGTCAGTGAGAATAAAATGGTCTGCAGCCCATAGTGCAGTGTTTGCCTTTTCTTTGCATTAACGAGATATTAAATGGATAACGGCAGTGGAGACAGAATCGAGGTTTTGTTACGGAGAAACTGGAGTATTTTTCCTTGAAGAAACAACCATTCAATAAATTCCGTAAAGGTTTAAAAAAATATGCGTAGCTCAAGGGGATCATAAGATTTGATCTGGACTGAAGAATTTATGTGGATCATACATTATACACAAAAGTAAGTGTTTTTGTTTAATCTTTTCTCAGTAATAATTACATAAGGGCTGTGAAGTTTAGACTACACCCATAATAGGTAACATTAATGCTGTGCTGGCACTGGTTCTCATCCATGAGAGGATTATGGTTGTGGTTTTTTGCTGTATCTGGATGTTTTCTCGGTTAGCAGATGCTACAGATACGCTCACCAACCCTACTCCCAATCACCCCATTTATGTTGCAGCAGCCCATGCTTTCCCGAGACACACAGAGTCACCGGGGTGAAGTCCAAAATCAACTTCCTCAGCACTGAACTTCACATCTAACCCATCCGCTTTATGTTTCTGAGGCGCTAAGGATAAATAAAATGGAAAACGCCTGTAAATCTGTATGCTGTGTTTTGAAAGCTGGGGTGTCTTCTCTACATAGCAAAAAACCAGGCTATGGCAGCTCTGTGGCAGACAATCCAAAGCCATTGGACATTATTTCCAAAAGGCATTTATTGAGAAAGATGAAGCATTAGACACAAATGAAAGTGAATTTCCTTCCAATACGGGGAAGATCTACTTTGCTCGAGTGGGAAAAGCAAGTTCTCCCATTTGTTTTGTAAAAGTTAATTTGCTATTATTTTCTTCTGCCGTGTTACACCGTATCGAGGCAGAAGTCTGGGACTACGTCAAGCAACAGCAAATAAAGAAATTTAGGTCTTTTGACAGCTCAGAACCAAATTTTCATTCTAAGGCAGTCTGCAAGGGAAAAGAAATTGTCAGAAATTGGAAAACATGTTAAGGCCAAAGTGCCACAGCAAAATCTCCAGTATCACAAATTCCACCGTCAGCGTCCTACAAATGGGTGGGTGGGAAAAGTTTTGCTACAATAATCTGTGTGTGATGCTGAATCACCACGGCAACAAAGTATTCTTCTCCCTCAATCAGTCTCTCAAGGTAGTTTTAAAGGTAGGATATTATCACCTTCCTCAAATTGCTCTTCTTTTGAATTCCTGACAACCGCAGCCTTTGGGGTAATTTTAGCGCCCTTGGGACTAAAGATAATACACAGGAACTTCAATCAGCTCCGACACTGGGGATCCTGTCTCTCTGATTACTGGTGAATTCATTTTACAGGAGCAATATCTCTCAGAAATCTCAATAGATGTTGGGACCTCAGTGATGCTCAGAGCACGGTTCCCTGTTCCTGTCTCTCATTGCCTCAAGTTTCAATTTGTCATTAATATCGACTTCGCGAACTTTTACACATGTACCTAGTCCAGCGTTTCTGCTTAAAAAAGAATGATAGGTCTGGGTTTTTAAACTCAGGACTGGGCTTTGTCGTCATTGCAGGAACTATGAGATTGCAGAAGTTCACTTTCAACTAAAAGCAAGGAACAAATAAATTAACTATCTGTTAATGCGACTACCTATTGTCACGTGCAATAAAATGAGGCAAAATGCAACGTTTGGTACCAGTCCCACCGTGGTCAGATGCCATGTTTATCCCTGCGTCTTCTAAATCACTTTGTACCTCACTGCTGTTTTACAATAAATAAACCATACACAAAATGCCAGGAAAAAAAAAGGGTAAAGGTGCATTGCGGCACATATAAATCATTAATTTCTTTTCATAAGGTAATTAATGATTGATTTTAAATTGAGTTAATCAAACCATCTGCTACCAGCAAATACCCCAGTGCATTAAATGCCAGTTCTTATTAACTTTTGTGGCTTTTTATGTAATATTTCTGAAGGAGAAGGTGTTCTCAGGGACATTTGAGAACCCTTTCTTTGGTTTGATCCACCTGGATTTGTATTCCATAAGCTCTGGATCAAATAAATCCACTAGAAACCTCTCTAACACCAGCAGGTTTCTCTGCATTTAGGACTGAACCTGGAGGAACCTACAGATCCCCAGTGTCTCCAACCATTAACCTGTCCACGTTCCCTCACTTTTGGGTCTATACACGTGAAAAAGATTAATTACTCCACTTAGCCTCTTTGGGGTAAAAAAGAAAGAAATATATTCAGCAACCACAGCTCTAAGGTGCATACTGTTGGCACACTGGCCATGCCTTCAGAGCAAAAAAATAATCATAAAGCACCCGGGATAAGGGCACGTATATGGGATACTCCTGAACCTGTCACACAGAAACAATGAGGGCAAAGGAAAAACCCTTTTAACTAAGAGAACTGCGGTTTGTCCCCACAGTCCAGCAGATATTGTGCTCACCAGAGGCCGGCAGCAAGTGGCCCTTAGACAGAACTGCTAAGCACGAGATTTTAAAATAAAAAAGGAATGACGAACAGAATAAAAAGGCCATATTTAAAAAAGACAAGTAGGCAGCTGTTGAAATATACGTATATATATATATAAAAAAGTGAACAGCATTACTGTCATCCAGATCTGCATGGTGCCAATAGATATTAAATGTTCCAATTATCACTGCAGCGTGTCTGTATTACTGGTATAATTGCTTTTCGTTCAGCTTCCAAATGAATTTGTGGGGGGAAAAGATAATGTATGTTTTAACATATTTTGAAATAATCTGTAATTACATGGATATTCATTTGTTATCTTTTCATCTCTCTCATTTTGACTCAATGTATTATGTTTTCTTGTAACTATGGACGTTTGTGGAGCGTCACTGCTGCACTGTGAGCTTTCATCTGCTGGGAACAGGCTGGAACAAAATATTCAGTTTTGAGTCCTGAATATGCACACAGATTACATAATATTTCTGTTACAGCATTTAAAAAGCCGTGAATTGTTATCTGTGAGATTCCGGTGTCATAGGACTACTTTTTTATTCTTAATAATAACACTGAGGTTCCGTGCAGCCTTTTTCACCTGAGCATTTCAAGGCACAAACCACTGACTAATGAAGTCTTGTGATACTCCTGTGCTGCTTCACCGATTTTTTACGTATGAATTGCAGAATACAGACAGAATAAGGCAGTGTTGCGAGTTAGAGCCAAAACAAGAACATACCAGCGCAGTGAGGCCACCCCACACACCCCTGCTATCGATTCCCTAATTAAGGATCTGAGCTGTCCCACTGAGGTCATGAAAATCACTGCACTGGGATTAGGTTTAGGGACTATAGATTTTTAAAGTCTCATTACAGTCCAAAAAAATATTCATTTTCTTATCCAACTGACCTACTCTCAGTAAGGCAAACCATGATAATAAAATGACAATTTTAGATACTCTTCTGAATATAACCTTGTCCTACAGTGAGAAGACTTAAACAGCTACTAAATGCTTACCCCATCCAATTCCATAATAATAGAAGTGCTTGCTCTCTTCTGACCCAAACACTTTGATCACCATACTGTAAAGATGAAATCCTTCCACCAGCATCCATGCAAATGCACTCAGGAAGAAAAAGTGAAGAAGAATGGCCAAGACCTTGCAAGGCACCTAAATTAAGAAAAAAAGTAAAAAAATTAATACGTTACTTCTTTGTGATGCAGCCATATTGGCTTTCCTTTTGGTTTTTTTTGTGTTTTTTTAAATTTCTGTATACATTTACAAACTAAATGCTTAATCATGAAGTATTCTTAAATAACAGAGTGCTGGGGAAATTCATTTTTCTACAGCATTCAGAGTAACAAACCCTCCTACCTTTTCACAAGAAAACAAAAACCATTGCCAAACATGGTGCGGAAATCCAACCTGGTTATTTATTGATGCATAAGCAACACTCCTACTGAAGTCTACGAAATATGTAAGAATTCAAACCCAAAGGGCTGATATCCCATTGCTGAGCCTGCAGTAAGCACAGGAGAGCTAAAGGAGCGGGGGCGCAGGCGCTGTCCTCCATCCTGCTCCCTGCTCTGTCATGGTAGGAAAATCAACAGGGTTCCTGCCTTATTTTCTACTGAGAACTTGTAGAAAGTCAGTGGATCAGTTAAGTTTGAATGAAATACGGAAATTTTAAAATAAGGTGCCATGTTGTACCTGCTCTCTAGTTACACTTCGCTATGTGGCTTTCCTACTTCGCTGCTATTCATATTAAAACCAGGATAACACAAAAATTAAATCACATTATATTCCAGTGTCTGTCTGTCCCGGTTAGAAATTCTGTAAAAGTCCCACATGCTCCTCCACCAGCAACACTAAACCCGACATTTTAAAAGGTTACCACAAGCTACCATTGGCTCTCCTGCCCTAATTGCTCTACGGTGGGCATCTAGTTTGCACGTCTTTTTGAATCCTCCATTTCCCATAGTCTAAATTACACACCGGCTGTATACAAAGCCATCTTTGACAAGGGCATGTCTCATGTTTGAGGTGAAGAACTGAAAGTCTTATCTGTAGGGCGTTTACAGACAGTTCGAATCCTCCTTGATAGTCCTTTATTCACTTTGCGCTATCAAAGTTCTGGAAATAGGAGCAAATACAAAAGCTTAAGCAACACCTGGTGTAAACTGGACTGCCTGTTTCAGTTCAGANTGAAAGTCTTATCTGTAGGGCGTTTACAGACAGTTCAAATCCTCCTTGATAGTCCTTTATTCACTTTGCGCTATCAAAGTTCTGGAAATAGGAGCAAAGACAAAAGCTTAAGCAACACCTGGTGTAAACTGGACTGCCTGTTTCAGTTCAGACTATAATATGGGAGAGGAATCCCAGGACAAAGAGGATGCAGCGAGAGGTGAGAACATCCCCGTGAGTCCAGTTCGGGCCTGTCCCACCGTGCGCTTTGGGAAACGCCGCCCGCGCTTCAACCCCGGCTGCTCCTTCAAGGTGTCGCAGCAGCTCCCGAAAAAGATCCTCACATTTTTCCCTGAAGTCTCCTCTCAGGCTGCCTTATGAAAACAGGCAAACCCAACCCTTTCTTCTTCCCCACTCTTCCCGTGTTCACACAGCACGTTCTCCTTTCCCCGCTAATTGCTTTTCGAGGATGTCTCACCACAAGTGGTTTCGCTCGTCATACGCTAATTGACCAGATGTGGCTGCCAACGATCTCACCACAAGATAACCTTGTTTGGTTTGCTTTCAGTTAAGGCAAATTGTAAACACGCTCTTGGAACGAGTCCCAGCTCTATCTCGGTTTTGCATCTTGTAGCGCACTGATGATGGTCGTTCTGCTCCGT
>VWYH01000496.1:930471-1031753 GCA_013399365.1 Pampusana beccarii
AGAATGGCCAAGACCTTGCAAGGCACCTAAATTAAGAAAAAAAGTAAAAAAATTAATACGTTACTTCTTTGTGATGCAGCCATATTGGCTTTCCTTTTGGTTTTTTTTGTGTTTTTTTAAATTTCTGTATACATTTACAAACTAAATGCTTAATCATGAAGTATTCTTAAATAACAGAGTGCTGGGGAAATTCATTTTTCTACAGCATTCAGAGTAACAAACCCTCCTACCTTTTCACAAGAAAACAAAAACCATTGCCAAACATGGTGCGGAAATCCAACCTGGTTATTTATTGATGCATAAGCAACACTCCTACTGAAGTCTACGAAATATTTAAGAATTCAAACCCAAAGGGCTGATATCCCATTGCTGAGCCTGCAGTAAGCACAGGAGAGCTAAAGGAGCGGGGGCGCAGGCGCTGTCCTCCATCCTGCTCCCTGCTCTGTCATGGTAGGAAAATCAATAGGGTTCCTGCCTTATTTTCTACTGAGAACTTGTAGAAAGTCAGTGGATCAGTTAAGTTTGAATGAAATACGGAAATTTTAAAATAAGGTGCCATGTTGTACCTGCTCTCTAGTTACACTTCGCTATGTGGCTTTCCTACTTCGCTGCTATTCATATTAAAACCAGGATAACACAAAAATTAAATCACATTATATTCCAGTGTCTGTCTGTCCCGGTTAGAAATTCTGTAAAAGTCTCACATGCTCCTCCACCAGCAACACTAAACCCGACATTTTAAAAGGTTACCACAAGCTACCATTGGCTCTCCTGCCCTAATTGCTCTACGGTGGGCATCTAGTTTGCACGTCTTTTTGAATCCTCCATTTCCCATAGTCTAAATTACACACCGGCTGTATACAAAGCCATCTTTGACAAGGGCATGTCTCATGTTTGAGGTGAAGAACTGAAAGTCTTATCTGTAGGGCGTTTACAGACAGTTCGAATCCTCCTTGATAGTCCTTTATTCACTTTGCGCTATCAAAGTTCTGGAAATAGGAGCAAATACAAAAGCTTAAGCAACACCTGGTGTAAACTGGACTGCCTGTTTCAGTTCAGATTATAAAACGCTTCAAAGTGAAAGAGATGCTGGGAGAGGAATCCCAGGACAAAGAGGATGCAGCGAGAGGCGAGAACATCCCCGTGAGTCCAGTTCGGGCCTGTCCCACCGTGCGCTTTGGGAAACGCCGCCCGCGCTTCAACCCCGGCTGCTCCTTCAAGGTGTCGCAGCAGCTCCCGAAAAAGATCCTCACATTTTTCCCTGAAGTCTCCTCTCAGGCTGCCTTATGAAAACAGGCAAACCCAACCCTTTCTTCTTCCCCACTCTTCCCGTGTTCACACAGCACGTTCTCCTTTCCCCGCTAATTGCTTTTCGAGGATGTCTCACCACAAGTGGTTTCGCTCGTCATACGCTAATTGACCAGATGTGGCTGCCAACGATCTCACCACAAGATAACCTTGTTTGGTTTGCTTTCAGTTAAGGCAAATTGTAAACACGCTCTTGGAACGAGTCCCAGCTCTATCTCGGTTTTGCATCTTGTAGCGCACTGATGATGGTCGTTCTGCTCCGTAACGTGACGTCCCTGCTGTGACACCCCCAGGACCTCACAGGGGTTGCTTGCATGCTCTCCATGTAAATAGGATGGCTTTTTTCCCCTCCTCACCTGGACCGGTCACAGAAGCCTATCCGGGCAGGTGGAGTCTGTGCTGAGGAAGCGTTACCAGTAGGAACCAGTTTGCTGCCACAGTGCTCCTCAGACATCAATCATTCGTTCCCTTTGTTGCATCAGCTTTGCTGCCTGTGCTGGCATTTTATTCTTTTTGTTGATGGTTCATGATTTTGTACACTAATTAAAATTGAAGTGTTGGGACTTGATAGTGTGATGAAAACTGAAGCTTTCCCGCACCTTCTCACTTATGCTCAGCTGGTTCAGAGCTAGTGCAAGGGCATTTTAATGCAAATCCACTGGGAATACACATATTAAAAAGCAGCAATAACTGTAGTTTTAATTCCTGTAAGTGAGATCTGTAAGTGCTTTAGTGTTTTGCAATGTTCAGTGAGATATAACTAAACCAGATTTGATTATTGACAAAACCTGTAAAAACCTTTCCAGTTAATTTTATCATAAGGCTGTGAAATCCATTTTAATGCCTTTTGATTTCTGCTGGGAGATGAATCCATGAAAATATAAATGCAACATAAAGCTGACTTACAAGCTAGCTCTGTCAAATGGATACTTTCCAATTTTTGAGTAGCCAAACAATATGAATCACAAAATAGCAGAAAAATAAAACCTAGTGAAGTAGCAGGAGGCTGGTCTGTATATAATTTTACATACTACCAAGTTGCAGAATTTTACATAAAATCCATATCAGAGTTGCTACTCATCCTGTATTTGTGCCTGAATTATTACTTTGAAGATGGTCCTAAGTGACAGAATTGCCTTCCTGAAAAAGTCATTGAAAAGTTGAGACCTTCCATATCAAAAAAAAGCAGCTGCCCCTTGCTGCGTCATATGGTGCACACGACTTTGGGGAGAATACCTGTAAAACACAGAGCCCATTACTGCCACTCCCAGCTGACAACTTGTGAGGCTGCGGAAACAGAAAAATCAGCGCAGCCAGTCGCAAGGTCTGTCATGTTAGAGCTGATGGGAAAATACAGCAGACTCTCAGAAAGCCCTCGCAGAGAACAGCCTTTTGTTTACTGAGGACAGCCTTAAAACAGATAGGTAAATTTGCATACATTTGCTAAATTCAGCTTATTATAGTGTTTTCAATTGAAGTGGCAATCTTAGTGCATTATACAGCACCCTCTGCAAATGTCCTTCCCTGCAATCCATATGCTGCTTTGATACACAGCCTGGAGTTTCTGCAGATACATATATCATAGGCACATAAAATTTTCCAGTTGTGCTGGAAAAACACAGTGCTACCTAACACACTATACTTCAGTTTTCATTTTGCTATGTCCAAATAATGCTTCAGATCTTCAGAAGGCTTCAGTAGCCTGAAGAAACGTTGATGGTTAATTATTTTTAAATGCACGCTGCTCTTTGTGATCCTGTTAAAAAATGCTGTTCTCTATAGCAGAAAGTAACTAACTAAGAGCAAAGTTCTCTGAAGAAACAAAACCATCTATTGCTGGAAGTCAAAGAGAAGTCATTAGACTGGCATGCGGACAGCATCGATATTTTAGGGATTTGGCAGTACAGGAATAAAATGCTGTGCGCAAAGATATTTGTATTAGAAAGATCAAAGTCCTATTAGTGAAAACAGAGTTTTGTGGTTAAAAATTAATCCTACTCTTCAAAAGGAAAACTGCTGTAGTATAAATTGTAAATTATTAAATATTACATCTGAAATTACCAGGTGAATATGGTATGCTATATCTGGAACCAAAAATCCAACATCTGTAGCGGCAGCGATGGGAACAGGCAGTGTAAACGCAGCCATGCAAGTGATGCCAGCTCAGATGCCATTTCCAGTCCCACCCTATCTCCCAAACTGGTACCACTTGTCCTGTCAAGCAAGGACACTTACAAACTGCTTAGCACCAGATATACCCATCTTTGGCAGGAACAGATTAAAACACTAACGCCTTCTAATTTAAATATTGCCTCCCTCTTTTTTGTAAACTACCATTTAGCAATCCAATTAAAGCAGCAATTAAAGGTATTAAAGCTGATATGAAAGCTAGTGAGAACAGAGGAAGCAGAAGGGAAGGACATAAGCCTAATTAAAGGATGAATCATAACAACTCTGATAGCAAGAGGTTAAAACAATGAAAAAAAGTGTAGCAGATCGTATGTCCATCACACTTTTCAACTTTAAGACCTTTCTAGTGTTGTGCCCTACAATTACTGCTGTTACAGAGGAGACAGGACGGAAATATCTGTGCATTCTGTGGGCTGTTTCACTTTGGGAAGCCTGTGGCATAAACCAGGCCTTGCTTTCTGTGTGCTACTGTTTTGATTTAACTAAATGAAGTTTTGGATAGGTTTAAGAGAAAGAAAAATATGCACCTATTAAACTGCAACCTAAGTATACGTGAGTGTTTCACCAGCTTATCTCTGCTTAACTAAACAAGCAAGACATCTGCGCATGCACGAGGCACATTATAAATACAAGGGGACATTACATTAAGTTCTCCATTACTGTGGTGATTTTTCCATTTGACAGGTGCTTATCTCATTCAGTTTTGCGAACATCCGCACATGGCTGGATACTAAGAGAACACTGTTTGGATGCACAGAGGCCTTTATCCAGCATTGCAGGATGTCAGTTTTGGCTAAGTCGTGTTCAGACTGGAGAGCTCGCAGCCAAGACACTTTCTTGCACGTGGCGTTCACTCCACGGAAGGTGCCTCGCAAGAGCCACAATCGCTCTTTTTAGCACTTACCGTTCCAGGGCTGAACTGAAAGCTGGTGAGAAGCAGGATCTGGGCCACCAGGACAGCAAAGGACAGGTTGGCATGGATGTGGTAGCGCTGGTTGCGGATGGTGCTGACAGACCTGGCAGGAAATAGAAAGGCACATGAATAAAATGGTATTGCAAGAAACACGAATATATTTGTGATTTATCAGCAAGCATTTGGGTTGGCTTTTAGTCACTTGTTTTGTTGGAGTTACCCTGGTGTCTCCTGGGCGCTCCTTCCACCAGGACCGAGTGGCACCTCACTGGTTTCGTGTATGTTCTGCTGCTGTCCTGAAGGCAGCAGGAAGACTGATTTGCACATTAACTACCTCTGCTAATGACTTGTGACAGAATATTTACAAAGGGATTGATCCTGAATGGTGCTGAGCTGCCAGCCCTGCCGCTCACAGAAAGCTTTCTGCACCTTGCACATCCAGCACACGCTGCGCCAGAGCTTCTGCCTTTATTTTGTTGGTGCTAATATTTGCCTGGATTAGAACTAAGTGAATGTGAAAAGGCAGCTGGTTACAATTTTGAGTTTACTATCATCAGCTTTTTGAGCTACTTACAGGGATGGGCAGTGCCCATCTTGACAGAGACCTGACCTGGAATACAGCATCATTTGAACCTTTCTGCCTCGGCTTTGCGAAAACCAGCTGGAGCTCCGACAAGAACGCGCTTTCTGGGAGCCTCCTGCCCTCGTGCTTCTGTTCTCATCCAGAAACAGGAGGCAGAAAACAAACATACACGTTTATCTGGACATTTCAGGCCTTCCACATAATTTTCCTCTTCTTTTTTAAAAAGGAACAATACTAGCGATAGCGAGTTCTCTGTTTCAATCATACTGCCTGGCAGGCCCTGCCGCCGGCTTTCACCATTTCGGGAGACCTGGGCCGCCCGGCGGTGCGAACGGCAGCGCCTCCCCCACTGCGACGCGCGCTCCCGCCCTTTCCTTGTGCCACACCGGGTGCTGGTGGCTTTTGCAATCTGGTGACACATGGCGCGTGTCCCCGCGGCCGGTGACCCCGGCTGGGCAGGGCAGGTGGCGCTTCCCTGCCAGCCCCGACGCAGCCGGTGCCCCGTGAGAAGGGAGGACGAGGAGAGGCATCCATGTCCTCAGAGCGACCCAAGGGGACAGGCTGCGCCGCCTGGCGCCACCGGCTTTCTAACAAGGAAACTCCCGTAGCCGCAAGCTGGATCGTCGTTACCCAGCAGGCGAGCAGGGCCGCCCCCCCGGGAACCGCTTGTCCCTGCCAGGATGTGGAGCAGCAGAGAACTTGCCAGATTCCTCCCCACTTACCTCATGGTCATCTAACGGCACATTGCAAAATTTCACGCCGGCTGTTTAAGGAGGCCCAGTTCTCCAGTGAAAACCTAATTAAGTTGTTCTTAATTGGCAGTTTGAATGGTCCTGTACGCAGGTGGGTGCCCAACCCCGTGGCGGTCAGCTGGGTCCAAGCTCTCTTTCCCAGTCTTTCTTTGCCTTTGGTTTCTCGAGCAGTTTGCAGCCCAGAAGCAGCAACACCAGCTCCTTTTGCTCCTTTTTCCTTTCTAAACTCTATAACACCCAATCTTAGACCAAAACGGAGCCGATCATTCCCCTTAGCCTAGACATGCGAACAGCACAATGCCAGATAGGCAAAGGCTGGACTGACTTAAGAGTGAATTTTGCCACGAGTTACACACTTAATCCAAGTATGACCGACACAGATCTTGACACTTGAAAATAATACAGGATTTGGAACAAGCAAACATTGCAAGCGGTTTACTGGGCTTCAGAAAGACATTTTTCCTAGAAACTGGCCACTTAACAGGATGTCCGAAAAACACGCTTAGTCATAGAAATAAAAAAATCAAACTCTTGAGTAAGAAGTACATGGTTTAGCGTGCGAAAGGAGACAAGAATCCCATTCCTGTGCTCCAAGACCTTCTACAGCCTCATTCGTGATCTGCAGTAAAAAATCTGTAGCAAAAATCCAAAAATACGTCATAAGATGGAAATAGCTTGCTATATAAAGACCACCCCATTTCAGGAAATGAAAGTAATTAAGATATAACCAACCAACTGTTACAAATACATGTGCAGAGTATAATTAAGGAAGGTTGTAGAATTAATAGCTTTTGTTTCATCCTGAGCACCTGAAAGGATCCTAATCAGTGGCCTGAAATGCACCGCTTGGCTTTCTGCATCATAGTCGCTTGGCAGTTAATTAAGTTAAAATTACTCACGACAATATAGCAAATGTGACCAGCGTGATCGTCAAGCAGAAGATGGACAGAGCACAGCCAATGTAAGTGATGGAGGAGAGGGCCACCTGGTGTTCTCTTGTTAGCTGTACACAAAGAAAAAAAATAATTTAAAAAAAACCATTAATTGATTTATAACGCTACAGAACCACAGCTCAGTCCCCCTTGCGCGGAATGTTTCCTCCTCCATGTGCCCATATATAAGCTGATGTTCACAATCACACGCTGCTGTTCCTAACACGGGAAATGAAGAGTCGACTCCAAACTCAGTTGCGCAGCCAGAGCATCCATGTGCCCGTGGCATTTTGGCTCCCTCTTTAACTTCATAAGTCAGTATTTCCTCAGAATAAGTTCATTTCTCTGCTGCTGCGACGTTGTCAAGCCCGAGATCAGAGCGGTTTCCTGGGCTGCACAAACAGTGTCAGCAACGGGACCTTTCACAGCTCGCAGGACACTTCGCTAATGCCCTCGCGCTGCAACGATTTACAGCATTGTGCAAATACCAGAAGCGCTTCAGAGCAGTGAGAACTGACAGGCCGCGGTAACCCATAAATCACAGGCCATTTATAGCCCACTCGTTTTGGTTAATGTATCACGTTTTCAGTGCCTGTTGGAGGAGCTGGACTGGCATCCATAGAACAGAAAACCACAGAAAACGCCCAGCATGAGCAGTCGGAGCGCGAGCCTCTGCTCTCAGCCTCTGCTTTTACCTACAGGCACCTTTTGAAGAAATCATTCAAATTTCATGAGTGTTTAATCTTTAACTCCATAGTGCCCACTACTACAATCACAGAACCACAGAATTCGGGTGGAAGAGATCCTCCAGTTCATCGAGACCAACCGCAACCCAACTCTGGCCCAAACCGCGGCCCTGGGAACCCCATCTCCACATCTGTTCCACCCCTCCACCGCTGCCCTGGGCAGCCTCCTCCAACGCTCCATAACCCTTCTCATGAAAAAACTCCCCTAATAGCCAATCTGAACCTCCCCTGGCACAACTTGAGGCCATTTTCTCTTGTTTTATCACTCGTTAATTGGGAGAAGAGACCAACACCCCCCATGCTCCAACCTCCTTTCAGGTGGTTGTAGAGAGGGAAAAACCTGGGTACCTTCAATGGGGGAAGGACAGTCTGTTTTAAGCGTTCTTCCTAAATTAATCAGAAAGTGTGCTTTAATTGTCCATGCAAGCTGTCATGAAAGAACGAGAAAAAAGCCGCACCCAACAAAGGGAGCCAGACAGTATTAATATATAATCAGTAGAACAGAGCCAGGCAGGAGGGAGTTTTCTCATCTCAGAAGAATTTTTCCTGACTTGAATTTGGATAGAGTTGACATTTTCATAAACTGAAGATTTGCAAAAAAAAAAAAAAAAAAAAAATGTTTTTTNAAAAGTGGTCAATCAAAAAGGTTTAATTTTGATATTTGAAAAACTATGTTTTTATTTCAATACCTATTTACTACAAGTTAAATTCTTAGCTGAAAACTCATTCAAAGTATTCATTTATTCTGAAAAATACTGAAAACACTAATATATTTTCCTTTTTTTTTTTTTTTTTTTTTTTTTTTTTTTTTTACAGTAACTCCACTAATCCTTACAGTTTGGGATTTTCTATTATTCTCCCACATGCACACTAAAGTTTTCCCTCCAACAAGTATTTAATCAGAGATTATCAAACCAAACCAGTTCTACCAATAAACTGCCTATTGAAATTCCTTCTAAAGCAAAGAGAAAAAAAAAGAAGACAAATCATTTTAAATGCTAACAAAACCGATGTGTTGTGTGGGTGCATTTTTCCGGTAAATATCTGCCCAGGGTACCAGCTCACGTGCCGTGAGTTCTACGGCAGAACAGATTGTGGCTGCTCAGCAATCTGAGAACTATTAAGCGATGCAGCAGCACTGACAGACAACTGTTGCTATGGTGTTACAGATCCCAGGAAATATGATGCAGCTCTTCAGGATTTTTTCTCTCTCAGCCAAAGACACATTTCTTTTTCCTGACATGGACAGCATCAATTACAGAAACAAAAGGTTTCTGTGTGCCAGACCAGCTTCAAGGGTCCGTATAATGTCTACATAAGAGCTCCTATCATCCCTCATCCCCCAGAGAAGCCATGCGTAGCCATTCTTCACAGATTATTCCTGAAATAGGAATAACTTGTGTGGAAAATTGGGCAGTTTAGAAGTGATTTCCTCATCAGGGATATTCATGCCCGAAAAGCATGGACCTTATTTCTTGATTGCTCCAATACACATCCCTTTCTCTTGCTACAGGTGGTTTGCAGTTCTACAGAGGGAGGAGAGGAGCAGAGGAAGCTTTTCCAGCCTCACGTCACTCGGAAATCAGTATTTCTCAGCACTTCAAGGCTTTCTTTCACTCCTCTCACTCCCGACACCTGCAGCCAGAAAATGTTCCCTACGGAGGTCAGAGCCGCCCAGCGCTCATTTTGATTTACCGGGGTCTATCACAGCGTTGGCATTGGCAAAGCGGTTAGGGTCTGTGCAGGAAAGGCGATGTCTGACTGTCACACACAAGTACGGAACATACAGGGGATCCATCTAGTGGAAATGGGCAAAAATCAAAGCGTTTGTGCTTTTCCAGAATATATCCAAGACAAAAAACCAATCACACAAATATCTTTTTCTAACTGATTTCTGTTGTAACTAGCATGCCTCTAAGAAAGGCTTTCTCTGGGTTTTAGCTCAGTCTTCATCCAGAAACCCCTGCAGTGAAAGACAAGACATAAATCAAATTCTCCCAAGAGGAGCCTGCATTACTTAGAAATGAAAACAAAACAAAAAAAACCCCACTTCTCAACAAAGCGTAGAAGATTCACTCCAATCTAAAATAACCTACATAGGTCCCCACATCTATGAACTGGAAATTGCTCTTGCTCTGGTAAACACAACCCAGATCTGATGATGCTTTAAGAAGGATGCTCTTAAGCCCATCCCGGCAGCAGCCGGGTCACCAGTCTTTCCAAAGCAACGTTGCTGCAATTCACACCCCCGTCCTGCGCGGTGCGAAGCACGGGAAGCCCGTGGGTAGCCCTGGGCCGGTTCTGAGTGCTGAGGACCAGGAGGGGCCTGTGACAGCCGTTCTCAAACTCAGCTCCGCATTGGGGTGCAGGGGAGCGGCCCCGTTCCCAGCGGCTCCTTTCTGGGGTGATAGGAATTGCAGGGGGAAGGAAACAGCACAAATACAAGGCCTGGAATGATTTGCAGGGTGTGCAGCCACATTTTTAAATAAAAGGATATGGTGCGGGAGAGAAGAGAGCCTATATTTTAAATACCAGGTCTTTCCTAACGTCCCACAAGGCAGCTGCTCCAGCTCGGCTGGGTGCTGTGTGTCTGTGTTCACGCTGTAAGGGATAACAAGCACGCAGTTTTGTAGAAGTACCAGGATTGTCAGGGCGTTGTGCAGCATCGATTAAGAAACAATTTCATATAAATTCCAATGCCTGATAGAGCTGATTTCATCTGACCTCAGCTTGTCTTTTTCAAAATCTTCAGACTTGGTTCATGGCGTAGAATATAACACAGTAATTTGGGATGATCTTGTAGTCAGCACAAAAAAGCTAATCAGGCTGTAACGCTATTACTAAAGAAAATAGCATTAAAAAGCACCAAATAAAACCTTGAACAATCTGTGAAGTAGTCCCACGAGCCTGATTCTCACACTTGTACATCAAATTATTCTTTTCTTCTAAAGGTTTTGCTTCTTTGAGTTTATAAGGTTTTGTCTTACTCTGAGGCAAGCTGAAAAGCTGGGAAACGAGCTCGTGCAGTCAGGAGCGTTAGCAATCATGAACACGAAAAGACAGATATTTCTTAGTTTCAGCTCTATCAAACAGTCAAATCAAAAATTCATTGTCCACGTGAAACTCCTACTCTTCTAGCTCAGGCTGTAACACCCTTTACCTTGCAAGTGCCACTAACAGCAGGGACAAAGATCTGACCGTTTTAGTATTAATAGTTACCTCCATCTGCAATATTATAGACAATTGTCTCACCCTCGTTCTCACTCATAAAATAAGTTAGTGCATTTTTATTTTGGAAAATCACAGGCATCCCCATGGCCTGAGAAATGGTTCTGGAAAGATACCACTCCAGACTCTGAACATATATTTTTCCTTGATGATGTTGTTAAGAACAAGAAAATGAGCGACATCTAACTCATCTGTTTAAAAATAACTGTGCTGCAAGATGAAAATATATTATTATAATAGAATGGTACTTTTCATCTCTGGAGTATCTGGAAAAGGTCAGTTGAGGCTGAAAGATTTGTCCATTAGGCTATACAGGAAAAATCCTTTGATCTGTATCTAGAACAGAAAACCTACTTATTTATGTAAGATTAATGAGCACTCGTATATACAACACAGCACAACAACCCAAAGAGCTAAATGGGCTACAGGCACACAGGGGAAGGGACATTTGGGGGAAGTATTAATGTAAAATTTTCTTCTTTACATACTGCAAAGTATCCCTGTGTCTGCCTTTAGAGGCAACCCCTCCGATCAAGGGCTGAATTCTAATACTTAAAAAAAGCTTTGTCACAGCTGATCCTGAAAGGCTTTGTCCGTATACCAAATTATAGCTTCACAATTTAGCCACCGAAAGCAGTAATTTCACTGTCTAAACTACTTCTGAAATCTCCCTTCTGAAAAGCAATTCATCTTCTTCCAATAAAAGACAAATTCTTGAACCAAATAAAGTTTTACAGCCTTAAAAAACAAGCCTTGCAATCTAAGGACTATATTTTCCCTATCATTTGTATTTTAGTGTTGCTTACTGGTAAAACACAGAATTTGGTATTTTTTGCATGTGCTTATAGAACATATACATTGGATGAACCCAACTGTTTTTTTGTTTACTGGCACAAATGTAAGACAAGACAAGTGTATTTTGCCCTAAGTTCAAACATAAGAGCAGGTCAGTGTCCTTTTTGGCCAGCGTTCCGTCTCAAAGCAGCATTCCTACCACAAAGTTAATTACAGAGACATATGGTTTTCACTCTGTTGAACCGACCGGGATCTGCTGTGAGAGGATCAGCCGCTGGCCTGGGCTGAAACAGGTTCTCAAACCCTTCTGCAAAGGTTTGAAACAATCTCTTCCGAGACATTTCTTGGGGAAGTGAGAGGGAGAGAGATAGGGGTGAAAAATTAAGGCTCAGCCAACCCCACTGAGGCTGCCCCTTTAAAATGCAATCTGAATCCAATTAAGAAAAGGATGAATAATTAACTTTGGCAGCCTGAGTGCTTCAGAGACATTAAAACGTTGGCCTCGACTGATGAAGGTAATGGTTTTAATTGCCTCCAGAAAGGCTGCTGAAATTCAATTTCTGTCCAGTGAGGCCTTTATTTATATATTAAATAATAATAACAATACAAATCTCTGTTTACCTTCAGCTTGCCAAGCACTTTGTTAGGTACATAACATCATGGGTTTTTTCCGAATTACCATTCGTGTTCAGTTCAGGAGGCTCAGTCTGCTCACTGGGACCACAAGAAGGATTTTTGTGTGGCCAAACCTAATGGCCCTGCACAACCACAGCTCACAGAACAAACAGCCTCGCTTGAGCCAGAGACTACTTTTATAGAGCCACAGACACCACAAGTTTAGGGGAAAAAAGGCCTCTGAGAGTGATGCTTTGCAGGGCAATCACGTTTATCAGCCATTTCCAGCAGAACTGCTTTTGAATTCCCATTCTCCATCAACTCCACAGCTCCTAGTGATCAGCAATAAAAGCTACAAAGGGGGATTTTCAGGATTAAAGGAACCTTTTCCTACCGGCAGCCCAGCCTGGTGGCCGCCTGCTTGCTTAAAACTTTTCACCGTGACATGAAAAATTTAGAATTTTCCCAAATATCTCTGCAAAGGTATTAATTAGCATTCTTAAAACCCCACGTTGTCTTTTAAAGTAGTTCTGGGCAAGATGTCATCAAACAGTGGGTAATCTGCTCATTACAAATCACACACAGCAAGTTTGGAGTTCAATGAAGCCTGAAGGAAGCGCTCGAGTTGTGAATGTATGATAAAGTTTGGGGATTAGAAAATCATAGAATCACAGAATCATAGAATGTCCTGAGTCGGAAGGGATCCACAAAACCAGATATTTGCAATTCGCCCCCACATCTCTGTCTGTTTAACACAAAGCAGTGTGTTTTTTCTGCCTTCATGTCAGGCCTAAGACTTGCAGTGGTTCTCGAGAACTGTTCAATGCCATATTGACAGCAGATTATCCGCTGTGATACCGAAGGAGCTACTTTTGCCCATACACCTAAGACTCGTCCGTCTGTTCCAGCAAGAGCAGACTCATCCTGTTCTCCAATTAACAGCCAAACCAAGTCCATCAGTGAGTCTTACAAGGAGAACAAACCCCAGTGTGGGGCCAATAGTTCTTGTGGGCAGAGAAACGATGGGGTCTTGCCACGCTCTGAGATTTTTCGGAGTGGTTAAGGATAATTAAATAGCCAGCTCCCAGTAAAATTCAATGAATATTAGTATGTCTGCTTTCCTTATCCCAGGCTTGGGCTTTGATCCAGAAACACACATTTCAACTCAGGACTGTGGCTGGCACCCCAGCCAAAAACCTCCAGGTACCCAGCCCTGAACTTCCCCTGCATCAGGATTTGGGGAGAAAAAGGGCAGAAAAAGGCCAAGACAGGAGACAGACCTAACTTAAGAGTACAGAATGACTAAGTTTAAAGATATTCAACAGAGAACAGTGATGGATAAAGGTGCAGTATCATAACATTTTTATGGGGAAATCCTTTAGACAGCAAGATGACCCAGCTGCCAAATGGCTCAGTGCTTTCATTTTCACCATAGGAATGAAGTCTGTGCTATTTTGTTAAAGAACTCTCAAATATTTGTACTTTTCCAAAATAAAAAAGTATTTTTTTTTGTTCTCCTCTGCTGAGTGAAATTCAGTTACTGCCAAACAATTCTCTAAGGTTTCATATCCTGCATCGTTAGTCCAACTTTTTCCATGTAATTCTATGGGATTCAGGACAGAACAAGAAATTTCCTCCCATGTATTCCAGTATCAAATGGCAAATTTCAACAATGCAAAAACCGCAGTTACTTTTGCACTAACCTAATAAATACATCGGCTGATTTATCTTTGTTCATCTGATGGGTAAGGGCTGCCTAAACTGTCTGCAGAGGTCTCTTCAGCTAAGCAAACTGTCAATGGTAATAAACAAGGACCAAAAAAATTGGAATGCCTATCCAATTTTTAAATACGCAACAGAGAAGAAAAATTACTGGGCTAAGGCATTATTCTTTTTATGTTCCCAGCAATGAAAACCATGCTGAGAAAAGTAATTATATTAAAATTGCAAAACAGCAGAAATCAGAGAATGCCACATCATTTCCATTTCACTGTCCTATTAGATTATATAGTCTGAACCTCAGCTGGGTGAAAAAAGTTTATGATTTCAGGCTGTTCTTTTAATCCCCCCTGAGTGCAACATTTGATTAACAACTGCAATATTAGATTTAGGAAAATAATGTTCCAAACTTATAAATTATACACCTATGCCCCATATTTTTAAAACATTTGACAATATTAGGACATTTTCAAAACATTCTTTCTAAACACAAATAGATGCACTTTGTTCTCAGTCAGCCATACATTGTCAAAACTTGCTGTCAAACTCAGCTATAACTGTGACAAAATAAAAACACACACATATTGCCCAAAAGAAGGAATTTGGGATGTCTTTCCTTCTGTGGATAGAACCCCACAGCCGAATCCTGGGCTCCCTAAAGATGCTATGGGTTGTCTCTATAGCTCCAGCTGCAAGATCAGAAGCTTTTAAGTATTTTCCCCTTTATAAATGCTTCTCTGATTCAAGCCCATTGGTAGGCAGCTTGAACTGTATTGATTGATCCTCTCTTTTGAATTATGGAAGAAGAACTACAAATGGGATGGAAAAAAAACATCTAACTTTAGAAATGTAGAAAATGTGTTTAAAGACCCGAACAATTTCTGCCACAGATTGTACGACACTATTACCTTGCTGGAAATGCCCATTCACATATGAACTTTATAGTAGTCATTTTTATATCCTGACAATTGGAAAAGACAGAAAGAGGATAAAATAGGGGAAAAAAAAAAAATCTAGGAGCCATAAACATTACAGCTGTGTCCTGCCTTGTTCATTTTGGAAGGGGGACCCAAACTTCAAACTCCAAGTTGCTGTGGGAGACAATTTCCCCTTTAAAAGAATTTTTGAACTCTGGGTCCCCAGGTGTCCACCATCCTTTTGCTGAAATGACATTTATGTGGCAGATGGTACAAATAGCCTGGCATGCTTTGTAGTTGTTGGATCACTATAAAAATAAAACCTGCCAGATGGCTGGCGTGTTTCCTGGCAGGAGCATAGGGCCCGCTGACTGATGAGAGGAAGTAAAGCTGCCCAAAATAAAATAATAGCGCCTGGATTTTCTGTGGAGTGCTTTTGAAACGCGGCTTCTTCCATGCTGGGTTTGATTCCTGCTGTCTAGGAAGCACCTTGCGCCCTCGCTCCGTCTGCTGCCCCCGAGGAGCACGGCCCACCTCTCTCGTCCCGGTTTCATCTGTCTCCCACCCCAGGAACGGGCATCTCTGCCCTCCAGCTGGGTGCAGGAGGTGGCCTTGAAGCTTGGGATCTCCCCAGCTCTGCCAGCAGAAGATGCTACTCAAGGAAACGTGTTCCATCTCCTCCCCTGCTGCTCCTGTCCAGGCTCGGGCCTATGGCACAGCGCAGGACTCTCGTCCTGCCACCCCACGAGAAAACCACCACGGGGAGCCTATCACCCCGAGTGCCCTCTGCTTGGTCTTTCTCCAGAAGAAGCAAACACAAACCAGTGTAAACATGTCAAACTAAACGGATTATTTCTTTTTCCTACCGCAGCTATATTAATGCACCATTGTCTCCCTAACCATAACACTGCCGGGCAGCTGGCAGTACGGGCTTGTTCTGACCGCACCAGATGAAGCGAAAGCTGGAACGCTGTTCCGTGGATCAAAGAACAAGAAAGACAGACACGAATCCCCAGGAGCGCACCTTGAGTAATGATTTGCTGTGAGGGACTTTTTCCCCCTTTAGAAAGAGCAGCTTGATCAGAGCAATGACGAGGGGAACATGAATTCGTTTATATCTGCACAACGGCTCTGAAAGTCCCACTGACACATTTAGTTAGGGAGATGCAATTGCAAAATTCTCAATCTGACTAACTTGATCAGAGTTGTGAAGACTTCTCAACCAAGTTTCCAAACTCTGATCCTGTGCTGACCTTCATCACAGCCATGCAGCTTCACAAAGGCAACCAAGGGCTGAACGTGTCCCTTCAGGAACGTTCTGCTCATATTCAGCCACGTTTTACCTTCAATTAACTTATTTATTCATTTAAACCAGTTCATCATCACTAATCCCCGTAACTCCAAATAAATGCTATCATTCCTCAAGTTAAAACAAACACGATAAATGAATCTCAGCAAGCAAGCATGAATCTGGGCCAGCTGTGACACAGACTTAACAACAGAGTGATAAAGACACAAATAATTTTGGCGTTCCACGTGGGCCAATTCATCAGCAGGCTAACAGGTCAGTGCCAGCCTGACATCTGAGCACCACATGGCCCAAAGTTTTTCCAAGATTGTCATTTCACCCCTGAAATAAACTTGTTACAACTGCTAATCGCCTGCCTCACTGACAGCAGCTAAACTGCATCCATGTGTCTCAAGCTGATCAGTATTGTTCACATCGCTCTTTCACAATCACTGTGAATTCAGTGTGTTCAAGCTCTTGCCGAAACAAACACAAAATTTGGAGTAGTGTTCAACTACACTTGTAATCCAAGCTTGGTTTTAGCTAATTCACAGCATTCAAAGCTCTTTTTCTCCACACACTACTGTATAGCACACATTTAAGTTAAAATTCCAGAATGTAAATTTTTTCTTTGTGACCTCTCTTTCACATTTTTTCTGAAAAATGGAATAAAAATGCTTTTACATCTCAGCAGATTTCAGTCTCTGTACATTACTTCCAGCTGGAATACAGTAGAATAGTGACTGAATTAATCTAACCTCTTTTGAGTAAAGATCAAGAAGAAAAAGCAAGAACTCGCATGTTGCTCCTAAGAACTTTCTATAATTTCCATGCTCCGTGGAAATGAAGCCCACCCGACAGCCTGCTCCATAAACGTCTAACAATTTGTCAGCATTCCTCATCTTGCAATACTTCAAGTATTCATGAGAAAGCACCATTAGATGCAAAATATCCTACAATTTTGTTCCTATGAATGTCTCACTGAAACAAAACTAACTCCGTGCGAGACATCATAATTCCTCTCCAAGCAGGTGCATGAATTATTAACATGGTTCTGTACCTTGTAATAAAATTGCTATGATAAAGAATCCTGAGAATATATAAAGGCATTTATGCCCACAAGAAATTGCTCTATCAGTGGAAAAGCCAGACTTGACCGTGTGAAGGAACAAAGAGAGGGAGCTAAGCAAGGAGATTCTTGCCTAAATTTAGCATAACTCAGAAGAAAAATCACCATCCTTGACAAAGAGTTATCACAGAATCATAGGATGGTTTGGGTTGGAAGGGACCTTAAAGATCATCTTAAAGGTCACTTATTTTCAGTATTGCTGAATTCTCATGAAGAATACAGTTACTTTTTTTGTACCAAAATACAGCTTTTAATGAAAGCCTCTCCAGTTTTCAGGCAATCCATTCCCAATAATTTATTTATATTTTTTGTGAAAAGCAGAGCCTTTTTCTAAAAAAAACCAGAATCTAGACAAAAAATAAATATTCTGTCAAAAAGTGTTGATGTAGAAAAAATTAATCCATTTCTATTTAAACAGCCACAGATATATAATAACTGTAAAAATAGAACTGTTCGAATGTGGGCAGTTCCATACCCCCACCCTCACTTTTTCTTGTCTCATTTATCTGTGAACTCCATTTATAAAAAGAAAAATAAAATATA
Source organism: Pampusana beccarii (assembly GCA_013399365.1). NCBI lineage: Eukaryota > Metazoa > Chordata > Aves > Columbiformes > Columbidae > Pampusana > Pampusana beccarii. The sequence continues at coordinate 948,130 of VWYH01000496.1, forward strand.
CAAAAGTTCAAGATCAAATACACCACCACTGTAACCATTTCTTAAAGCACTGACAATCTGGTATTCAAATGGGTGATTTATATGGGCCCTTTGAACCTTGGCTCATGAATTTCAGGACATGGTGAATAAACATGTATATGTGTTTAAAATCTACAGCATTTTAACATTTACTTAAGAGGGTTCCAAGGGCGCCTGGGAGAAGTTTCCAATTGTCTAGTTGATTCAGGAGGCTCCATTGCTTAGACATGTGAAGCAAATGTTTTAGGAATTTGTAACTGAGCATAATCTGCTTGTACAGCTCAAACGCCAGGCAGCTTGTCTTTGCTTGAATCTCAACTTCACGCCAATTACACAATGAAGACACCATTTTTTTTTTTTCCCCACTGGTTAATATATTACTACTGCTAGATAATCCTAGGTATTCAATTTAAAGGGTATATCTTGGTCAAAGATTTGGGATGAGATCTTCTGATGAACTCTGAGAGAGGGACCACATGACAGCCAAACCGGAGGAACTGGAATTAAAGCACATCACAGGGATGACATCCTTCATTGGCTTCGTGCAAAGCTCTTCAGGCAAAGCTGCATTTTATTACGTGTATGAAGAGTTCCTAGAAAAACGATACTTGGAAACCACCTGGGGTCATTAGGTGCTTTACAAGTATTAAAGGTAATAACGGTTAGATAAAAATTGGGTGACCTGAACAGGATACCCTCATCTTAAAATGGTTCGACTAACGCAAAGTGCTGTGGGTATTAAGCTCTTTGGACAGCAAACCATGTTATTCCAACCTGTGACCCTGACCTGGATGGCGTTACACCGTCTAACCAGGATTACGGGGTGAGTAGCTGTGCTAACTGTGTTACTGAGTCACTAACTCCCAATTGTAGCTTGGGATGATTCATTCCTTGAAGACTTTGGAGCTGCTCAGCGGAACAACCCTGATCAGAGTTCCCTTATGCTGCAGCCCGACTTGTGCATCCACCTGCAGGAACCCCTGTGCCATCCTCACCAACAGCCCGACCCGCAGCAGCAGCTGTCCTGGCAAAACTGCTGCCTAAAAGAAGAGCAAACCCGTCATTCAAACCAACGAACAAGAGCCTGAGGCATGGACATACAGGACAATAAATCAATGCATCCATGCTGAGAGAGCTGACAAAACCCTGCAGCTGCACCGCAGAGAACACCACGCCGGTGAGCAGCACACGGTGACAAACGTGACAGCGGCACTCCTGCGGTCCCGGTCAAGCTCTTCTTCAGTCTGTTAATTCATGTTATTAGGATGGTGTCTGTAAAGAGCTGAGAATGTGCTAGAGACTATAAATTTGACAGACACTCAGTATACATTTCTTTAAACATATGATTTGTAAATTATTTCTATTGTACATTCGCTATTTATTAACCACAGGTTGTCTGAGCAGGGCTTCATCACTACCCCCATCGGATCCTCCCTGACAGGAGCACACCCAAATAAAGCAGGAAAAGGTCAGGCTTGGCTCTTCATGTTCCACAAGTCTCATTACCAAAACCCTTAAAGAGCCACATCTTCGGCTATCTCTGTCTTTAAAATTAGCCATAAAAGCCAGAGTCATTTGTACAATGTCTTCTACTGCTTATTCTGCTTAATACTTCAAGAAATCATGCCTAAAGAGTGAGAGTAAAGAGAATTCCCACCTACCACAGATGTGTTTCATTTCATGCTCTACTTCAATTACCAAAAGTTTTAAAAAATAAATAAAGTCAAGAACTATTAAAACATCATCCCAGAAAGCAAGATAAGCAATCAATCTAAGCTGGGTAAAAATGAGCCTCGTTTCAACCAGTTACTGTGGTGTGAGGATGCAACTGAGGTATTTATGCTTTGGCTTTGGCAGACAGATTTATTCCTTTGCTCAATCTCACCTTCAGAGGCACCACTTGCATCAGAATGGCGAAGTTCGTGAGGTGGTTACAAAGACACACTGAGTAGTTGAGGTCCCCGCTCTCACGTACACAACCTTCATCAGACCAAACGCCCGTTCCATTGCTGCAAAGCACACAAAAATGGAACGTAATCTCTATCAAGAATGCATCTTATGCAGGTTAATTTGACATGCATTATACTATACAGCAGATATAAAGATTTGAAAGCGATGTCAGGCTGGTGCATCCACAAACACTTCTAATGTCTTCTCAATTCCATCACAAAAATAGTTAAGGAAAATATTGACCAGAACAGGTCCCAAATCAAACCTCTACATGAATGTCACTAGAGATTTTTTCCCAATTTTACAACAAATGAGCGATAACTACATTTTTTTCTTTACATTGTGCAACCCATTTATGGCATTTCACCCACCTAGACTCAAATTTCTATGTTGTGAGAACTATAATATCAAAGTCAACGATCTTGCATACGTCAAAGTCACCGTATCGTATCTGCTGCCTCTCCCTTATCCACCCATCCTGTCCAATTAATGCGCTCAGACTGATTGAGCGTGATTTCTGGTGGCCCGTCCACATCACTTCGTTTCAGTCACTCCATCCTCAGGGGCAGCCACAAGGCCACATCTGGGGGCTCCATGGGCTCAGACACCCTAGGTCGCCCACCCAAACTGCTTAACCCTTTATTACTTTTGATATTATTCTAGGTCCTGAAGCCAAACTGAGTGCTCTGTGCTTTTCTTGGCCCTTGTTTTAACGATGGGTATTACCTCACCCTTCTTCTGTCCTTTGGGACCCTCCTCGAGTTCTCAGAGAGAGTCCGTCATAGGTCAGAAACCAATTGCTTGTTCTTTAATTACCATGCACTAGGGAACAAGACCATCTTGACACAAATAAAACTCATTAGGAAGGACAGATTTCGTATTTCAGTTCCTATCCTGAGGCAAAGCCTCAAGGGCCCAGGCCCCAATGGAAAACAGTACAGAACAATGCCCCAACCATATTAATTTGCTTCAGTGAAATCTGCTTCTAATTTCTCGTAATTTGTGCGTAACCATAACAACGAGTGACTGCCAACAGCTGGGGCGGTTCAACAGACTCGAAACAAAACTTGAATAAACAATGACAGCGAGGTTCCCACGTGCGTGCTGGACAGGAGGGACCACAGCACCGCGGCCACCGCTACAGCCAACAGGCTGATACCGCCGTGGCTCAGAAACTGCTCATCCCCACCAAATTCAGAATCCACTATCTGTATCCTTTCTCAGTTAATTCAGGAAGAGCAACGCGTCTGGAAATCAAAACCAGATGAAATCTATTCAGAGCTTAAAAAAAGTAGCGACTGCTTTTCCATTGTTCCTATTTTATGAGAGAAATTTAAGGTTATATTTAGTTCTCTTTTATTCTAATTTGCATTCAGGGCCATAATATTTCTTCGTTCCACGTGTTTGCCAAAATTCGCAGTTCTGAAACACCTGTCTCACATGGTGGTGTGACAAAGGCACAGACTGAGCCAAAATAACGGCGCTGCTGGAGGTTTGCCATTAAAACATCCGAGAATCTGCCCAAGAGAACACACCCAGAAACCACGATAAGCACAATTTGTATCAGCCTGCATTTTAGTTTTGATTCCAAAATTTTTCAGTCTTTCAATTACCTACCTTGTAAACCAGTGCCTCCATTTCTTTAAGTATTTCCATGAATGCAAGCAAACAAAATCTAGGTAATATCTAGCACCGATTATATGCATCAATCATATGCAATTTAATTAAACCAAGTTAAAGAATTTGAAATTATGTTACATACCTGTAGTCCAGAAATGCACAGTAAAGATGAACTCTGTTACTCTTATTTAGTGCTTGGCTGTATTGTTTGGGAGTCTGCAAGAGAGAAAACATAACCCTGAAGTAAATTTTTAAAAGGACCAAATTCTGCTATTCAACTACTTTAAATTGTTATGATAACTTCAATAGACTTATTCTAGATTAACATGCCATAACTGAAAGCTAATTTTGTCAGTCTTTGTGCCTTTAACACAAACTCCGAATGCGAAAACCCTGGTGTTCAGTCCTAATTTTACACACTGGGATTAAACTCATGGCACTTTGAGAGAGAAATCTGTGTCCCATTTAAGTAAATAGCAAACCAGAATTATTTCTTGTATATAAGCACAAATATATGTGTAATTTTTTGCAGGACCAGGTGTTATTCTTCAGCATATATTTAGCTTTGTTGGGTTTTGTTTTCATTAGGTAATAAAAATCTCATATTTTAGGATTAATAACATTGAAATATATGCATTACAATAGCCAACTCACAGACATTCTCTTTCCACAATAGCGACTATTTTAAAACATACAATCCAACTGAAAGAGCGATGCCATAAATCAGTATTTTATTCTAACACACCTTAGAAATTATGTCACCATAATGCTATCTTCCATAAACAGATTTAGCCACTAACTCAGTCTCCTCCATTCAGGAAGCTTTAAGACACCAATTTCATGACAAAATAACTCAAAATACGTTGGAGTGAAGTAATAGTTTGTTATAGACAAAATATGCGAACTAGAGGACTTCCAGCATCTGTTCAACTCTTCCTAATACATAAATCCCCAAAGTCCACCTTGTGTTAGACTCTAACTTAAAGAATTTTTTTTTTTTTGTTAATTACAAGAGTCTTCAACATAAATCAATCACTGGTGAACCAACAGCCCTCAGATTATTGCAACACAATTCTGCCGACAAGCCAAGAGATAACCAAGTGTTGCTTTCCCTGTTTTGGAGAAAGAAGGGGAAACGAAACCCCCCGCCTCATCCTGCAGAAACTCCACCGGAACGCCTGGTGCCATCTCGCTTTCCTCCCCCCGTCCAACCGCGAGTGCCGGGCACCAGGCAGCACAGCTCCCTCCTAACCGCGATAATGAAGCGTTTCTGCCTCACCCAGGACGCTCGCGCTGGGTTTCCACACGCCCCAGGTAGCTATGCTGTAGATAAGGCCGTTTACTTCTCCTCAACTCACATCTCCAGATAACAAAAACGGAATTTTCTTATCTCTTGGAGCAACATCCCTGGACAAGATTTCTAGTTCCTTGCCTCACCCTGTTCTCCCTAAACCTTCACCACAGAACCAGGTTGCAGGTTTGCTTTGTGAAAGCGAAGTTTGCCATTCACCTGCCGAGGGTCTCTGCTTTCCCCTTTGACTCTGATGCCATCCTGGGGCCTTTTTCCACACAGGGAGCAAAGCAAATGATAAAACTTCCCAAATGTGCCACACTGGAAGCGACAATGGGACAGAACTCACGTCCCACATCGCCAGGAAATATCTCACGGATATAACCCCCAGTTTGCTCGTGCCACTTACTTTCCAGCTGTGGTGAGAGAGATGTGACAAAACCAAATACATGACACTAATTATTGTAATACAGAAGAGCCCTTCCCCACCGCTGGCTGCCCTCTGAAAGCCCACACCAGCCTTCGGGGTCAGGCCGCTACGTTCCCTCCTAGACCTGTCCTTTCTGAACTTCCCGCTCCTTTCAGAACGTGGAAAGCCGCCTTCTGCAACTTCATTTATTTTTGTTAGCAGAGTTCGTTCTGTTTTACCAGCAGCAAGGGCATGTAGCATAATATTTATCCATTATGCTGTATAATGTTATGTCCATTATGTCTATTGCTTCCCTGAAGTAAGCAATTGAAGCAATTCATAGTCAGTTTGCATTACAAATTACTTCACTTGTATGAGAGACAAACAGCGGCTAAGAAAAAAATAAATTAAAAAAAGAGAAAGATCTGCTGTAGCAAGAGCTAAGACCGTACAATAACTGCCATTTCTGATTTGTAAGGTATCTCCAGATAAACCTTGATCCTTAACACGCTGAATGCAAAGGACACCACAGGGTCAGGTTGGAAGAAGACACGGTACTTCGGCTGCGTATCTTTGTACACAAATAAATCCCAGATGTATGCTTTACCCTCAGTCCATGGCAAGGGAGAAATTATTGTTTTTCTCCATCTTTAAACACAGATATCACTGATGAGACAAAGAACTACCCCACGTGAGGGTATGCAGTCTCTGAGCTGTCCAGAAAGGTGTGTGCACCCACATGGAAAAAGAACCGACAAATAATGCGTTTACAAGAGGGGTCCATACCGTTTTGCCTGTTTACTTCTCTTCAAAAACACCTCCCACGTTTTAACACGCACGATGTAGGCCTCAAAAGTGCTATTTATAACTGCATAAACCACTCATCCTCCCAGACTTTGTGGAAGTTCTGTAACAAAACCGTCATCAGAACAGAAAGCCCCGCAACGTATAAGAAACTTGCTGGAATGAGGTGTAAACCCTCTCTGATCTCCACCAGCTCCACTTCAAAGGACTCTCTAATCTATGAAAAACAAACTGACTGTCCCTCAATTCTGCATTTCTTAAGTTAAACTGTGTGTGACAGCTTCTGTGTGACTTGGATCCTGTAGCACTGAGGATATTGATTTAATGACACTGATAACAGAAAGCTTAATATACAAGCAGGCTTTTGCACTAAAAGATTAAGTCGCTTGAGTGCTCATAAAAGCCTGTGAAAGGACGGTTTCTGCAGCCTTCAGTGCTGTGGAGAAGGAACATACCAGCACGCTCAGAAATACAGGGTCTGCGCACCAGTTCTCACCAGTCTAGGTCCTTTATATCAGTCCTTCTGCACTTCTGCAAAAAAAATATTACATTAAAAGAGCAAAGCAAGCTCTTGTTGCTGAGAAACAATGCAAACTCTATGTGTGGAGCAGGATCAGTAAACGGCTCAGACATACAAGCAAACCCCAGAAAGTCGCTGTGTGTGCTGAGAGCATCCATAGACACGCGTGGACGTGTGCTGGGGACACTGGGCACTGCTGGGAACCGGGCTCGAGGCCACGGTCGGTGGGTGAAGAGGCCAAGGAAGGGGTGTGGGGCCGAAAGGGCTGCTGGAAACCTTCAGGAAAACCTCGCTGCAGGAAACGTCATGGACACAACTGCAGAAGAAAAGCAGGCAGGCAGCTGCTGCTGGAAGGCCTGCCAAGGAAGAGCCCCAGCCCAGGGTGGGGCGGCCCTGAGGAGATCAGCTCCTTTCTGCCCTCCTCCCCGGGTTTAAAAAGCAAATATCCAGCTGCAGAGCGGCGGCCACCGTGGGAGCGGGGTGTGCACCTCTGAATTCAGTATGTTTGTTTCCCTGATGTGAAGGAGGACAAATCTGCCGTAGATCTAAACTCAGCAGCTCCAAGCCCGTTGTGTTAGGCTTCCTCGCATCCAAAGCAGATGATGATTTACCCTATTAAGTTCAATCTGGAGATCACTTGTCTCTGTTTTACAAAATACAGCCTTTTGTCTAGTTCAGAGATATCGAAGCCTTGTCTTCTCATCCTCCAAGAACACCGTGGGTTATTTTGAAGGTGGTGAGAAAAGGCCCTAAGACAAACAAGCCTCTGGTCAGCATGTTGTGTCTTTTCTGTGGCTCCCAGCCCCACTGAAATGTTCTTACAGCTGTATGAATCAAAAGCACTTCTGATTCTGCTTTATGGATTAAATTAGAGACTAAAGTAATGCTTCTAATCTAAGGATTCCCTGTTCTGACAGTGACCTATCCAAGACCACATTGGTCATTGACTTTCCTTTCCACCTTACACGATCTACTTCTCCTAATTACCTAGAAAATTAAAACTTTCAGGTACATTCATCTATTCCACTCCCTGGAAAAAGACAAAAAGAGAAAGAAAGAATAATCACCTGTTTCTATAGTGGCTGTATGAGCTGTTTTCTTCCAAGTTGTAAGAAAACTGCATTGCAACAGACCTTGGGTTAGATCACCCAACCATTTTAATTTAGAATCTGTTTGACTGATTCACCCTGAGACGTAACTAGCATATGTAATGAAAAAAAGGTTACAAATGGTACAAGAATGAATTTAGCTTATCAATAGGGAATTATAGTGTGTTATGCATAAAAGCCAAACCTTTAGTTGTTCCACTGTTGCCAACAGAGCTAAGCCAACACGCACTCACTGAAGCAACAAGCAAAATCCTGTAGGCTCCAAGGGTCAACACGAAAGCTCATTGAATGTGTTTCATAATGGTACAATCATACAGTTCAAAAAAATCCCATGATATCAAGAAGGGTGGAAGACTGTGACAGAGAACAATATAAAGGAAAAAAAACAGCGAAACATCAGAGCCTGTAAAGACATCTGAAATTAGAAAATGTTGCCATTTCTAATTGAATATGGATTAGGTTTGATTCTTCCTTTGCCTGAGGTTAAAAAAAGTAAACCTATCAGTTTTCTGCAAAAAACATTTTCTGCAAAAAACATTTTCTGCAAACGCTACACCAATAGCCTTCCCTGGTTCTCAGAGCCGTCCATTTAACAGCTGCTGTATTGGGCAAGCAGTGCGAGAACAAAGAAAGAAATGAAAAAACCCATGAGTAACAGACTAAAAAAACATAAAATAAAAAAATATCTACTAGGTAACGTTTTTACAAAAAGAAGGAAGAGGAGAAGGGAACGCGTGCCGGAATTGGTGAGGCCGAGCAAGGTACTGCGTGCTCAGGAACTCCTGCTCCCCAGCACTGACTACAATCACGGTCCCCCTAAACACACGTGCACAGCTCCCACCCCAACACAGAAGGTACGTTCATGTCAATCGGGTCAGCGCTGGGGAAGCCACGTATCACCTGTGCTTCCATACATTCCTCAAAGACCTCAAACACACAACAGCATCTTCCCTTTTTCTTTCTCTTTGGCCTGGTGCGCATGGGCACGATGAGTGTTTCGTATGTATTTGTTAGCACTGGGCAGGGACAAGTAGTTGCGTGCCAAATCATTGCAGCTTGGAAGCCAGAGCTATTTAAGATGTAATACTGCAGCGCGAAACCACGCCAAACTCCCATTGATTACAATTTGGATTCGTAATCCTCACAATATTGTTGCAAATCATGGTAATAAATGGAAAGCACAGAAAGGCTGAAAAATAGCCCCAGAAAGGAGGTTCGTTTTCATTGGAGATGCACAGAGCTGACTTCAATAGAAGGCGCGCACAAATAGAAACCGTGGGATAGGACCTTTGAAATTCAGTTTTGGCAGCAACCAAGTTACATCGGTAAATATTTGATGTTTAAAAATTTTAAATGCCAGTCAGTGAGAAATGAGGTTCAGCATGGCAGCCTTTCCTTATGTGAGCACCAATAAACAGAGGATTAAACTGATGATCCGTATGAAAGGTTGCTTTAACGCTTAAGCAAAAAAATGATTTCTCACATCCCTTAAAGCACAGTTCTGTTCCAAAGAATAATAAAGTGAAAATATTAATGTCCTCTCTCTAGAAATAGTCTCATTTAAGTAATTAGCAACATGGCAGTCAGATGGTTTTCATACGCCCTTACAGTTAAACACTTATATCCATACGTAAGAACCAATCCAGTACGCACACAGCCCTCTAAACCTGTACGTGATTTCACCAGCTAGGGCTGGACTAAGGAAGGCAAAATCCAGTCACTGACACTGAAACACCTGCGACATGTTTTCTCATTTTGAGTTTTAGCAAGCCAGTTCAAATAAGAGAGCAAGTAAGAGCAGTTTCCTTTCTGTGTGTTATTGATAGAATGGTTTACTCAGGGGCATAACCTCCAACTAGATATCACCTCTCCAATATTAACGAATGCAGCCTGGCTCCGAAGAGAGCTAATTTAAATCAGGCAATTTAAAATGCAAGTTATTTCACTCAAGGTGCCCTCATTGAAGCTGTTTCTCGTTGCTCAGAAGACCTTGTTTTGTTTTAACTCAATGCAAAGCCCTGCGGAGCAGCTTCTCTGCTCTTCCCAGCTCTTGGAACTTCACACCAGAGAGAAAAAGAGACTCAGCTTCATTGTCAGGGATCAAAAAGAGTTTGTCGCACTAGCAAACAAATAAATGAAAGGAAATCTATCATTGTTTTCGGTGGTAGACCTACCCGAAGCAGACATCGCTGAGAGGCCGTAAGTGCTAAATCCTATGGGCCGTACTCCCTTGATCAAGACCTCATTTATGTCTTTAACGCTCTAATGTGATTTAACACGTCTGGGTTAGACGGGCAAGGCTGATCTTTGAGCACAGGTGACACAAAGCTCAAAGTACAAATCTACCCCAAACATTTTGTGAGATCCTGCTTGCCAAGGCCGGCTGTTAAGGCAACTGGTTGTCACGTTCATTCCGCTGGTCCAAGACTGTGCTGCTTTATGCTGCTTCTGCACTTCCAGGTGCCCTGAAAGCACTATTTTTAATGCAAATAAAGTCAAAGACACATGAAGTTTTCTGTACAAACCATGCACCATCATTGCAGATTCCAGTCATACACGCTGTTAGACGCTTACGGGCTTTTTTGGACAGATGAATGAAATATTGTTTTAGCTCTTCTCCATCTTCCTTACAATCAGCAGAATAAATTAGATTTTGTGGTCATGCTGATACAAGTTCATGATAACTTTCCAAAGCTGCTTAGTGAAATAGATGACAATGCCTTTTGTTAGGGCTTTTTGTTTCCTTTTGCTGTGCCTTTTTCTGCTACTCTGCATTATTTTATTAAAAACGTATTGCTTTTCTAAAATGAGAAGCAGATGTTCCTTCTATACACCCTTTCTTAATCTCCTCTATTTTTCTCAACTCATGTGAAAGTACGGCTGAAGGAAAACAACTGGTCTGTTTGATATTGAAAAGTCTATTTAAAAATGGACACGCTTTCTAACCCAGCAGAACCATAGTGAAAAAGGTAAACAAATCTCCTTTCCCCCCCCCCACCCCGTTCACCTGTATTATTTTGACATAGCCAGGAATATTTCCCTTTGCCAAACAACCGTCCAGGCCCGACGCCGAGCTCTGGGTGCCAAGAGCTGTGACAGGGACCAGAAGGCTTAAAGCGCAATCCTTAAAGGGATGCACAGAGTAGAATCAGTTTTAAGAATACTTTTCCTATTAGGTAATATTTCCACAATTCTTAGTTTCCAAAACAGTGCTTGGACTTTTCCTCCTGACGGCTGGGGGTTTTTTTTTGGTTTGTGTTTTAAGAGAAACATTTGCATCAGATGTGAACTGTTCAAGACACTCAGATTTAACGTTTGAACTGCAGTTGTGATTCACAATCCCCACGTTACCGGGGCAGAGGGAATTAAAATCGGAAACAAGAAATAGGGACAAGTGGGCAGCAGCCGACAGGAGCGGGCGCTTGGTCCGTGATGCTGCGGCGCCCACGGACGGCAGCGGGACGGACAGACAGACGGTGCCGCGGGATGGACAGACAGACGGTGCCGCAGCCGTTTGCCTCTATTCCCACATTTCCACCCGTACCCCGAAGAAGACATGTCTAGATTTTCGATAATCAGGCCTCACGAAGCTCAGCTGAAACCAAAACCCATCACGGCAGGTTTTGCAAGATATTCAGTTGGTTTGTCATTACACATCTGTAGAGTTATCTTTGATAACATTTCTTTCCAAGTGAAGGACCATGTTTTAAAGGGCGTTTTGAAGATGTAGTTTAATGAAAGCTTTAGGAAGAGTTTTAATAGTTCAATTAAGAAACAGTACCATGCTTAATGGTAATAATATTTACCACTCAGTACACTGGTTGCTAATATTTTTTCTAGGACTGGATCTGTATATCAGCATTTTCCATTCTCATTAAAGTCATGGCTATGTAGCTGTTGCCTCTGGAAAACAATGCGTCACGCTCTTTGTGAATTATATGTGGCAACCTTTGTTTTATATTGACCCTTTCAGTATTTAGATCCCTTGAGGAGCTGCTAATCATCATCTACCCTTTCCCTGAGCCTGGGAGCCTCCGGGGAGCGGGTGGGACAGGCGGTCAATGGAAGTGATGGGGTAGAAATGATGACAGAGTACGAGAAACATTCCGGCTGCAACGCCACCTCTTCTGACAAAGACTTTCAGAATGATACAGCACACGGTCCTTCTATGATAAGACTGTTGTAACCAGACTGGAAAATATTACAAAAACCTTTTGCTTGCTTAAGGCCAAGATATTCATGTCCACTAGGTGAGATAAGGGGATATTTTTTCTGTACAATTAAAAAAAAAATAAAAAAAGCACTTGGACCCTTGGTTTTATTCCCAAAATCACTTTTCCCATGTGACTTTCCAGGTTCTTTCCTGTCTCCATATGTTTTGTTTCACATTCATTATCCCACCTATTCAGTCTGTAATGTCTCAGACTCCTGTACCTTGTTATGCTTTGCACGGTGGGAACCCAGCTCAAGTCCACAGAGCCCAGCGTAGGAGTCTGCGTTCCCATCCAGCCTAACACTGTGGCTTTTTCCGATAAGCAGCCCTGGATCATCTGAAATCCTCCATAAGCACCCAGTGAGCCCAGGGGCTTCCTGACCCCCAGAGAGATGCATGCTCACGGCACCACTTGCTCCAGCTGCACCAAACATTTAGCCACAGAGCGAAAACCATCTCAAAAAAAGAAATAAAACTAACCCCAACAAAAAACCGCAAGTTTTCTATCACGTTAATAAACTCCAGCTGCTGTCTCAAGCAATACGATCAATACATGAAACGAGGAACCCACAGCAAGAGAGACATGAACAGGAGTGGGATGATTCTGTTCTGATACAGCCCCAATCTGTACCAAACTGGGTCTAACATTAATCCTCATCTTGAAACAAAATACTCATCTTCAATGCTTCTTGAGCAGCAGAGCTGTGTAACACCCTCTCTTGCAAGACTCCGCATTTCTTAGACTTTAATATCCCATTATCATACTCTCCCGACTAGATCTTTCTAGGATTAAGCTCATGGGTTTCTATCGCTTTTTATTTCTCTTTAGTTCTCATTCTGGAAAAAAAAAAACCTAAAACCTCTCTCAAGAACATTTACACTTTTCTTCTGATTTGAATCTTTTCTCCCATTCCTGCACATCTGCCAAACATGAGTTGTCTTTTAGTCTGTTGCATGAATGGGGATGAAGCTCACACAACTATTTAGTGTCATTTTTCATTCACAGGAAGCGTCAGGGTGCCAGAACTGTTTGATTTGTGCATCAGCCACAACCAAGGAATTGAGAACCGCTCTGGAATTAGACCTGGTCCATTAACTCCAGCTACGAGGTTGAGTAACACAAGACTAAGCCATTGAGTTCGTTTTTCAGATGAGAAAACGGCAGTTAGAGGAGGTTTGTGTGCGTCTCCAGACATCACGCACAGGGCTATCACTGCTGATGGGACAGAGAAACAGCCGAGTGGGGCACCCAGATTGAGCAGCTGGCCAGGGAGCCCTGGGGACTGCAGAGACCAGAGGCTGTGTTTTCAGAAACGCAAGAAATGCAGCACTCCTGAGAAAATGGAGCTCTGAGTTTTCTGTATACAGGTGTTTGGGATTTGGGGGGTTTCATTGTTTTGTTCTGTTATTTTTTCAGGATAACCAGGCTGCAAGTTTCAAAGCGGGGGTACCTTCCACCTTCCAGTCTTCTGCCACATTGCAAATAACACCAACTTTTCCTCTTGTTGCTCAAATAAATTTTACGCAAACATTCGACCAAAAGGTTTGCGTAGCTGTACAAGGGGGCAGGCAAAGCAAACCTGCCGCAAGCTCAGGAACAGGCCCAAGCGGCATCCCTGCCCCATTCACCCGCACGTAGCGCAGGGTGCCACAAACCAGCACCTCCTGCCACCAGTCCGAGCGCCTCCAGCGTGAGTCAGCGCCCAGTTCGCGCTGTTTGGCTGGAGCTCAGTTCTTCCATGTGATTCCCGAAATCAGCGGCGGGTCCCTCTGGAAACTGACCTCACGGTTTGAGGAATGTAGCCGTGGTTGTTAGAGCTTGGCAAAGTGTTTTTTGCAAAGCGTCCAAACTCACTTTTCAATTACTTAGCACAACAATTTAAAATGGGCAAAAAAGGAGAAATGTTATGTTTTCCCTTCAGTTGAAATGATGCTAAGCCCCTTTCCTTTCCTCTCCTTTCCTCTCCTTGTTGCACTTCAGTGAAATGTCACTCTGGCGACCTGGATTTCTCAGCATCTCGACGAGATGCAAGGGCCAGCGGTTAAGCAGCACACCAGGATTCCACATTCCTGCCAGCTCCTGGGGCACGGGCACCCTGTGAATCAACCGGCAGCTTTTCTTCTGTTTTACATAAGCAGAAGAAAATGCTTTTAGCTCTAATAAAACTACAATCATGCACAAACAGAAACGGCTGACTGTACAGTTTCATTTGCCAGCGTAATTCTATGTAACTTGAGAAAAATTACAAATCAAAAAAGCAAAAGCCTCCAGCAAACTGCTGCACGTCAGTAGCTTTGCAGGCTCAGGGACGCCCGCTCCATCCCCACTGAACCCTGAGGGAAACTCCCCCGGACCTCAGGGCTATGAGGCGCAATATTCCTGTTCCGCTGTGATTAACGGCTATGACAAAGAAAGCCCGTCCAGTCTGAGGAACACAGCGTCTCAGAACATTACAGCAAATATTTCAGTGTCATCTGAGCGCTAGTTCAGGATGCTTTATGCCATGAAGCATGAAGATGTCGTTCTTTTGCTAAACACGTTATTTTTGGAAACATTTTTGCTAGCATTCATGGGAATATTTCCAACCGGGCAACGCTTCCAATTAAGACCTCCTTTTTAGAGTTTATAAATGCTTCAGTAAGCGGCTGCCAGCCTTAAAAATAAATGTATTTTTTTATAAACAGATGATGGTTAACCTGTCACAGAGTGATACACAGTCCAAATAAGTCAAGAGATTCCTTCCAACTTACAACTTCAGAACTTGTAGTAGCCTCATAACCAAAAGTGACACATGCTATGGATATCCACCCTGTGTCCGTATCATCTACTGCTTATTTAGGAATACTTTAAAAGTGATTAATTAAAAAAATGCAAAGTCATTTCTTACAGAGATGAGAGGCTCTTCCACAAACTCTTGTGGTAATACCAAGTATTTCTAACAACAGAGAACAGGAGAAAGAGGAAAACACAGCCTTCCCCGCAGAGGTATTTAGATTCTCTTCAACACAGTGAGTTACCAGGAGCGTCAGAGCTGTCACTGGGATTCCTGGACCGCCCTGCACACAAACGGCTTTGCTGCAATTAACGGGAACATCACACAAGCACAAAACTGCCCCACGAGGCTGCAATTCACCACGTGAGGACCGCGGGGACAGCCCGCGATGCACCGCTCGCAAATCCAGAGCCTAAAGCACTGGAGCGAAACAGCCTTCGGCCTCAACACAAAGAAAAGGAACATAATTCGAACGCAGTTTCCTAGTTTATGGCCGGTCTTTCATCACGGTCTCCTTGTGCTACACAGAACCAAAAAGCAGAAGAGCCTGGGAAAGGGGGCGGAAAGCTGGGAAGAGGGAAGGGAAAACAGAGCTCGCCCTTCCTCTTGGACTCAGCCGTGTGTGTGACTGGTTTCCTAACCTAAGAGTACTTCACATTAAAAGAATGAAAGAAAATACGACTTTCAAAACCAGCAAAACCCCACCTGAAACCTTACTTACCAGCAGGATTATCGCCGTGCCGCACAAGCCAGCTCCCTGCGGTACCCCAGCACACCAGGTACATTTCCAGCGAGATGCACCCCGTGCACACAGCGGAGGGCAAAGAGCAGCTGGGGGAACCTTCCAAGCACCTGCAGCAGGACTTCAGTAACACAGCCAGCCCTCTCATTTCTTTTTTACACAGCAGTGATTCATTTCTGCTTATTTCCCAACAGCAAAATATTGATCCAACCAGACTCTTTTTTTTATTAGTTTAGCTCCTACTTTTCATTGTTTGCCTTGGCAAACTCTCCAAGTTCTTTCCACATTCAAGCTCAGGAGAGCAGGAGGAGCAACAAAATCAAAAGGCCACATCCAATGCCTCAGGTGAGGCAGCGTGCTGTGCTGCAGGAGTATCCAGAATATGCAGCCTGCAAAGGCAGCTTTGAACAGTCCGCTCATTAAGGATGTTCAGTGCGACTTCTTAACGCAAGAAGTTTTAATGCAACGTTATAAACGGACCTCTCACCACACTCGGTCTCTTCGTGTTGCACTGGGCTGGTGAGGACCTTCAGGGTGAGCACGGCTGTGGCTGAGCCGCAGCATCAGTGACAAGTGTCTGTTTGTCCAGCCCCGTCTGCCTACAAAGTGAGCATCGCTACACAACTCATGGCTTGATCCCAAACCCATTTAAGCCTTTTACAGTCTTTCTTTAGATTTAAAGAAGTTTTGGATCGTTGTCTCCACCACAGAGCCAGAAAAATTTCTCATTAACACTCTCAGAGACTTCAGATTCTGCCAGATTTCATTACTGGAAAGTGCTGCCAGCCCAACAAGAGCTTTGCACACCAGAGCCCTCACAGCACAAAGCTGGGGCCCACTTTAATTTTTGTCTGTTTTTCCAGGTTGCACTATTTCCTAGCATTTTGGGTTTGACTGACTCAGATACAGGTAGCCCTAATGCTCATGAATGTGAGTGCTGCTGAATTCAAAGGAGGAATTTGTGCAAGGGAATGTTCAGCACAGAAAAGTGATTCCTCTATGCAATGCCCGTCCTTTGGTCTGCACCACTGTGAGGATCTTCTTCTTTGTTGTTAGTAAAGATATTTAAGGGATGCAAGATAACTATCACAAGGACTTGCATGAGAAGACAAGATATCTGAAGGCAAAATGTGAACATTCAGGTGCACTGAGTTGCTATTTGACACAACACCAAGGGCTATTAGACATAATCTATATTGCAGATGTGTGCCTTACCCTTGAAGAATCCAGGCTATTAAGTGCTGTTTGTCCCTAAATCCACATGCACTTGCACTGCTCTTAGCTGCTCTTTCTTCCCTGCCCCCAAGGGCCCAAATCATGACAACAATCACATTATTTTTTAATTTAATAGAAGGAACAGTGAAACTAATTCCCGCCCTGGGCAGTCCAGACAGCAGCAATCTACTCTCACCCTTGACGTATTGTATAGAAATGAGATTGCAGCCAAACTGCATCTTTTTATCAACCACCTGCTGAAGAACCAGAACACGGGGCTCCTCTCTGTTCTTATTGCTGGGCGCCCAACACGATCCCTCCGCCTCAGTGGGAATACGGTTAAATATTGAAATACATCAAGTTAAATTAAAGCATACATAGTAACATAGCCCATGTAATAGAAGTACTGCAGAAGGCTGCAGAGGTTGTGCAAACTGCAGCGTGTGGCTGTGTGGTTCACAGATATTATCGGTCACAGCACTCGCCAGACTTGCGTTTGCCAACTTCAGCTGACAAAGAATGACATCCCAAATACCTCCTTTTGCCTGCTTCTTCCTAGTAATTAACACAAGCAGCCTCTAATGTACGTTACACCAGGGGATTGCTATCCAACCGCTAATTCTATCTTCATATACCCATGGTGTTTCTTTTTACTCTGTTCTCAGACCGTTTGGGCACGGCACAACTACAAACTACAATACGTTCTCTGGACAACGCCAACACTGTTTTGGCTGCGGTTGGAAATTACACAAGCACGTGGATGAACACAGGAGACTCAGAAAATACATTCTGTTCACAGAACTAACCCTCCCTGATCAGATTAAATTAGACTGCGGTTTATCTGATAGTAAAAAGGATCACATCCAAAAAAGAGCCGCAGCACAAACAGTCTGTGCTCAGCCCGCCTGGAAGTCTGAGGAAATAAAAGATTACCTGTTGGGAAATTAAAATAGCTTTCTCACACTCAGACAACAAAGAAGAAAATCACCTGCATGCCTGCCCATGAAATTGTTTTGTGGGGTGAAATTACCCATTTCTGAGTTCATCCACGGGACAGAAAACTCAAAGCTTCATGAGGAATTGTTTCTTATTCTACACGAACAAAATATTCCTCTCTACATGTTGTGTGGATGTGGGGGGGACTGTTTAAATTTTGCTTGGCTTTTCCATTTTTGGAGTAATGTGGGACTGGAAAAATAAAAGCAACATGAAATTCTAAAAATTATAATATTTGAGAGTCCTAGTTTTCCATACCATTTCCCCCAAGAAATCACCGAGTGATAAAAAATTGTCCCCTAATTTTGAACAAAAATACTATGACATTTTCAAAACATTCTGAGATTTCTCTCCCGCATCACATTCCCTTTGGTTTCCAGCCTGTAATACAGCAAATCACTAAATTAAATCACACTGAACCTTGCCCATATCTTGTTATCTCAGAGACATACATTACGGCAGCCCAAAGTTTGACAACGTAACTGCCCAATAGCAAAAAAGCCTGTAGGCATTTTTATCAACTACACTTCTAAGGACATACGTGTTATTTTCCTTTTTTGCACATTTCCCCTGTTATTGTACCACTTTTTCCACTATTTTCTCTCGGTATAGGGAGTTCATTCCCTGGTTTTGGTGGCACAAGGATCAGACCCAAGTTCACACCAACTCCAAGCTCGGTCCCATTGGGGTGATGACTTCCAGACATGTCCATTAAAATAAAAGAGAAGGGGTTTGTGGGTTGGGGCTGTGCAGTTCTTGGGGTTTTGTTTTAGTTTTAGAGCATGACAAAGCCTGAAGCCGACAGTGTCATCAGTTATCTGAGTCTTTGGGATGTAAAAGTTTCTAAAAAATCTCGTTTTCATTTTATGAGAAAAAGGGGAGGGCAGAGGAACAACTTTGTTCTGAGCTTGTTTCTGGTATTTAAACTTCTGAGGACAACTTCAAGGCCAAATTGTAGACACTGAAAATACAGGGTTTCTAAAGAAAATGCTATGAATGCCTATGAACTATAAAAGCTACGACAAACCCTGTAATAGTAATAATAATATCTTTCATTTATACATAGTGCTTTTTCTCCCAAAACATCCCGTAAACTATAAGCCCAACAAACTCATCTGTGGCAATAAAAAGGACCAAAATAACAAGTACTGTAAACTTCTGGATTGGAGAAACGTTCCACCCTGGCTCAGATGCTGGCCAGGACTTTATTTCTGGTCAAACTGAGTTAAACTGAACAAATTAATTTGAGTGGCACGGGCTGGTGCCTCCAACTCCAGCGCTGGAGATTTCCCTCCGGAGAGCTGAGGAAGGAGCAAGTCACCACTACAACAACATACAGGCTCTTTACCTGCGTAAATAACGGTTGAGAAAGAGGAAAACTTCCAGCAGAAACTACCAGGAGTGCAATAGCTTTTCCACTTTCAATTAAATCTTTCTGTTGAGATGGTGTCTTCAACAGAAGAATAAACCTTCTCCTGAATTTTCTCCAAGAGACCAAAGTTACAAAAAATAATAATAATAAATTAAAACGTATGTGGATCTTATACGAATGGCACAGCCACTCGCAGAAAATTGAGGCTGTTTCTTTGATGTGCACTACTTCCTATCACATTACACGGTACACAAGAGGTCTAGCTGAAAACATGAAATCATTAAGAAAATAAATGTAGACAGAACTTGGTGATTTATTTTGCATAACAGCTTCTTCTCCAAAGATCCTACTAGCAAGCTGAATAATAAATGTCTGATTCAAATTTATGACGAGTAATGGACACAAACCAAATAGTAAAATATTTGTGGCATATGCAAACCAGCAACTGTGAGAGCTACTCCAGTTGTTTTCAGTTAGCTTTGCTTGCTTTTCTTGAAAAATTAATATCTGTACATCAACAGCCAAGTCCTGGTCTGTTTGAAGGCAGCAGGAGCTTTGCCATTGACTTCAGTGAGAGCAGAGCGTGGCTTCCTTGGTCTTGTTGGGAGGGTGGGGGTGGCGAGTAGTTTGGTTTTTGTTAAATGTCTAATGGAACGGGAAGACTTCTGAAAAACAACATCACACGTTATCCTCTAATTAATTTTTACCAGTGATGCAGCATCAATATATCCTAAAAATTTCTGCTCCAGGTCTTTGTGTTCAGTGCCAATACGGCAAGCACTGTGCACACACAGCGTTTCAGCTCCGAAGAGCCAAATTTCTAAGTAGAAAATGGTTAAGAACAAAAAAGGTTGAAGGATTGCTGTGCCCATTTCACAGATGGGAAAACTGAGGCATAGAATTATTATGGAATATTTCCCTTCTTGAAATAATTCATCACCCTTCCCCTTCTTTCACCTAAGCGAACCAACTACATTTGAACAGTTTGCTGAAAGCTACAGGAGCAGACTATACCAGATCCAGAAATCAGTTTTAGGTATCAAATGCTTGGTCAGTGTAAAACTGTCTTTTCAATCTTGTCTTGTGATTACAGTCTTTATACAACAACAGTTCACTAGTGTTACCATCAGGGGTATCACAGCAGCCCTAATCAAGGGACCGTGTGTAAGGATTTTAAAGGCAGTGAAAGGATAGAGTAAACATATGAAAATAAGCTTCTTATGCAAATAGATTAATCTTAATAATTATCCTTACAGAAAGCAGATTTGCATATTCAGAACTGCAGTTATGAACAAAAGCAATTTATACATTAATTCTAGAAAACTGTGGGTAAAACGAATAAAACAAGCGAATGCTGAATAAACTTGCCAGAAGATCACCCTTGCTTTTGTTTCTAGGAGTTAGAAAAAGCCAGAAAGACTGAGACGTTGTGTGCTCAATTGGAAAGATACCAAGCACCTGAATTTCTTCCACCCCAACCCAGAACTTCCAGATGTCGGGGTTTGTATCGCAGGCAGACCCGTAACGCCAGTTTAGGATAACACAGATTTTCTGATGGCTCAGCTTGATCCATCTGCATCACAAGGACAATTTAAAGTTGGAGTGGGCATATGATGGGAAAGGGATAATAATGAGCAGCAGTACATTGGCAGAAAGATGAACTCTACCCAACCCAGATCATTTCCAGTCTTTTTTCTTATTTTAACTTTAGAAAGCTCAGAAATCTGGGTCACTGCTCCAAAACTTCTTGGTTTACTTTTAGCAGACCTGAAACTTGGCCCACAAAGTGCATCTTTTTCAGTTTCATGGGAATGACAGTTGCCTGAGGTTGGCTGTAGTGCCTGGCTACCCACAAACCAGAAATGCCATAGGAAAAGCTATTTTCATACCATTTATGCCCAGTCCCAACACAAATCAAGAACTGCACAGCCTCACACTGTGTTTCTGAGTTAACAGTGTCTTTGAATCTCACTAAAACGCAGGTTTGCTTCAGAGTTTGAGTAAAGGTTTACACAGTGTTCATGTTCATCCATTTTACTCTAATTTCCTCTGTTCTCATAGTCACTCCTTCAGGACTGAAGAAGTTGCCTTATTCCACAAAGCCTTCAAGGTTTTCTGGAACAGCTGGGTTTAAACTTCACCCTTATAATTTAACTTGCCGGCCAAATCTTTTCTTTGGTTTAGGTTTTTCTCTACGTATCTTTTTTTGTACCTTTCTGTAAGAGCCATTTATGGGTCAGCTCTTTTCCTGCACTCAGCGTTCTGAATCAATACAATACGATTATTTTCTCAAATTAAATATTTTGACTTAAATAGGTCTCTGTTGAAGACAGGTCTTGTACAGCATTAAGATTTAATAAGAAATCAGGCTTTAAAACAAATCTAAAGGGCAGATTAAAAAAAAAAAAAAAGAAAGAAAGAAAAAAAAGGTATTTACCTGACTAAAACTGAAAGGCACAAATACCCAAAGCCTTGCCTGGTCATTTTTCTATGTGCAAGAACAGCCTCAAATGCTACCAAACAGGAATAGAGTTGCATCAGTTCTCAACGTCCATGGCTACATGAAGTGCAAGGCAATGGAAAATAAGGCCTATGTTCTCAACACAGCAAAAGAAAGCCACGGTTTTCTGAATTCAGAATATTTCATAGCAGTTGACACTCATTGGGAACTTTGACCCCAAGGCAATTAATCTTGTAAAATACTGCAGAACCTTCTTGCTTGGGGATTTTCCCCAGGTGCTTCCATCAGTTACCAGTCAGCAGAGTAGGAGTGAGGGGATTTGGATAAGGGAATTTATCTCTACCAGAAAAAGACGACGGTGTGGACACTTGGGACGATTCACCGTGTGGCTAGGTTTCTCAATACAGTAATTCAATATAGTCTGAAATAGTCAAAGACAAGACAAATCTGATTGTAAATAGGGCCACGGAGACTATGGTTAACTTACACATACACATTCCTAACACCCACTAGCACAAGTTTAAAGCCAAACACTTTTTATTTTTTTCAGAACCTATTTCAGCTTAGCTGAATGACATTTCATGATTAATTATTTTTAAAAACATGGAATGTGAAATGAACATCTATTATTTTCTAAAATAAAAGGAGCTCAATTTTTTAAATCAATCTAGATCATTCAATCTACTTGAAAGGGCAAATTGCAGCTTGATTGTAAGCCAATTATTTTGGTGGAGATCGTGTGAATGACTAAATGTATTCTTCCACAGGCAGTATTTGCTATTTGAACACTGATGTTATTTAATCAAAGGATGAAAAACGTCTCAGGTACTTCAGGTCAAAAACTGATTGCAATGAGTGTAGTTCCACATACAGGCTGTTGTACTTTTCTGGAATGGGTCTGTCAGCCTCGGACCCCTGAGTCCCAGGCCTCAAAAATGGGTTTGCTGATGTTTGCGGAGGAAAAAGCGCAGAGCCAAGCCCATGGCTGATGTTCCTTCACTGCTGTAATAACAGCAAGGCCACAGCCACCCGGGAAGGTGACGTCCTGTGGAAAAAGCAGCCACGGGGCCTGTGGGCTGAGCTGGTTCAGTAGAGCACAAGTGCATCCTCACCGGACTCATCTGCAGGCCTTGCGCTTCACCCGTACTAAACGGCCCTCAGAAAACACTTAAAACTTCCTGAGCAGGTCCCCACTGCTTGGTGCATCAATCACTCTGCTATTATAGCCTAGATTGCAATAATAATAAAATACAATCTTAGAGTTTATATTCTGAACAATAAATTCCCTCTCTCCAGAAATGTTATATCTAAGGAACAGCAATGCAGAACTCATTACCAAGAGCTGATTATGAAGACTGTGACCATGCTCTGGGTTATTATAATCTGATTAGTATAATAACCTGTTCTATCCAGCTCCATGACAATTCAGTACAGATTACCTTGAATACTTCAGCTGGTTGTGCTAACCCACTGAGAAGTTCTTCCAATTGCACCAGCTAGCATTAACTTAAAATGAAAACGTTTACTGTGTTAAAAATAACCCTTTCATCATGTAGGAAAAAATATCCCCTTATTTGTATTTATCTTCTCATTCTTCACATTTTGAGTCATGTCTCAAGATCAGCTAAAGAAGCCCTTATTGTGATTCCAAAGATCCAAATCCTTGGAATTTACTCCAATACTTTTATTTGTCATATTTATTGGATCTGATGTTTTTCTGGACTCTATTCATACTCTGACTTATGAGCTTAATTGGGGTTCATTTGTTTTGCTGTTTAAAATAAATTAGGACCAGGGTGTGGGGGCTTTATTCTTCCTCATGATCTTTATTTTGTAATATTGTGCAATGTTAATTCAACATTCTGGTTACTATTGAATTATGTCATCTTATTAGGAAAGACCTTACCTAGCTATTTAAAAGATCCTCTCCATTTCAGAACTACTATTTCATTTAATCCCTAGAACATAAACCGAGGATCTCATCTGGTTATACTCAGGCTAGGGATGAGGAGCCAAAGCATGAAGACTAAGACTAAACGAGCAGCTGTGCCTGAGATGAGATGGTTGAGCAAGGGACTTAAGTTCAGCCTCCTAAACACAGTCTTAGGGTGGATCATACATATTCTTAAAATAAACAGCAACAGAGGAACAACTGGGTAAGCTAAGGCTTAGGGAATATTGAAAGGTCTTAAAGAAAAAACACAGTAGAAATATATGATAAATTATGCACTCAAACAGATTTAAGTAAAAAAAAAAAAAAAAATAAAAATCACGGTTCTGGAAAAATAGTGATTTTTCCCGATACTGCTGGTGCTGGAAATAGCAACCACGTGTCTAGATGGCAGAATTCTCGCCCCTTCCTGACTCCATTTCTTCTTTGGAATCAAGAGGCATCCATCCCTGCTGCTCTCCAAACACCTTTGAAACCAAATCCAGTCTACATCTTAAGCTATTCTACTAAATAAAAAGAGAATAAGGTGATACAAAATCTTTATGCTACTACAACTAATTCCTGCGCTACCTCCTCATATTAATAAATTGCAGAGCTTTGCCTGACGGAAGCCCAGAAGACTTGCCGCACGTAAGATTTTGCGCAGAAGTGTCCAATGGAGTTCTTGCACGGGGAGAACGCGGTCTCCAAGGAGCGAGCTGCTGCTCCAGACACGAAGGCGCACGAGAGCATGTGCGCTCGAGATAGAGAGAGAAGAAAGACCCTCCTCATCTGAAATGCTGAGAGCAGAAAGGCCTTTTCTTCTTGATTCCCAAGGCTCGTCGCTGACTCCTGGCGCACTGCTTGGGTTCTTCTTCGAGGTCAGAACACTTCAGAATCATATTTGTAGGGTTTTCAAAACACCCGAGCAAGGGCCACTGCTGAGTTGTCATCAGACTCGCTCAGCGGGGTCAGGAGTCAGCACAACAGTAAAGCACAAACTCGGTTCTCTTGCAATAAAGTACAGAATCAAGAATCTCTTGCAGGGTACGCAAGACTTTCCCCCAAGAAAACTCCAGCCTAGCAATAAAAAACTGCAAAAGGCCCTCAAAATCTGAATATTGTAAGCATCGGTTAAACGCTTTTGTTGTGTTTAGGTCTGAAAATTGTTCACGGATAAACCAGATGTTTGAAATTGTAGGAGATGGGGCTCCCTGGCAGATCTCTGGTGACCCTTGGGGAACTCGGGGATAACGCAGAAAGGCAGAAGACCTGCTTGACAACCACAGGTACATTATAATTACACAACTGCCCGCTCACAATTTGTGCTAAAATCTTGGACAAGGTAGAAAGGAGTGAAAGGGAATGATAATTTAAAATGTTATTTCCATTATCTCCTTTATGTGGATAAACAAGGCTGATGATAATCCAGACAGAGGAGACACCACCTCAATTAAATGAACTTTTAACAGCAAAAATTGTTAGGGGACAGCAGTGACAGCTGGTGCCCTGCTAACAACCCCCCGGTCAGACACCTACTCCTGAATTAAAGCCTCGAAGTGGGAGCTCTGCCCACAAAATAACAGTTGACGTGACTGATTTCTGATGAAATAAGCACTGAAGACAATAAGAAAATGCCATTTAAAAATAATACTATGCTATTCCATTGAAGCAAAGCTGGATATTAATTGAAGTATTCATAAGAGAAGATGCAAAGCAATTCTGCTGGAGGAATAGCAGGGCACTGCAGGGCCAGATGATGCAGACAGAAAAGGAGATTGATGGGCTCCAGAATATTCCCAGTAATTATTCTTTGCTCTTCTTTCAAATCATGTTTCAAAGTGGTTTATGAATTCACCTCCATTAAGCTACAGCAGATCAGACAAAAGCAACCCCAGGGAAACACTTTAAAAGAAACTGGATTTACCCCTAGGAAGAAGCAGCCCAAGTATATTTTCTCCATGAGGTTTCTCACCAGCTCTCCATTTCTAAAAGAGCCTTCTAAGGGCACATTCCACACACCTTTACCTGCTCTCTGCTGTTCTGTGCACCCTGTACGGGGATGAGTTTCTTCCCAGCTTCCAACATACCTGGTTTATCCCATCTGACAGCCAGTTCTTTTCATAAAGTCCTAAGTTATTTTACTCCTCAAATAACCATTTAATCTTGATTGTTTTCTTTATGCATTTGGCAAACAGCAAATAAAAAATTCATTTTGATGCCTTCAAACACCTTAGACCTGCTTTTCGGTTCTGGGATGACACCTTAAATATCCTATTTGCCTCTAAAGGAAGGCACACATACAGATTTCAGCCTGTTTAAGAAGGAACAGGAAGGTGAATACATTCAAAGCTGCTGATATCTGCAAACTCCAAACAGAAATATGAGCACTGACCAGTGGAAATACATTCAACTGCAGGCCTTCACATACACCCCTCTTTATTATCTATCTTTTCACAAAGTTCTGGCCTTGTACAGCTGCTGCACCTTACTGGGTTTCATTTTCCATTCTATTCATTCAGTCCCATCCATCTTGTAATGTTATACAGATGGCATTGAATATATTGATCCATCTCATAGTTAATCAACCTAGCCCTTTCTTGACAGCAGGGACTGATCACAATATCCCCCATTTCTCCTGAATTATCTTGCTTACTCTTAAATGTTCCCCAGGAATGCTCCCACAACAGAACCGCCCCTTCATCCTTCTGACCGTGGAAGTCTCTGCTATGCCCAACGAGGACCGTGAGACAATAACTGCTGAGTTCATTTAGTTTGCATTCCAAGGGTGGAATCCCTTCTCGTTAGTATGAAATCAGGTACCAAACGTGCACGTGAGACAGAAGAGGGTTAGTATTGCTCCAGGCAAGCGTGCTAGTAAGGTAACTCAGACTGCAGATTCGGTGTATATCCTACACGGAGTTATGAACAGACTTTCAGTATTTATCTTCTCACTATTTACCTGTACAGATACTGTTTCTATGTTCTGCCTTCTAATTCAAGAATCAAGTTATGTTACACATTTGCCGTTGTTGATACAGACTATATCCTGGTGTGCAGTACAGAAGTAACAAATAGCGAAGTTCTTAGTACACTGAGATAAAACTCATTAAAGACAGAATAATTCATCAATTTCCTTCGAAATTGTGATGCAAAGGTTTTTATGGAAACACTCTCAACAGCATATATGTATTCTGGACATAGCAAATTACTCTAGCCTAAGCAAACAAACCCATTTGTCTAAAGCGTTTCTAAGAAATACCACAAAATTATTTATAACTAGTAAGGACAGAAACCATCCCCCCCCCCCAAATGTTACAGCACATGCAGAGATGTAAAGAAGCAAATACACTTTGTACACGACAGGCTATTGCTCTTCTGAGTAATTCCCTGTATTTTCATTTGAAGCCCGTTTGCTGCTGCGCTCTGAGCAGCAGCTGCAGATGTAACTGCAAGTGGCTGGTTGTGCCAAAAGGGAAAGATTTCACGGGAAACCCTAAAGAGCCAACCCCGACCCTGCTTGGGAGAGCAGAGTTCTCTGATCAGCACGAGGGGAGCTGCAAACTGCCTGCAAAACAAGAGCACCCATCTGGCCTCCTTCCACCAGGCGATGAAATCACACTGCGGGGGCCAGCGCCGCTCCACAGATGTGCTCTGCCTTATAAACAAACGAGCGAGGCGTCCTGGGAACAGGCACTTTAATGCACGAAACAGATCGTGTTCTGTGCTGCCACAAGCACAGAGGCGGTGGAGTGAGCAACCGACATCTTCATCTGCAAATACTCCCAACTCTTTCCTTG
The DNA here is from genome assembly GCA_013399365.1 of Pampusana beccarii. NCBI lineage: Eukaryota > Metazoa > Chordata > Aves > Columbiformes > Columbidae > Pampusana > Pampusana beccarii. The sequence continues at coordinate 975,354 of VWYH01000496.1, forward strand.
CACCGGGCCCCTAACGCTGCCTTCTCAAAACTGGTTTCTCCAGCTCCTGGAACTTGGTCCCTCGACCTTCGCAATGGAACATTGCAGCAGATGCGGACAGGCCCTCCCGTGCCTAAATACCTAATAATAACAACACCTGATACCTAAGTGGAAATAGTGACTGGTGCTTTGTGATTTTCTGCCGTGGCTAGTTAGATGCAAGGGGTTTGGCCTGGAGCAAGAGAAAAGATGACGGATGTGCTCCCATCTGCAGGTGGATCGGAATGGTGTGGATATAGCTGTATTATTACACAAAACTGTCTGTTCTTCGGCATCTGGATAAAAAAAGGCCAGGCACTCAGTGCCTGGAGCAGGGCCAGCAACAATTTTCCAGAAACTAAAGTGCATGCCTGAGTGCCAGACATTAAAGTAACTGCCACCAGGGTGGCTTTTTTGTGACATCCTGAACTCATCACTTCTTAGGGTTTTCCTTCTTAAAGAAAGTTGAGAAATCTCATTGCAAGGGCTGGAAAAGACAGGACTTGGCCCGACTGAAAACAGGCTGAGAAAAGTTACCCTCATTGTTTTTCTTTCTGGCCTGAATGGTGAACAACAGAGATGATAAACAAGGAAGCAACAGATGTTTTAGTGCCCATTTGGAAAGTCAAGGGATTCATATACCCTAAGAGACCATATAAGAACTGCAGTACTTATGACTAATCCTTCCACACCATAATCCAGGCTGGATGCTCCCTCTTGATTTCCCAGCTTTGTATTTAAGCACTCGCCTCCTCTGACCTTCTTAAACCAATTAAAAAAGACCTTGCAACTTTTCTTGCCATCCCACATTCAACAAAAGCCCTCCTGAGACTGAGCATCCTGGAAACATCCTGTTAATGTCTGAACCACCAGATATCTTAAAATCATTTGTACCTTTGAGATGATCTTTCATTACAGTTCAAATGTGTGGAAAAACAAAGAACAATATGGAATGGGTAATTATTTCAAATTCAATAATTATCCAGGGGCCTTTTTCTTTTTTTCCAGATGTTTTAGCCCAATCTGACTGCAGTTCCAATACACCAGCTAATGATCTAACTTTCTGGCCACAGTGGGTGGTCCAAAAGACCTGTAAAAAAGACAGGATTATATCACAGGACAAAGTGCCTTGTTTTATGGATTCATCCCCAGCAACCCAGGTCTCTTGGCAGAACTAATTGGAAAGACCTAATTCTATGCAACCCCTCCAATGCCAAAGTCTTGTATCGGGTCATGCCAACAAAAACACCAAAAAAACCCCAAAAACCAAAAAATGAAACAAACAACCAACCCAACCAACCAAAAAAACTTTCACCAACATGCTTCAGGTCACAACGAATTTTTAGAACTCCATAGTCACGTTAGAACTGTAGTAAGGCCACATAAGGTAAGGCACAACCATTAATGGGTATCCCTCCAGAAGACAGTGTCTGAACCGAACTTTTCTCTAAACTAGAGGTAAATACCCCCAATTTTAGAGCAGCTAAAGGTAAGAATTAGACCTGGCCTTGCTCCCCCACGACAGCGTGGCCAAAGTGGCAAATGCCCATCAACAGCCCGGCCCCTGCAGCGGGAGGGAGCGCAGACCCGGAGCAGATCCGGTTTGACTCACCCGCCGTGTTCACACCTCCTGCTCCAAGAAGGTATTTTGAGAGCGCGCAGCACGTGCTGCCACCCACCACCAAGACAGAACATTCCTGGAAGGGAGTTTCTCACTTTATTTTGCAGCTGACATAACCTTAAAGGTATTTTTCTGCTTCAGCATGTGCATTTCATTTTTTTTTTCTCTAAGGCAGACTTTACAAGGCTCTTGTTTTTTCTCAAGCAACAGCTGTCAGGCTTGATGGGAAGAGACTCTGCTTTTTACAGCATATAGTTACAGAACAGAGACCTTAGGCCAGTGCTTTGGCCACACGCAACCAGAGAAAATCTTCCTCTGTCTTACACAAGAATTTATAGGATTACGATCCGCTGGGTCTCTTAAGCAGTTCTGCCGTTAACATGGAACGTGGCTCACGGCCTCTTTACACGGTTGTTCTAAAGTTGGGATGAAAATACTGCCCCATCCAAATTTTTGGTCCAGTTCCCACCTCTGCTGTATTTTCCACCCGCAAATGTTAAATACAGTACCCCCATCTTCAGGAAATTTTTGATGTGTTTAATAATATTCCTATGTTACTCCTTTCGGGATATTCATTGCTTTTGAGAAAGCGTCTTGTTTCTGCTCCTGCTGTATTTTAGGCAAGGCACTGCTTTCAGAAGATCCGGGTTTAATTTACATTTGAGCGCCTGCCACTGCACAACGGCCATTCCTGATGAACATGGCCAATAAAGCTCACAGCGTTACGACGTGCTGCTTCCCAAGATCAGGGCCATTCTATAGCATCAGTACAAACATACATTAATTTTTAAAAGTTGCTTTTATAGTCTAAAAGAAATTTAATGCCAATAGTACTAGAATACTTATTAATGAATCAAGTTTTTGTCTGCTTTATCAAGATTTTCATTGCTTAGAGATTCTGATGTAATGGCTTGCTAGGAACATCATATCTAGGAAGGAAAATAAAGCTGGTTCAGAGCTGTGCTCCTCAGAATATTTTTCCCTTCCCTTGAATTAAGTTAGCGTGCTAACTGGTGTCTGATAATAGTTATTTTATGTAGATATTTTTTTCTGAAAAAAATCTAAACTACTGACTTCAATTTTGTCCCCTGAAAGAATTGGGTACATATATCTTTACACAGACGATGCTAAAATGGCGCTATTTCTATTTCAAATTAAACATCTAGTATATCTTATTGATGATTTTTAGAAGATGAAGGTTCCTCCAAATTTAATGAAAACAAAAGCACTGTATATGACAAGATTTTTCACAAGGACACTGTTTTTTCAAACACCATTAATAGAGAGCAGCTGTCACACCACTAAGAAGATCTGTGTAACCTGTAATTACATTAACCATGAGGAACCGATATATATAGTAACAAAATAGGAACACTACTCCCAGTATTTGAGTATTGGTCTACTCAAGTGGCACTGCAAAAGCCCTTTCTTTATTCCATGCTCTTTAATATAGTTGATATATAGACGGCAATTCTCCTTCACGGATCTTATTTCCATTAGTTTCAAAAACTGTGTATCCACAACAGCTTAAATCAAATCCCATTAAGTCAATGGTAGCCCACCCACTATCTTTGATCAAACCCAGCAGAAGGAATTAAGTTATTGTTTGGATCTTGGAGCCAAGACCATAACGCTTCAATGTGCCAGTTATACAGTAGAAATTAAAACAAGAAGTTGGCTTGCAGTCTAAAATTGCTTCTTATTTTGCAGTTTTTAGTTGTAGGAATAAGAACATTTTATTGTAATATTACTGCAATTGCTTATTTTTCAGATGGAAAAGACAGGAAACCACCTAGCAGAATGTTAGGGAAAAAAAGCTTACAAAACCCTCAGAAATATCACAAAAAGAGAGCATAAGAGCAAATTTCAAAGGAGCAACTGCCCATGGAATGTTAAGAGTGGGCAGTCCTGTGCCTCTCTGATCTCTGTGCATGAAACCCGAGTTCTCACAAATGGGTTTGACTCTGCTACACCAGGAAACGAAAAGGGTTTCAAAAGAGACTTTCTGTTCAGAAAGAAAATCGGGGAAAAAAAAAAGCAGGGTACTAAAGGGTTAGCTGTGCCAGTATCTTTTGCTAAAGGCAATCATTACTACAGAATTGGAACAGTTAAGCAGATGCGTGTGGGATAAACCAAACAGAGCTCAAATATCACGTCTCCAGTGATAACATTTTCAGGGGAAAAGTCATCCCCCTTGCCCAGCTCTCTCCATCACGCACATCCCTCCCCAGCACCGCGCTGCCCCATCGCTCGCGGTTCCTTAACGCCCAGAGGTGCCGTAGCTGGACAGCACAAACCCTGCAAAATACGTACACGGATTATACCAAAGGAATGTAGGGCAAGGATTAAATTATAAACCGCAGTGACTCCAAATGAAACAACACAGCAGGTTGTGATGACCATTCGCTACGGCTGTTGAGTACCTGACTTTGCAGATACGCCAGACTGGGTGTAGATGTGAGAAAGAAGAGGGGACTCCTGGCCTGGCTGAGGTTTGTATGATAGCCCAGGTGGGGTCTATGTTCCTCCTCCTTCCGTGTCTCCAAACTACCCCTCCTTGACTCGGCACCTAGAAAATCTGGTCACCTTATATATAGTTGGCAACACATCAATGTACAAGTCCACGCTGCCATCTGAAAGCGATCATTTTACTGCCCGCGCTGGAAGAACGTTTCCCCGCAGGAATATGGAATTTTATGAGCGTTATAAAAAGTTACTGGCACCACAACGTGTTATCACCGCGGTGTAAATGACCGACGTGCACGTCAGCTACGGCCAGCGGGGCCGGCAGCCAGGACCCGCTCTCTGCTCCGGAGGAGCCGAACGGGCAGTGGCCCCCGCGCATCCTCCATCCGCGTGGAATGGGCCCCAGCCAGGGGGGACGGGGCAGAGCAGAAAGCTCTCGCGTCACGTATTGATCAGACGACAACTGCAGCGCAGACAACGTTCTGACGGCGTTCGTGCTGCTGCCAACAAGAGCAAAAAATGTAACGCTGTTTTTCATCAGTAGATGTGAAAGCTGCTGTTAGCTGAGCCTTGCTCTCAAGCTTGGAATAAATTAAAGAGAGTTTATTTGAATATACATTAAGTATACTTTGTTCTTAAAAATATAAGATACTTAGATTCTCATCAGGCCACATGCTCCAGCTGCACAAAAAGGGAATCCAGAGTGTAGGCACCCTCCATGGTCCTTTACTTGGGGGAAAAAAAGAGCATCCAAGCCTTGAGCCAGTCATCAGAACTTCTGCAGCTCAAGTAACACCAAGTTTTGGATCCTCTAACTTAGCCCAACCTACAGCTAGACGATGAGCCTTTACCTCCCGCTCAGAAAGCCAGTGCCACGAGGCAGTGTCGTATGAAGAATTCTGTCAGACAAATTAGAAAGACTGCGGCTCAGACTGAAACAATTAATCTGTATGCAGGGCTCGTCACCATTCCCCGTTAGTTTGGAAGCTCCAGCCTTGTCAGCGATCCATCAGTAGTTCCAAGACATATTTTTATTTTCAGGGCTCTATAGCTCTGGGCTGAGCACCATTTGTGGTGTCATCAAAACATATAAAACCTGATTCAGTCATGCAAGAAGGAATGAGAAAAAATAAAGGACTTTTATAGTCTCAGTACCTTTCCCTTTTAAATTTTTTTTTCTCTCTCCAAATGCGTTCATTAGGCTTAAATGTTGCACGCTACAGAAAATCCAAAATGAGGCAAGTTTTTCTCAGCAAGTAATCCAAATTTCAGTCATTACAAATATAAATCTCCATATCTCATCTGCACAGTCCTTACTAAGCACAAACGGTACCTCTAATTCCTTAACGTGTCTCTGTTGCCCACCTCACCATATTGGCCACCGCAGGGACCTGCCCTGGGAGTGCTGATCTGCTTAATTTTGCAGCCAATTAAGACACAAAGGATGGGTTTTAGCTGAGCAAACCTAGATGCTTATCACTCCAGCTTCCCTTCATATCAGTGGGGACAAATGGGAGTAGTTCAGCCAATACATTTTAAACAGGTACTTTGGCACGAGATGGATCATATCCTGGAAGAACTAATAATAACTGTACAGAACTGCACAGAAAATCTGTGCTGGTGAGCAAACACGGAGATGTCAGTTATACAGGATGTAAAAATACAAAAAGTTCTTACTCTAACACATCTTGACCCAGGTCTTCAAATGCAAACAAGGTGCAAGATTCATTCAAATAGCGGGTAACTGGATATCCAAATACTTCTACAGACCTAGCCCTGTACATTTCTGAATTGCAACACGGACCCGCTGGAACAGCAGTGAGTGAAGGTCCAGTAGGAGTTTCATTTGCTCTTCATCTAGTGTGAAGGGCGAGAAATACACCCCTGACGTTTTGCCTTACTATTGTACAGTTCAGAAGCTAATTAACCCTGCTAGCATTAAAACACACTGCAGAAGTCAGTCCCAAATGCTGTGGCATGAAAATTATTTGATGATATGAAAGAAAAGATGAGAAAGACATAGAAGCTTAGATACCAAGTAATAAAATTATGTTCTACAAGGCTTGCCTACCAGCCAAGATAGGGATGAACTGTGTGCAGCAGGAAAGTGTAAGCGAAAAGCAGGTCTTTCAAAAGTAGCACTGGTACAGAGTCATTGTATTGATTAATTGCCTGTATACAACTGATCACCATATTTAATCCCGTAAATCTCAGGAGGGTTTTTACATGTCATTAATTAAGACAGAATCAGAATTTTGCCTATTTGTCTCAAACTGGCAACTGTTCCCAAGAGCAAAGCAACGCTTCTCTGAAACAGAAATGGTGCTCGTGCTATATTTTCTGCTGCTATAATAAACTATTCCCTGGGTGATTTTCCTCCTTCGCCCACATCTCTCCTACCCCCACTAACAGTTCGTCTCACTCCTGGCAGATTTTCAATGTCAATATTTGTGCTCCTTGGAGGAATGATGTACATGAAGCCCAGCTGCTCTGCAAAGGAGGAACGTGCGAAGCCGCCCCAGCTCCTCGGTGGCAGCTCCAGAGGACTCAGCACCACGTTCACAGGGCCAAGAAAGGGACCGTTCAGGCCTCGGCTCTAACCGCGCTCTGCCGTTCACCAAACTGCACTTCAAGAGCCAGGCTTAAGTTCCAAAGCTTTTATACGGCAGCCTGAGATAACAGCCCAAAACACATTTTTAGTGGTAGCGCTCAGCAGGTTTGCAGGAGTCACATTTTGGCAAATTTTAGCGGGTTTTGGAAGTACAAAGGCTGTACAACAATATTCTGGGGACCGCTATGGCTGAATCTGGCACCGTCTTTCCTGGAGATGCCCTCGGTTACCACCAAGTGCCATCACTTCAGTAACTTAACGTGGACTCCTGCTGAGAACCCGCTCCCACCAAATGTTTGTCCAGTTTATATAACCATGTTTTTTCCCCAGTTTGAGCAAGAACAAACAAAACCACTGGACTAGAAAACAGATCATCACAACAGTTTCATATATTGAAATCAATAGAAATCGGGACTTTAATACTTCCAGAAACCTAGTGGAAAAGTTTTGTATGAATCACAACACAACCATTTTATAGAAAGTGAAACTCAGAAATCAGAGATTAGAATAAAAATTCAATACTCTTCCGGCTTTTTTAATTAGTTGAAGTGCATAATTAATGGCATTACATTGCAAGGCTAACTTTCCTGACAAAGAAAAATTGATCCAGTTCTGAGAGCCTTGAAGTAATACTCCTAAAAGAAGAACTAACATTTGTCTGCCATATGCAAAAAAATAAGAAAAAACAAAACTAACAAAAAAAACCCCACAACACACACCAAAATCCAACTTCACAAATCTGAAATTCTGCAACTTGCTGAGGGTAGAATTGTCATCCCTCATACCAAGTGGGAACCAGTAAGATTTCATCAGTGTAGCTGAATAATTACAAACATCATTCAGGAAAACCAAATTCCCTGGTGTGTCTGGTGCTTCCTCAAATTTATTCTCTTGCTGGCTACTCAAGTTGTGTTTGACATCAATTATCACAACAGGAAGCAAGGAATGAAAAATACAGACAGCAGCACTCCTGAAATTATGGCTATTGAATTGTTCAAAATATTTTTAGGCTAATAAAGTCTATTGTAAAAAATGTTGCCAAAGAGCATCGTAATTCACACGCAGCTCAACATGGACCAATCCATTCCTTAAGTGGCACAGGATATTATTTTCCCTTGTAACTTTATATATTAGAAGTCTCCTTGAGCATTCAGTTCAGACATTCTCTATTTTATAGCCACAAAGAAACTATGGAAGGAAAGTGTCCCCTGTGCATGGGTGCATTGCAGAAATATTAGATCTTATGGAGGCTTTTTGTACCATCCCATACGACAGGGTATAACAAGCTCTCCAATGCACAAAGATGCTCTGACACTGGACCCAACCTCTCCCCTTGCTCCTGTTTATCCAGAATGCACAGTAGAATCTCCAAAATTTCGGTATTATCAGCAGTTATTACATCATCACACCGAACCAAGAGATTTAGTCACACTATACAGGATTAATTTATTTCACAGCTCTCTGATTAGCATGAATGCAAAATAAAGAAGTTGATGACTTGCACTGGACTAAAAGCTGGTGACTAAACATTTTTCGCTAGATGATCAGCTGTGCATCTAGGGATTAATTCCACCCTAATCCCGACATGAGCCGTCAAAGCACATTTCATCAGCCGAACCCCGTAAGTTCTTCCTACCGTGCACCGTACTGAATATAAATAAGAGGAGTGGTTTAATTCTAGGATGGAAGAGTTACATCTTCCTTCTACCTAAATACTCAGGCTTAGTTAAAGCCTCACATTATCTGGCACAGCCTGTTTTTCAGCAATATGGAGTTTAATATTAACATTAAGCATATACAAATATATAAATATCAGGCTATGAGATGACTAAATTAGGATAGATATAGATATATAAATACAGATATAGCTAGCCAAAAAAAAAAAAAATAGTTAACCAGATTAGACTTGCTCTAACTAAACCTGAGAATTTATTTTAACCAATACTGGAAATACTAATCTGTTTCTTTCTCTGAAATCAACCAAAAGATTTTTACTAAAAATACCTGTACCTTTGAGACATGACTCTCTGCACTTATCCTCACAAGGATTTCCAAACTGATCCCTACATAACGCACATTGTATAGCCCCCTGTGCTAGTTGTACACAGGAAACATCTCTGGGCTCAACCCTGGCAGAACAAATAAAACACCAAAATCTAATAATCTGAGGAAAAAAAATTCTGAAAGAAAAAAATCATTTTGAAAACAACCTGGGGAAAATAAATTAAACAGGAGAAGGTAAGGAATTAATTTTTTAAAAGAACAGGTTAATGTTCCGAAGTAGAACTTTAAGCTTATCCAACCTTCGTTTAGCACAAATTAATTACTTTTCTATTTCATTTATTGATGGGATTTGTCTGTTTATGATTTCCACGTATATCTCTTCTTGTTCAGCACTACCAAACACCCAACTTGAGCCAAGCACTTGGCAATGGGCTTGATTCAAATCGCATGAGTAATCCCCGTAAAAATGTTGCTACATTATTCGCTCTCCCTCCTAGGCCGTGATGCCCCGGCTGTCACAAAGTGTGAACCCGCCTTGATCCGGAGCGCGCTCTCCCCTTTAAAGGGTATGTTAGTCATTAAACGACAGCTCGAACCAGTCGAGATCACTGAGATTGACGGTGGGTCCTGCAGAGGAGGAAGGTGAGAGAAAAAAAGGAAAATCCCTCCTCAGCAGCCCCACTTTTTCTGCTAGAAAAACAACGAGTTTCTTTTACTAGCTCTTAACATTATTATCAGCTTAATACCAGTATCAGCTGTGTTGCAAAGCAGAGGGATTCGAGTTGCAGCGCCTGGTGTAACCAGCACTGGGGAGGGAAACGAGCTAAACCAGAAATTTGAGCTCGCACAGATTTCTCTGAAGTCCGACTCCTCTGCTATTTCTGAGCTAAAATTATCACTGTTTCCCAAGCCAAGCTTTTTTATTCATATTGCGTGGAGTAAATACAAGCATTGTTTCAGAGCGGGGATGTTACTGTAACGGAGCCCATACTCAGCCGCACTGCTGCCCTGTAATTAGCGCAATTTCAAGCGACGCTGGTTTTCTGTAGAAGGAACGCCAGGGTGGAAAGGGAAAGGCAGCTCACACCACCGCTGAGCAGGTGCCTTCGTTTTCCATCACCGGTTAAATCCAGCCCTTCAGGAGCGTGAGAAAAAGGGCAGACTTCCCTCCAAAATCTGGGCAGTTTCTCCTGTACTAATGGTGCCAATCACCAGCAGCAGAGAAGAATCTTTGCCTCTATTAAATTGTGTAACTGGTATCTCTCCCTCAACCATCCCCACTTTTCTGTTCTGGTTATGAGGACTCCACTCTGGATGTGCATCATATTCTATTTTTCCCATTCAGTGGTCCGAGGCAACATTCACAGCATTTTCCAGCAGAAATACGTATATTTAAAGGGAAATAAATAATCAGTTTGCATTAAGCAGACAGTGGACTTGCAGAGTTCTGCAACTCCTCTTCCTACTAACTATACATTCATTCCATTTGGAATGTGCCCACGGCTTCTTTATCACCAGAACGAAGCAGAAGACAACTTTTCAACCCTCGATGTCACAAGTTGAACTCTTCCAGCCACAAACCCACCCTGAACCCCCTCGCCCAGGAGCATCTGATGGGTGTAACCTGCCAATAAGCAGGTTTTTTAAGATAATTTAGGGATTTTGAATCTAAACACAGCTTTTTGCAATTTCAAGTGCTCCAGTTTACTTCTGCCACTCCAGACCAGCTGGAGCTCATCAGGAGAGGTTTTACAGGATCCACACTCAGTGGGGATTAGGGCCTGGCGCTAGGTTATTCCTTTCTGTTTATAATTTTAAACAAAGTTACTAAGATCTGAATGTTGGCTACTTCACCTCTGCAGGAAATTTTATTCATAACATTTAAATATGTATATACTTGTATTAACATTATGCAAAAAAAAATACAATTTTTTATAGCAGAAACCCTGACAGTTCATTAAATGTAGCACAACCAGCTGGAATTCCTGCAGTAAGACATCACCACATGCAAGGATGCTTTGAGGATGTGGTCACTGATGAGGAACTTAAACAAGAGGAATTAAATTGAATTTTAAAATTACTTTTGCCACTGGGACAGAACTCTCCATCACTGGACCAGATTTGATCATGTCAAAGAGAAACCCTGTAATTTCCTCTTCTCCTCCTGTGACAAATGTCCAAAGTCCTAGTGTGAAGTAGCACAAAATGCCACCATTCTGTAAAACAGGATAACTGCGCAATTCATTTCTGGGTTTATAAGTCAGCAAGATTTTTTCAAAGTTTATTGCTTGGTATTAACTGACCTCCAACTGCTGATGCACTCTTACTCGTGAGCAGAAATCTGAACGAGGAAAAGCAGATTGACAAGGGCTGATTCCAGTCACCAGTGGTTATTTTCTTCAGGCAAGAGGTAATTTTATAGCTACTAAGTGGAAGCTGGCATGTAAAAATGACCCACATATCCAAAAAATTAAAGTCAGCAACTAAACTTAAAATTGAAAGCAAACTTTACTTCTACACTTCAAAAAACATTCAACCGCTTCCTGGTGCCCTCACTCCTGTTCCAGTATCCACCTCAAAGGCAAAGGACTCATTTACACAGAAACACTGAGGACTTGTTTCAGGACAGATAAGTGATAACACAAGGAAAGAACCGTGCCTCCAAAGGATTAAGTCTTTTCTGACATGGAAACGAGACCTTCTATGAATTACAGCTTAATACAATGCAATCCTGGTTCTTACAACAGGCAATGTTCAATATACTTAATGAAAATCTATATTTTTTGTTAGTGCACCTTTCTAGGCTTTTAGAATGGATTCCCATGAGAAAAGTCCTAGGACGTTTCTGGTAATAACATTAACAACACAGAACTATTGCTGTATTTTTAAGAGATGCTGTATATCATCATAATAACTATGGGTATTTTAAGGTCGCCCAGGAGCAGGAAAATTAGCTGTAACTACGTTCATTTCTCATTTCAAATCAATGGATTGTCTGTGTTCTTTATAACAGAGATTTAGCTTGCATAACAAAGTGCTGAACTCCCCATTGATTTTTTTTTTAAAGTACAAACTTTTTTTTTTTTTTGGCCTAGTTGTGGTACACCCTAAGAGTCAAAGTTTTAATTGCATTTTATTCAAGTTTTTCTGGCAAAATCCATCCAGGGAAGAATTATACCTTCGTTCTGCAGATGTGAGCAAAAGTCATTGTTTTTCCTCAATCGATATATAAATTAGTCAACACTTAACTCACCATAAAAATAAATTGGCTCCACATTGATTCGTCTCTCTCATGGTAGTGCTAATATTTGTGTACAAATGGGAATCGGTTCTTCTGTCGTTCTATTTTCCTATCAGTAATGATGTTAAACAAACCTCAGGATATTGTGCACTGCTGGCCAGACAAAAGATGATGACCAAGTACCTTTTAGAGACAAAAGTCCCATTGCCTCTCTGAAGCTCAATGAAAATGTTCCCTAACCTTATCTCTACCTCCAAAACTGCAAGAACTCCCAGCGTTTTTTTATCATGGGACCACGGCTGAGAGCAGAGGAGCTCTGCCCACCCACCTCCCAAACACACAACGATGGATTCCGACATCCTACAGCTCCTGGTTCCCCAATAGGGGAGAAAATTGACAGGGAAGGGAGAAACTTGGATTGAGATAAACACACTCTAATTACAAAATACTAAGACACTATTAGTAAATACATATATACAAAGAACAGAAATAAAAGATATCCAAGGCAACTCCTCGCGCGCTCTGCCCACACCAAGCAGCCGGGCCCAGGAAGCAGCGCCTGGTCCCAACCCCAAAGGGATGGAGAAACAAAAGGAGAAAAGCAGAAAAGCCCAGAGACCTCTGCGAAACAGCAAAAAGCCAAAGAGAACGTCCCGAACCCAACTCACCTGACTCGAGAGCCAGAGCGAGAACAGCCCAGAGAGACAGCAGAAGATCAACCCCTTCCTTGAATAATCAGTGACGCCAACGGGCTGGAACGCTCTGATTGCTCAGTCTGTGTGCCCATCCAGCTCTGCCCATCCATCCCCCCCCTCGATGCCTCACACCTGTGGGCAGAGCTCAGACCAGAGCAATTACAAAGAAAATTAACTCATTTTCACTCAAACCAGCATAACTTGTTATTTTTTACTTGTTCCCATTACCCTTTGCTCTGTTAAACTGAGAGCGTTATGTGGAACAAAACAGGCAGCTATAAGAATGAGATCGGTATCCACTTCAAATGTTTCTCCCATTACTACAACAAGCAAACAGTATTTTAATGGATGAAACAGGTTTCTAAGCCACATTTTATGCTCTTGGTTTAGTCATTATATTCAATCATAAACTTACATAAATAGCTTCACTGTTACTCTTTAAAAAAAGGTATTTACTTTAACACAGTGATCTTGCAGCCAGAATCTTTAACTTTTTAAATTCTACTTTTAAAGTAGTGAGTATATTGAACTAAACGACAGAGAGTGCACTAATATGTAGTATGATAGAAAGGACCCGTGCTGCTAACACATAGAAGGTTTCAGGGGGCAGACAGCGCTGAGCTGCTTTTTCAAAGCTGTTCACACAATAGCGTAAGTTTCCCTATTTCCCACAAGGATGTTAAAAAACAACATTTAAAATAAATAAACACACACACCACAAAACACACTACACGAGGGCCACACCAGACCCCGAACACGAGTCACAGCTGAGCAGCCGTCAGCAGGATTAGCAACACCTGAGCGTTCCCCCAGGTGGAAAATGGAAATAACCATAGGAATATTCTAGCAGATAATAGCTGGCTGCCTGCGAAGATATTGCCACTTCTAGGAGAGAAAAAAATCTACTCCCCCAATGCACGACATAAAGCACAAAAGCTCTACCTGGAGTCCGCAACTCCCACACAGCCCGTGTCTGTTCTATATAGGCTGTTCCACAGACACGTTCATACCACACAGATATGGATTCTACTGACTGAAACAGATAAGTGTAAAATTTTTATCTGTATACCACAATCCTGGTGATCTTCACGGTTAAAATCAACGCGCATAAAGAAAAAACACACAGGTTTGTCTAACAGCCTGCTAGTAAACCATCATACAAAAGCACGAGGAGGTACCCGAATAAATAAAGCAAAGCACATTTTATAAATGATCTACACAAAATACAGAGTCTTCTCTTCGTAAGTGCCTCTAAGAGGCAACTGGGGACATTCAGGAGAGTCCTTAGTTTGAAAAACTGTCAGCAAAACAACACTTTTCATTTCTATGCCCTAGGCTCTTTTCACATATTTGTTTTCTGTAGCCTACTCCATTTTTTATCAGAAGCCCAACAGGAAGAGGATAAAATTGCTTCAAAGTAGCTATTGAAAGAAAAAGAAAAAGATAAAATATGCAGAAGAATATCGGAGATGTTTTCTAGGAAACATTTAAGAATTGCAATCTTTCTTTTCCATTTCCCCTCAATGCTCTAAGTGGGTCACAGAGGCTGCCTCATGCCAGCACCTCGGAGTTTGAGCTCAGCTCTTCTCTGTTCCTCCGACAAGACAAAGAGAGATGCCTTTATCTCCCAGATCGAACCAAACCAGTTACTTTTTCCAGTTTCCTGCTGGAATGCGCTAATTTGGTGAAACTGAAGTCTCTTAGCAAAACTGACCAGTTTGAATAAAACCAAGATTCTCAGATTGTCCTGTTCCTTGTTTGTCAGACTCAGAATGCTCTGCGCTCCGGAGAGGACCATTCACACCCAGTGACCCGAACCGGCTCCACTGCTGCCCCGGAGATGCTCTGCCCATCATATTGTATCTGCCCTTGGAGGAGTTCTTTCTCTCGGTTTATTCACGAGAACATTCAAAACACCTCCATTATCTCAATGTGGATTAAGACCAAACACAAAAAAACCCATAAGTGAATTCTTGTTTTTGACAGCTTTAACGAGAAAGCAGTAATTCACACCATCCTATTGTAGACTGCACAAACACATCCATACATAATACATAAAGGCCTGAAGCTATACTTGTCACTTCACCTTGTTCAACACGTGCACTAATCAGCCTTTTTGCAGCGATGGAAACAGAAGTCATTGAAGCGTAGTGATTGGAAAAATATAATATTGTAGTTACAAATGCCACCTGAATTGCTACTAAAAATTCCCACAAAAATTAGAAGAGAAATATAAAGAAGCCGTGAAGTTCTGAACAGCCCTAACAACGGCCTCGACTTGTAGCTTCCGCTTCACTTACCAGTTTGTGGGTGAGCTGGATGGTGATCAGAGGAGACCCTGAGAGATTGTGAGACAGCTCGGGCAGAGGTTCCACTTTGATGGAGATGAGGAAACTGGTTGCTGAGATCATGTAACCTTTGTAGGCAGCAGCTTCAGCAATCCTGGGAAAGAAACAGAACATATTAAGGAAGCAGAACAACAAAAATCATTTAGTTCATCCACAACAAGAGGAACACAGGACCTGCTTTTTCAATTCAAATCAATTAATTTCTGTAGGGGAGCAAGATCTGGCCCCAAAAGATCCTATAGGGCTAGAAGCAACCGCTACAAACTATAGGGAGCAGCTTTGGACGTCAGGAGATAATATCATAGGTGTCCTTCATTCTGCTCCTCTTTTGAAAAGGTTTACACCTGACTGAAAGTGCTTTAGATAATCAGAGAAAATAAAACACCTAACGTGATCTAAAAATAACCTAATGAAGCAAAGGAACCTAAACGAGGAGCAAACTTGCAGCGATTTCAGGCTGTCTAATTAAACATGCATATCAATGTGTAAGACAGACTTAGATATGATGCATATAAACATCTACGGAGGACTATATTTAGAAGTAATTTATTGCTTTATTTTGAAAAAAAATGAATTATGTCCACCTAGGTTTGTTAGAGAGTGAGCCAGATCACAATACAAACAGCCGAACCTGACTAAACATCTGATTTAGTCCAGGTAATACTTTCTTTTTTTTCCCCAGCCGAATTAATTTTGCAGTACATAACAACCCTTTTATTTCTGCTTTCAGCTCAAACTTATGACTTTGACATTTCCACACATTCAGGAGTAACTAAGATCCATTTGGCTGTACCGTAACGTTTTACACTATCGGTAACAAACTGTGCGGGAGTCTGTCATCCAGTTACCTTCAGTGGGATTCCTACAGCTCTACTCAAACTTCATACGAGCAGGAGCAGAACTGGGCTCAAAACCTTTTTTCGGTTTGATTTTTGTTTTGTAAAGAATCAAAACTGACTCCCCTGCGAAAACGCTATTTATGCAGTCTGGAAATAGAAGTCGTCTGTCTGCACAGCACAAAGCTCCAGGAGTTTTGGTTTTAGCTTTCCACCACAAAAGGAAAAAAAGAAAGTTGCCCTTAAGAAGAAAATAGACAGGCTTCAAATTACAGGTGCTCAAGTAGCACAGGGCTAGAAAGAACATAAAAGAAAGTCTTTAAAACAAACTACTCTGGGAAAACCTTGTTATTCCACTGCAATATAAGCTGAAAAGTTAAAATAGTACAGCACAAAAAATGAAAACCAAGCAGAAGAGAAGCACATACTTATTTTCAAAAGATTTTTTGAATACCTGGGGTCTGATTCCACAGAGGAAAATCGCTAAGCTGGCATTCCCTGCATGACTGGGATTTTAGAGGCTGTTTTGGACCGATCTGCATCTAGAATTTTACAGACATGATCCTGTGGTGCATCACAGTTCAAGTAGTTTGGATTAATTATAGAAATCTCAGAGACGTCTGTTCTCCAGTGTCTTTGTGCTTCTCTTTAACAGCACCGTAGGGCCAGATCCCTCCTTCTCCAGAGCTGTGCTAGCACGTTCATACAGCTCGGTGGAACAGGAATGGGTCTGCAGGTTGTCCCGTTCCACAACACCCAGAGAATGTGCACAAAGCTGATACAACTGTTCTATTTTGCTATGTCAGAGCCCCAGGAGCCCTATGACAAGGCATTAGAATACAGTGTTTGGATATGCAGCATCTTTAACCATATTGTGCTTGCTAAACTTTGACTGAAGTCAAGACCATATTAACTCTTTTTCTCTCTTTCAGAAGTCGAGATTATAGCTTTTTATCTTCATAAATTGCACTGATCCTCCTGCTTGAAAAACAAGCTGTCGTAAGTTATTGCCTCTATTTCTTCGTGTCAGTAAGGAATACCGCACACTAATGACACGGCTCCTTTACAGCCAGCTGCTAAGTGCCCTTCTTTTGAGAGAGCGCAGGATAAACAGCAGTACAGCTTGCTGCTCGATTTAAAAACGCCGTTTAGGAATAGCTGTGTGATTATCTCAGCGTGATCAACGTGATCCTAAGCCAGGAGTCTTTCCCCTAAGTTCACCAATGAGTCCCTGTGGCCGTGACCTCCCTTGTAACCGCATATAGGGAAGGGGAATCCCCGACGAGATGCTGCAGCTTTCCTTCTGCTGTCAGAAACAGCTCAGCGAAAAGTCACAGATGGGAAAAGATGAAGAGAAAGTTTAAACTAATCTAAGTACCCCAGTGAAGATCAAATACATGAAATCCTACTAGCTTAAAAGGAAAGTGTAATGATTTACATGAATGGCCTTGCAAAATTCCCCCAGGAACTGTATTTCTGAGAGGTATACAGCTCTGCATTTACTTTATCTTATCTGCTAATGATTTCATTGATGCAGCGTATAAAACAAAAGGTCTTTAAAGCATTGCCTGGTCTCCTGTTATAAAGTTACCTTTACAGGTTTCTAGGATTAGGATTCAGATTTTATCTAAAGAGGGATGTTATGTTTTCTTATTTGTTTCATTTAAGTGCAAGCTTTATCTTTATGTATGTCAGGAGGAAAGATGTAATTTCCTTTTATGAGACAGATTAAAATTATGACATTCTAATACCAGATCTGATGAATGCAAGGAGAAGACAAAAAGACAAACATGTCGCTCTGGGAATCTATTTTACTAAAGCATAAAACATCTAATGTAAGCTTTAATCTCTCTCTAGTTAATGACTACTTCTTCAATATTGCAGAATCAGGGTTATGGCTCGTAATTTATTTACAGTTGATAATGACACGACTGCCATAAAGGTGTATCACTAAGGTAATAAACAAGCTGTTACAGCACGAGAAGTCTGAGATACTTACTTCGTATCCATAGGGTTGATATTATGAAAGAAATAATGCATGTTATGGTAAAGCAGGCCGACGATGGTGATCCAAGCTGCAAAAAGGGAGCAGGGGTCATTCCTCAGAACAGCGTAAGCAGGAGATGCTTCTCTCCTAGACCTGGAATGCCATGGCAACTAAGAGCCTTGATTTCTGTCACCTTTCATGTCTCCGGTTTAGCAGAATTCCGACTATTCTTTAAGTGAAAAAGTACGAGCAGCACAGCACAGGAGAGAGGTACCAAAAGAAAACAGAAGGATGCCTGCCCTCTGCAACTCTACTTCCAAAATAAGTTCTTAAAGTCATCAGTTGACAATTATAAATTCGAGGATGCGGCTAAATGGTTTTTGTAAATAGTGTCCCGCAAACCTTGATTAAAACAGAGATAATTAACCCCAAACATTGTTATTTTGGACTCTTGACTAGAGTTTCATATTTGTGTCACACCTTCCTGCTGAGATTATTAAAATTTTAGCACAGATATGGATTTCTGAGTTCTGTGGCTTTTTTGCCTTGTCTGTAGTTTAAATCTTGTTTCTGTAGTTGCTGTTGCTTTAACCTGCCATTTTATACTCTAATTTAATACAAAATTTTACGTGCGATTCTGCATGAAGGGATAAGTAATACCTGATCTGACATCCTGGAATTTCTTGAAATAACCAGTTCAGATTATTAAAAATAATTTAATAATTTATAATTTATTAAAAATAATTACAGCTTCTCTGATGTAAAAAGATGTCAAAGTTAAATGGCTTCAGTCTCTGTGGCCCAGCTGTATTACTCAAGATTAATTCAAGTAGTATGAAAATTCTACCACATTAATCATTCATTAGTATGACAGGGCAACTGCTGCCTCTTTACAGTCAGTATTCTCAAGAGCAATCAAATTGGTTATTTGGAAAAATAAAGCAACCCAAAACCTGTTCTCAAGCAAAATCATTTTTAGATAGCCTGTTTACATGGCTCTGCTCTTCCCTTTACATTTTTCCTTACCTTTTTCATGAAAAGCTTCGCTGGGAATGGAAATATAACTCTGTCCTCGAGATGGAAATCGATAGTGGGACAAATTCAGAGTCTGAGGATGCATTTTGACCAAGCTGTAATCTGTGCGATAACCCAAACAAAAATATGATACAATCAATAGCCTCTACAACCAACTTGGCTATTTGACTAGACCGCCCTAATAGCTACGGCGAGTCTTGAACGTAAAACACCAGATGTTTGCAGAAAACAGAGTAAATTCCCCAAGTATAAAATTGCCTTTTATATCTGACTCCATGCACGTACTGTCAGTGTACCATGGATCACTTCACCCACGCTCCAATCCTGAGCTCACCGGGGCACGCAGAGCAGATTGATAACACTCGTCCCCTGCCATTGAAGGCGTCAGCTCAGCCCTGCAAAACTCCATTGGAAAACACCAGTGGCCAAAGAGCACGGGCAATAATTAACGGTAGCAGCGAGTGCTCATGTTCTTTGCCCCCTCACACAGGTCTCAACAAGGCAGAGCAGAATGCCAGAGCAGACAAATCACCTTCGCTGCCTGTGGCACCCAGAGACACAGGCGAAATTACCGTTCTAGGATGCTAAACGGCAGGAAAATGAAATTCTTCTAAAAGGTCAGAACAATTCCTATTATTTACAATTTATTGCAAAAACCTCGCAAAATTAAGGTTTTGTAGCACCCAGACATCTGCAGCTTTGAAGTGCTGCAAAAGAGCTCTAAGCCCTTTAACTGCCTATTAGTGTAACTAGATTCATTTCCTAGAATTCATATTCTAAATCCCTCCCCAAACAACCTCAAGGAAGTTCAAGTACAGTCAGAGCTGATTACCCCTGGGCTACCCGCACGGTCACCTTTCCACATCTGAAACACACCGCTCAAAACAGAATATTCAAACCAGCAAATTCCCTGGTTTGATTTCCTCCTCCACGTTGGCGAAGGAGGGGCCGCAAACACGGAGACGTTTAATTTAGGACACGCAGACAGTCCAGAGAGAACATTGCTGCTAAACCGCACCTGCCACAGATGACATGCCCTCCACAGTTAAAGGCAACGAGTTTTCGTCCAGATTGCACGTCATATGAGCCATCACGCTGTCAATAGTCTGAATTAAACTTCCAAATACGTGAGCGGCCTGGCGGAAGGAAAAAAGAGAAAGCTCTACGACCAAAGAAATTGCGGATCACAGCACAAAATGCCAAGGTGCCACGTTAAATTCCCGTGTGAATCATCACTCAACTGTCCAAAGGCAAACTGTGAATTTCTCCACATGTAGCAGACAAAATGTTACACAAATTGATGGCACCTATAGCCTTCCCTTATAAAATACTGTGTTTTATAGAATGTCTCCAAATGACTCTCTGCCCCCACCAGCCTTAGACAGTCATTTACACTCAGGATTCAGCAGAATGAGGCCAAGAACTGAGCAGATTATTCTGACAACATGGGAAGCCTGGTATCAGATTGCTTTTGGAACATGAGACACTACAGCCTGACCTCCTTTCATCCTCATTAAAATGGTCCCCAGTATAAAGCTACTTCCAAACTGTTTATATGTCAATCTACAAAGCAAATATAAACTTTCAGTCATAAAAGTTCATTGCTAAGAAAGGTGTGATTAAACTCTTTACTGACAGTATCTATTATTTTATAATAAATACACATTTGTTTCATTCATCCTGAAATACGTGGAAACAGTTGCATATGAAGGTCCCTTGTTTTAACCCTCAAAGACATATTATAAAAGGAAATTACAATTGTTTTGCTTGTGGGTCTTTACTGAAAATATGAAAGTGGCAGATGAAAAAAGAAATAAGTCATACCGCCAAGAAGTCCCAACAAGAGTAACAGAGACAAGCAGTTTCACTACTATCCATGTGAAATTATGCATCCAAAGTAACCTACACATCTAAGCCCATTTGTCTTACCTCCGGTACATCACTCCAGTCGAGCAACAACAGAAAGTCTTCAATAGCTTTTAAAAATGCCTAAAAGACAAATAAAACTATATTAATTGATTGTTTATTAATCAGCTACATTTCCTGATAAGGATCCAAGGCAGATCTCTGCTGGGATTTTCATAGATTCAGTTTAAGGTGACAAGCCCATTTAAATTCAAGCCACAGACTCATCTCCAGCTGCCAGCACCCTCCTCACATCCTCTATAGCGACAGTTTAAAGTAGTAGTTTATTAAAAGTAACACTATTGTGAAACTACCGAAGTGCAAACATTATACCAGAGCCAAGGTGCCCACACTGGAACTACGAGTAAAGTGAACTTCTTCTCCCATTTTATCTAAACTCCTATGACGTTAACATCTCTTTGAGTCTTAAATGACCAGATATTTCAACAGCACTGGATAAATATCTGGCTGCCATCACTTGTACAATTTGCTGTCTGCTTAACGGCTGCACATAAAGGTTGTTTTTGAGGGAGGATCTATCACGGTGGGCACTGTTCACCTTCAGCGAGTCTCTCTTTTCAGCATCACTCCGGAATTACTCCAAAGGATGTGTTAGGCCACTGAAAAGAGGAAAAGCAGGAGTGCTGGGAGCTACCGAGCAGAGCGGCATTGCAACAGAAAACAAGTCACGTTTGTCAGAAGCAATGCAATATAAACGTGTCCGTCATTAGAGAGTTTATCACATTATCACTTTAACCAAGTTTTCTTGTCCTGCAAGGCGTACGACAACCAGGACAGAGAGGACTTCACAGCAAGCGGCACGGGCGCTCAGGGCCTGTCGTCAGGGAATTAACTGCAGACAATACGAAGCGCAACCATCGATCAGCCAAACGACAGCAGCAGGGTGTCTGATCGGGGCTCTCCTGCATTTACCTCCCAAAATAGCTTCGCTAAAGATAATCATGTCCCACATTTCTGTCTGCAAATCACTTTCATGGCACACAAAGCAGCATCATATTGCACGAACGAGCAGAAAAATGGCAACTGAAATGGTGTGGGAAGCAGGTACAATATCTGACAGGATGATGCTCCTTTTTCAATTTATAGCCCGCAACATTTTCAGCAAAACAAAGGAAATGAAGTATTAGAGCTTTTTAGAAGGGGTTTTGCTACATATTAAACTGTGACCCATGAAATCCAAGCTTCTCAGTTTGCAAACGCTAAGCTTTTAACAGAAACTATCAATTGCTGTCCCTGTCGTTTTCAGAAGCATTTATTTATATTCTTTGTCTGAGTAAATAATCCTTGTCACCCTGGTATTACCTGCAGGCTTAGAGGAACAATCACCAGGGAGGCCAGGGCTGATTACTGTAATAACAGCTTTCCAGCCTGCTGAAATCGGGGAATTAGACGCCCATGGTTTTACAGAAGGCTGACTTTATGTCAGCAGAATATGACCACTTGTCCTCAGCTCAGACTGCAGGAAACACCCTGTTTCTAATTTATTTTTTTTTCTGCATTGTGGATTAGCTTAAAAATAAATCACACAACCAAGCTTCGGAGCTGAGCTTTCCACGAACCAGTTTCGGTGGAGATTTGTGACACGTCCGCGCTCCCGCCACCGCAAGCTGCTGCAAGAACAACGCACGGCTCTGCAGGAGAGAAGCTGGAGGAGGCGCGCAATCTGCGCTCCGCTTATTGCGGAATAATAAATGCCAAGGGGAGGTTGGGCAGGCAGCAGCAACCGAGGACTTTTTAAGCCTCTGGTGCAGGTGTGAATGCACAAGGTAACACGCGCCACGCTCAGACCGGGCAGGTCCCTGATGCAGCTCTGGCTGCTCTCAGCTCCCACGTGGCTCCAATGGCTGCTGTCACTGACCGCAGTGTCTCTACGTCCCACACCTGACACACAACCGTCCAGTCTGCCGGATTTTGGATCAGCCGGGCCACGCGGAGAGACGCCGATTTTTTATTTTATTTTTTTTTTCAGAATTATATATTCTTTATTGAACACACTTAGAGCTGACAAAAGGAAGAAATTATTTTCTGCTACGTTTCCTGCTCAAAAAAATAATTAATTTTGATGCGTGGCCACAATTCCAGAAAAATTTATACATTAAATAACGCCCCCAAGAACTAAAGGGGCTCTTAAACCATTTTCTCTGGTCGAAGCTCATGTTCTGCCTCTTCCTAAAGCAGCTACTGCTTTTTTCATGTGCATTTTTTTTGCATTTGAGGTTCCAGCTCGTGGTGGAATTTCGGGCCCCCGGCCCCGCACGCGGCCGTGGGACACCCACCTCGGCGAGGCTGAGCGCCGTGCTTTCCGACAGGGACGTGTTGGGCAGGCTGAGCGACACGTTCTCCAGGTAGCCCTGCATGACACGGGGGGAACGGAACCTCCCTCGCTCCTCGGTCAGGTTGGCGATGATGGGGCGATAGGCGTCCATAGAGACCTGCAGGAGACACTCATCAGAAATCGCTCCAAACACCAGCCGTTATCTGTTGTTTGAGCCGGAAGGGGAGCTTGAGGCATAGCAGACGTGGTTACACACGAGGCTACGGGAGCCAAGGGAAAAGGAAAACGCACAAATAGAGGATAAACAACACGCAGGCACAGCTGGAGTTTTTCATTAGCCACGGTCTCCTGGAAGCGCTCGTGAACACGAAGGAAGCGAACAGACCGTTAACGCTGCAGGGACCTGTTCCAGGGGATTGTCCCTCTCCTGCTAATTGCGGGCAGGCTGGTTACAGCTAATTGTATGTATTCTCCATACGACAAATTAATTTCATTTAAATCTTTTTCATTAAGCATTTACTGAAGAGATGAAAACTAATTTTAGTATTGTGGTGGGATTTTTTTTTCCCAAATTTTAAAGGAAATAAGAGGAAAAATTAGCAAAATGTTTTTGGATGTCCTATGTCTTCAAAGTTCGTTGAGATATTTCAGAAGATTCTAAAGTTTTTTCCCCCCCTTTTTTTTAAAATATAGAGAATATTTTTTATTTCACAATGGATTCCCTTTATCTGTCCTACATTAACAGTTCTGTGGTGCTCCTTTCTTCCCACAGCAGCTCAAGGTTCTCCCTATGCATACCTGAAAACGTTTGTGGTTGGGGCACTAAAATAAGTGCCCCAAAGAAAAAGGTAAAGTGCAGAGGGTCTGTAACTGTGATATATACACATATTCTGAGATTCCAGAAGAGCCCTGAGGAATGTCCTACCGCAGGGTTCGTGGTGCTCGTCATCACAGACCATGGAAGTGTTGACGAAAGCAAAACTTGCACACCTGGGGAAAATAAAGGAGAGTGGTAAACAAATGCGATATTCCTACTGCAGGTTGAGTCTCTTCTAACTGGAAGTCAGATATTTGCTGTTCTGTGCATTTATCTTCAGTACTGTAGCTAAACAGGCTTGTTTAAAGCATTTCATTTACTGATTCATCAATTTTATTTCATCATTTTTATATAGAAGAGCCTTGCAATTTAGGCTGAGTCTTAAACACTGAAAATTAAACCTTTGTTTGCAAACAGGAAATCAAGTGTTACATCTGAAAAAAAGGACAACTTGTACAGTTAACACACCGTCATCCCTCTGCCTTCTCCAGCTCTTCTCCTGACATTTATGCACTCTCCTAGTCAGAATTTTTGATGACTTTCATAGGAATCATTGTTTAAAATAAAAAGCTTTTGAAATAAATAACCTGAGCACAATTGCTATTATTTGTGTGCAAAGCAAATCGATTGCTTCATTATATACCAGACAGAGGGTTTTCTTTTTCAGTGATGTCAGTTCTACATGAACTAGTTTATATTTTCTCGGTTGATAAAATATATTTTGTGTATATTTGATTGCTGTAATCAAAGCTGGAAGTCAACCGCATACGTTCCCATCTTGGCATGCATCACAAGTTGCGTTACTCAAATGGTTTCTGTTGTGAAAATGGTTCCCGTGGGTTTTAAAGCACAAGAGCTATGGGTGTAACTGCTTGAGGTCCCAGTGACCGAGGAAGAACGAGAAAAGCAGGGAAACTGCCAGCAAAGCCAAATGTTCCAGATGCCCCAGAGCTTTATTCTGAGATGGATGTTTCCTAATTGCTGCTCACACACAAGCACTTAATAGCAACAGCCTTTCTCGTACTGGAAAGTTTATTGTAACGATCCACAGAACAACTGATAGGATTTACCAGCCAGTCTCCTAAGTCTTTGTTCTAATCTTGATCCTTTGTCTCTTCTATTACATTTCAGCTGATATCTTTGGGGTTTTTTTTTAGTTCACAAGCAAACATGAGTTAATAAGTCTTTATCGTTCCAGGAAGTGGAGAGATAACCATTATTACCCACAGCTGCTGGAATACACTGAGTGACTTGGCTCCAAGTTACACAGAGTGCAAGTCAGAAATCCAGAGTCAGGCTTTAATAGTGTTCTGCCTCAAGTCTAATTATTGCTCCTCTTGATCCTGGGGGATCTAACAATGGCCGGATACTTCGGGTCTTGATAATTTTTAGTGATGTTTTTAAGGAGCTAGAACTCAGGATAAAAAGCCTGCCCATCCCAAGACAGCTGAGCACTTCAGTGACATTCATATCTGAGTTTTTCTACCTCTAAAAATTACATGCAACAGCTGAAAGGTGTACAATGAACGCAAATCCTACGCACTGAACATTTAAGTCAGCATCTTCACAGAGGATGAATGATGACAGCCGTGCACGTACTCACCAATAGCAGCGGTAAAGTACTGCTCAATCTCGTTGGGGGTGAGGGCCCGTTCCCATATGATGAATTCATCAAACGCCCCATTCACGTAGCGCTTGGTTTGGTCCCCCTCAGTCCCCGTCAGCAGATTTGCACTGGGGTCTCCGTAATCATAGAAAACCTTCCCATCTGGATCAGTGGTGTTCAGAGTCCCGTTGACGTAGACTTTCAGTCCTTCTCTCGATTTCCAAGTAAAGAGAATATGAGTCCAATAAGGACCTGCGAAACATTAGAAGTCACAGCAAAATCCATGAATCAATTCCATTTAGAGTCTTTCCTGTTCAGTGGGTTTTTGCTGACTTGTGCAATGTTATAGAGCTACGTAGGAAGTGCTCAGAGTGAATTATAGAATGCTGATGTCATGTATATTAATCTATGTACCCATAGGGAAGCCCATACCTTGGCAGAATGCCTGTTAGCTTTTGTCTGAACTTTTACTTGCGTTCACTGCAGTTTCATAAATTACACTTGCTAAGTATTATTGGCCAGGATTTGAAGTCTCTTCAATACTGTCTCAAACCTCAGCTCAGCAAGAACTGCATACAGGCTGCAAGAACTGGAGAACAAGCAAATGGGCTAATTAAAAAGTTGCCACAGTTTCTTAGTTGTAACTGAGTGGCTGAAAACACAATATTAATTTTCACTTGGACTGGATAACCCACAAAATGTGTGAATTATTCTTACCATTTAGCAGCTTTTCTCTTAGAATATGATTTCTGAACTGATTTATTAAGCTTTATAAAACTCTGCTACTACAAGGTGAGAACATACTATTTTACCAACATACAGGTAGTCAAATCAAGGCAAGAAAAGATTTAGTGACTTATTAGAATTACTAGAAGACCTGAATTTGTTCCAGTCACTAGCTAATACTGCACCCCAACAATTCGCAGTTTAGACAGAAGCAGTAAGATATGCGATACACCAAAATGTTTATTAACACTACGCCATGGCACACAAAATTTGACACTCAACAGATAACGAAGTGACCAAAGCACTAAACACCCAATTGGATAGTTAGCAAATAAAGTCTTAATTTAGAAGGCAGTAGAGGACAGCACGCGTATCCAGTTTCAGAATATACTGAAAACTGTCGGCAATTAATCTGCATTCGTTTCCATCTAAGCACTCAATCTATTGATGTCAATAAGAATTCCACTTCAGAAAAAACTCAAAGTTGTGTCCGAGGACTGTTACTGAATGGCAGATGTTCTACAATACACTATCAGTGCTTTTTCAGTTCATACTTTACATCTCTCTCCCCGCACCAGGAGAATTCTTGAGCACAGAGCTCTGTAGCTATTTGTATAGATCCACATCTCTTTCCCGAAGCTGTGCTCTCACCACTACACCTCTCTGCAAGAATAAAGTAAAAGACCAAGAAATTTTTTAAAAAATATAAACTTTACCTGGCGGACTAAAGCTTGCTTTCCACTTCATCATTGCGTTCCCACGGGTGTAAAATTCCACTGAGCCTTCGCCTTCATTTGAACAGATCTTGAAGCCACTGGAAATGACTTGTCCACCAGAGGCAGGGAGAAACTTGGCCTGCTGGTCTTGAGTCTTCCAGAAGAAGGAAAACGTTACTCCTGATGAAAGCAAGTACAAGGAGATTTTAATGACAAAACCAAGTGTGATTTAAAATGTCCAATACTGTAGAATTGGGGATGCTCTTAAGACAGATCATCTGCTAGCATAAACAAGGACAGCATTTTTAAAATCAACAATGGCTTCTCAGCATCTCTTGTGTGTCAGGGGACAGAAATGGGACACGGTACTTCAGATGCACTCTGGCAAGCACTGAAGAGAGGGGATTATCGTTTCCCTTCACCTGCTGACCATGCTCTTCGACACGTAGTCCAAATATCTGTCTGGATGATTTTGCAGTTGGCAGTTCGGCTGCCCAGGCACTATGAACTCTGCCAATTTGCTACCAGAGAGCCCAGCACCAGTCAACGATGCCCTCAAAATCTTACGTGCATTTCTTGTTAACACCATTTTTTTAAAACTTTTCATAATTTTTGATTAAAGATAGAAAGCCTCAGCTCACTACTGTCAGAAATATTCTACCCCTCCCACTCTATGGAACATACATTTTTGTAATCGTTCACACGTTCTTTTTGTCCCATTAAATGAGCAAAAAAAGTTAAAATTTAAATCATTGCAGAATAAATAATTTAGCTATGTAATATCTTTCTGTCTAACTGATCTTTCTGTTTATCCTCATGACAGCACCCATCAGTTCACATGATCTACAGACCGTTCCCTAACTGCTTTATCCATGATAAACTAACCACCACGGAGATGCTAATCAATTATCATTGGCCTCCTAGAAATCAATTAGTACATGAACATCATCAATCTCAATTTGCTAGAACTTGACGGATGTGTGTTTAGAGCTATAAATGCTGTGAGCTCCCACCTGAAAGATCTGAGATCTGTCCTAAGCACGTCGCAAAACCTTTGTCAGCAGATAAGCCAAGTTCATATTCCGGTTTCTTTAGCACACCAGTGACCGCCACACGGAAGGGGCCACCAAGCCCAACCACATTCCCCTATTACTGATTCTTTATTTTTTTTTTACCTGCTACAGTGATTCAGTATTTATTGCTTATACGATTTCTTCTTTTCACATTTTATCTGCTGAACATTTCAGTGGTTTGCGTTTTTAATGTTCTTGTTTGTGAGATACTGGGAGTGCTCTGGTACCATAAAAATAATTTATTCTGATTATTATGTTATACTATAGATATAGAAATAATACAACTTCGTGATGATTTTTTTTTTCCCCCAGTGGTATGAAAAACTATGAAAGATACAGTATGTATAAGAAAATCTGGCTACAGTAGGATACTCTATAACATTTTCTAATACTCTCAGGTTATATCCATGTACCATCTGCTTTCAGCAATCAACACTCAATTGTTTTAAAAGTCACTGAAGAATAATGCCAAGCTAGAATTTGACAGTTTGTTCCAATGAGGAAGGAAACTATTATTATAAAATTACATAGTTTGACAACAAAAAAGAAGCGAATAGTGATTAATTTACTAACCTTCAGGTCCACAAACTTCTGGATTACTAATGCAAGAGTTTTGATAGCTCCCAAAGAAAAGAAAGGTAACGCCTTTCTTTTCAGTGACGTAAATTCCTTTGTTCACCATTCCTTCTACAATATCTAAAGGAAAAGCAAAATGTTGTTTAAGATTTAAATAAACCCAAACCTCCTGGAAACAGGGTTTTAACAGGCTCATATACCTCACATGCTTATCTTGTCCTAACTATAGGTTTGCTTTTGTTTGGTTTGGTGGTGGTTTCTTTTAATTTTTATTTGAATTTGGTGGGGGTTTGTTGATGGCCTTTTTGGGTTTTTTTTAGTTGATGTCAAATCTCAACACAAATGTCACAGCTTCCAGGTATCTTCCCCTCCCTTTAAGGAAGAAATCATCAAGTTTTGTCTCGAACCAACAGATAAAATTTAATTTCTTTTAAAAATTCGAGTGTGTATTATGGAGTGAAGCAAACACTTCTAAGTTCTTCTCAAATCACTTGAATTCTAAATTAATCTAGCCAGAATAAATCCCATAAGGTAATGCACTTGTGTTTCCACAGCATTTCCTTTGCCGTTGATGTTACTCTTTTTAATGGTCATATTGAATATATCTTACTATGTGAGAACTGTGAAAATTGTCTATAAAGCAGATAAGTGAGGACTGAGAGTAATCAGGGTCATTTGAAGTACATTATTAATAGAGTTCACATCTGCCAGCATACTTTTACTGTTGGAGTAGAAAAATAGTGAGTTTAGTATTCTATATAAACTTCCTAGAGTCAGAGCAGCACGAATGATGGAAATGGTTCCACCATTTCCATCTTCTCCTTGGGTCAGATTTTCCAACAACTAGATGTGAGTTAATACCTAAATGTCAAGTGGACAAGAGGTCCTATTTCAATTGCACCTTCGTACATATAAATCCTAGTGATGCCAGTTAAATGACTTTAAGCTTATTCTGGTGTAGATGTAAGTAGTTTCTAATCTGTCAGGTTTCTGCCTTGAGAGTTGTCATTTTCTGTTCTTTTTATCTCCTGGTGAGTTGACGTAAAGAAGAATAATAATAATAAAATCATTAAAAGGACATAACTCTGCAGATTTTTGCTTGCTTTTTTTTTAACATGTTAATCAGAGATGTCATAATTGACAAGATCTTACTTTCAAGCTTTGCAAATTTGCTTGTATTTGTCTTTTTTAATGTGCCCTTTAAATATTGCTATGAAATGGTGAAAAACAGATGGCTTCTGTTTCCTTTTAACCTCAAAAGAAAAGAAAAAGCTCAACCTATTTGTTCTTAAATGTTCTTCTGAAATGTCATCTCTGTTTCCTTCATATAAATATTTTAGGTTTTGGAGAAGCGCTGGGACCCATCCTCCCATGGGCCGCTTGAACCGAAACTCAGCATTAACTTTGAATCCAATGTTACAAGAACCAGCCAAGCTTGACAAATGCAGAACAAAAAAAGATGTAAATCCTCACCTACAGTTGCAGAGAAGTTAGAGTAGGCAGAGTCATTGGTATATACAAAGGTAGAGTTATGGGAAGGAAGCACAGTGAAGTTGTGGATTCTTAGAGCTGGGTGGAACAACAAAAGAAAATAAGCAAGTGAGCAAAACAATGATTAAACAATCAGTAATGAAATGACCAGTTCATATCTCTCAACATAGCACAAATCACACAGGTTAGCCGGTGGCCTTTAAAATTAACACACAAGCACTGTTCCCAAGGACTCGTGTGCACATGAACGCTGCGTTCTTTAACTACACAAGTTAAGCAAATACAGTATTCTAAAGTTTAGGGGTTGTCTAAAAAATAAAAAAATTTAAAAATTACAGTAACTGAGGAGAATAAAAAATATTTTAAAAATACAACTGCGATGCAGGGCTCTGAAATCTAATGGTGCTGGCAAGGAACTCCGCGATTCTAACAAACCCCACGATACTGGTGCAACAGCTGTGGACAATTCAAGTCCCACGTCCAGCCCTGGGCTCAGGACCAGAGAAGGACCACGAAGGTGATGAAGGGACCGGAACATTGAGACCCGAGGAGAGGCCGAGGATGCTGAGCTGCTCAGCCTGGAGGAGACAAGGCTGAGATCTCATGGGTCTGTGCAAACACCCAACAGGAGGTGCAGAGATGGCGCCAGACGCCCTGGGTTGTATCCAGTGAACACATCAGAGGCAATGGGCACAAATTAAAACACAAATTCCATCAAAACATAAGAAAAAAAACCCAGACTTTATGTCTGACAGTCATATTTTATCCTCTAGTATTTTTTTAATTTGATAATTTAACAGTATCTCGTGCACTGTCATTATTTACCCTGGGCAGGCAAATAGAGCTTGATGGAAAGCCCATGAAAGTAAATAGAGAAAGATTGATTTGGGATTTAGACCGACTGAGCTCACAGAAAGGAGAGGTAAATGCTCTTAAAAAAACCCAGAAAGCACCTGCATGCACAAAAACCTCAAGAAAAAAATGCATGAAAAGAGTGGTCAGCTAAAAAACCTGAACGTGGCCACATGTTGTTTGGTTCGCTATATTTCAAGTTGATTGTTTCCCTGCTCTGATAACCAAAACATTAATTTGCTGACACTCTCACAACACAAACACCTTGAGAGATACAAATCTGGCTTCACACACAATGACTTCAACAAGTGAAATGGATTAACGTGACGGACAGATTATGATGCTTCAAGGATTTAAGAGGGAAAACATGGAATGAAAATAATTGCATGATATGATGAGTGGAAAAAAAAAGACTCTAGCAATAAACAGAAGAGTTGTGTAATCAGAATGGTATCAAAAACAAGCAAATTGTCACCTGCATTAGATTACAACAATAAAGAAAACGTTTATATCAAAGTCAGAGAACAGATAGACATATAAAACTTTTGCTGGAGGCAGTTGAAATAATATCTGTGTATTATAACACACAATATAAGCAGCTAAGAAGAATTTGAACAATGCACTACAACATTAAGGAAATAATTCAAGACTGTCAGTATTGCAGTGCAGAGAGAAAGGCTTTTGGATACTGGCATCCTTGGCAAATAACAGTAGGACAAAGTCCTCCAAACTTTTTTCAGCAAAGTCATGCAGCTGGCTAATTTATGAAGATATTTAACACAATGTCATATTAGGAGTCAAAGGAGATTGCTCACGTGAGCCAGTCCCATTCCTGTGAGCCAGTCCCATTCCCGTAAGCCAAGGTTTGTAGAGTCAGGAATTTCATACATTCTACTTCATCTCTTTCAAGACACTACTGAAAAGATTTCTGAACTTTGATAAGATAATGTAATTCAACATAATTTGAAAAACAATCTAACACCAGCTGTCATTTTCCCAGGAGCTGTATTTTATATCTCACTTTCGAGCACTTTCAAAATGACCCTGCTGTAACACGGGCACCAAAGCCGTGCTAGATATGGAGTGCTCTACTCTTCTTGAAACTACGTGAAGTCCAACGTGAGAAAACTACTTTAACACAGTGCAAGAGAACTCATGTTAACTTTTTGTAAGCCAAATTATGAATCTATCGAAGTCAATGGGCATGCTGCCATCAGCCTCTAATGGGAGCAGAATGTTGCCCAGATTTATTTCTGGTCAGTCCATTTCATTCCTTTAAGAAACTTTGTGGAAAAGATGGGTCGAAGTTTAAGCTTAAAATACTTGAACACCTCTGGAATAAAAGGTTTTAGGTATTTATGGAACTTTTGCCCACTTAGGAGCAGAGTGATGTTGCCATTTTTGTGTAATAAATGGTAATAACTTTGCACTTCTCTAACATTTTTCATGTAGGGTTGTAAATGTCTCTAAGTCCTGATTTAATCTTCTGCAGGGATCTCTCCGGGTGAAGATGCTACAGCCACCAGCAGCTTCCCTTGCGCTAGCACTCAACACTCCGGCCCAGCTGCCCTAGTGTGAGAGATCTGGGTGAGAAGTATTCAGGTAAGAGCTTACACTTCTCTTTCTGTGAATACTACATACAATTTTGAAGGGTACCTGAAGAATTTGAACATTTAACTCCTTCCTAAAAGCAGCAGACACCTTCACTGCTGGCACAGCCAAAATCTCAGTCAGGAGTGTATTAGTGCGTGTTACGCATATACCAAACCAACTGAAAACGTGATTTCAACAACTCTTTGGATCATAAACCTTTTCTCTTTATAACCTTGACAATGCTTAGACAGCCCATAAAGTGTCTGAGAATACTCTATAAAAATTGGTTCACAAATACAGTATCATTTGGACATTGGAACACTGCGAAAACATTCACTAAAAAAAATAAATCTCAACTGCTGTGGTACAGAAACCAACCCTTTCACGTCGCCTGCTCCCTTCTACTTACAGACTACACAAATACTTATGTTATTGCCATTGTCAAGGAATCCTTTGTCTACCTCCATTCGTATCCCGAAACTCATGAATTCCATCCACATCTTCCAATGGCCAGTAGTGGGAAGCTGATGCGAGAACTTTGAACCCTTCCAAGAAACACAGATGAAAAGGTTATTAAAGACAGACCCAACAGGGACTGTAACAAGTCTCTACAGGAGAGAACGATAACAGAGTTCAACAGGTTAAGTAAAACAAGATATGTTATGTAAATCAAGTACTACACATAAGCAAGTTCATAAATCAAAATGGCAGAGGAGATTAAAGCCGTATATCTGATTGAGCACTGAGGAAAACCTGGCTTTAAAACTCAACTCATTTTTGTTCTAATTGCACTCAAAACGTGTAACAATCTCTAACTAGATCTCTGCTAGTGTATCAGGCAGCATTTGTTGATGTGACAGCTGAGAAGCCATTCCAGAGCCATTTTAAGATTTTACCAGGGTTTTAAACAGCCCGCAGCCAGTCCAAACCAGCGAGAAGGGGACGCACGGGGAGCGCTGGGCCCCCCCCACGGCTCCTGCCTCCCCCAGGGTAACCAGGATCTTCCCCTCTTCCCAAAGCTCACTGGAGCACCAGCGCAGCACCTCAGGTGAGATGAACCCACGTGGTTCTTTGCTTTTGACGTGTGTGGAGGGACGGGGCAGCGCCAGCGGGGAGCAGCGCCCGGGGCGGGAGGAGGACGGGATCCAGGTGCCTGCAGGTTGTTCCTGCAGACTCTGGCCCTCCCGATCTCTCCAGGTACCTCAGAGCTTCACAAGGTCACAGAGCAGAACTGCACCCTTCCACAGGAGGAAGCCGATGTTCCGCAAGAGAAGACGTGCCAGAGTATTAAGCAACACATGGAGAGAGTTGACTCCTCCTCACACAGCATTAGTTACTCCTGCAGCACCTTCTCCGCTACTCCAAAATGAGAACAACTCCATGGAGCTGGTGAGAACGTTTTGCTTTCCTAAACCTCCTCCTTAGCAACAGGTGGAGAAACTGAAAAGCAAACATCAGTTGATTTCCATTGACAGATTTACCTGTACAGTCTAATTGATGAGTTTGAACACATTTTAGGAGATGCAACTACTCAACCCTGACCAGAAGCAGGCTGCCCAAAGCAACCAAATCCTGCGCTAACAATTCTGTTTTAAGGGCAGAGCATTGATAATGTAGGAAAAAATGAATGCAATTCATTATCTGGTTAGCTGCAAGAAACCCTTTATTCTCAAAATAATTATTTTAACCAGCTGTGCTGAAATAAATTTATAATATCCTATATCCGAGAAAGTTTTAGAAGGTTGATACAGATAGAGAGAAATTTTACTGTGAATGTGAGAATGTGCTTTGTTTGCTCTCATGGCATGTCATCCTATTATTAATAGTTTGAGTTAATCTTTTCTTTAGGAGAGAGGGGGACAGGGAGAATAGACGACAGGGACACAGAGAGCACAAGTATTTATATCGCGGCATATCTGGAGCTCTCTGCCCTACGATCATTTTTCATTCCCAGGTAATATTTCAAGAACCTGAGGTGCGAAGCGTATAGAGATAAGTTTCTTAAAAGCCGCTTCAGCCGTCATGCACCATACGAAACTCCCCACACCTCCTGTGCAAACTCAACCACATCGCGAGCAGCATCCTTCGACATTTACAGCCTATCCCCACACCCTTCTCCACTCTTCAGATCAAAACAGCTTGCTTATTTGATGATTTTTCTATCATCCTGGATACAAACATCATGGATATGATGGTGCAGAGAGGATCCTAAGATTCTTTTCAATAAGAGTGCAAAGCTGATAAAATCGCTGAACATCACAAGCGGCAACCGTAGATCTGAGAGCAGAGAACGAAAAGCAGCTCTGCCTCTTGTGAGGATGCACAAACTACTCAGACTTGCTTCCAAACTCAACTATACCAAAGATACCTAACAAATGATTCATAATTGACCAGGATCTATTACTAGCCTACCTAACTACAAAGGTTTGCAGCTGACACAGAGGTTTTCCCCCACGGAGGGAACATGAGGATCAATAGGTAGGATGGGGCAGCCTTTAGAGGCACAGAGGAGGTTCCCTGGCTATAGGTTTCCTTTGAATATTTGGAAGATAAAGACACAATTGCTAACAAAAGGACAAAGCTACTGCCAACATAAGAGAGTAACGACACAGAATAAGCAAGTACAAAACCCAATCTGAGAGATTCCAACCAACCAAACTCAACTTAGCTGAGCAAAGCAAAGCACAGTAAGGAAACGGGATATAGGAACGAGGGGTTTGCATTTACATAAAATACATCTGGGTATGTGCTTAGTTCCATCTTCAAGGAACGTATTCTGGTTGCTGCAGATAAAATGAAAGTTATGAATTTGTGATATAAAGAACATCCACATTTGCAACCTGTGCTAAGGCACCTGCACCCGACTCTCATCAAAGCACCAGCTCCATTTTGCAGAGCACAGAACAAGCCCAACTGTTTCACAGGGGGCTTGCATGCAGATATTTCTTTCTCCCATTAACACCTCCTCTTTGTATCAGGGGAAAAAAAGAAAGTTAAAAGAGGTGGCAGGAAAAAAAAATAGGAAAAAAAAAGAAAATAAAAATAAAGGAGAAAGTGATTTGCTGCTAAAAACTGTGTCTCAAGTATTTTAGTGGTAGTAGCAGCATCACGACAAAGGCATTGCCAGGGTTGGCATCAAACAAACCCATAAGCAGCAGTTATATTCTAAGGAACTTACATTTAAAAGCTAAAAAAAAAAAAAAAGAAGCGGGGGGAGGGAAATCTATAGGAAATTAGATTATTTCATTGGTTTTGAATGAAGTTAGAACAAAAGAAATTAATAGAGCTGAAGCTGTTGCAATAGCAGACAACACAGCTTTTCCGCATCACTCTGTATTTTACTTTGAAAATAATTGCATATGGTTAAAACTTAAAAGCACAAAGCAATGCATGCATTGGCAAAGCAGTAAAATTGTACTTGTACACCACCATGAGGCTTGAGGTTAAACTATTTATATAAACAGGGTGATTTTTAATACAGAGCTGACATTCACATGCAGGACCACAGCTTTTTTGGTTTGCGTTTTTCATTTTCTAGTAGCTCTAAAGCAGCAAATAAACACGTAAGTACATTGTCATAAAACGTAAATAGAACGTGCCTTACCTGGGTGTTTGGGTAGCTGGGAATAGTTTCCAGACACCTGCACAAAAAAAACATTTACATAATGAGACCCAGCGTGGCAAAACTTGCCAAGAGTAATCCAAATATCTCTCAATACTGACCAAAGCCAGAGCATTACCTGATATTTGTACTGAAATAAAATCAGCAAAGAATAATAACAACAGAGCAGAGAGAACAAATTCTCCATGGTGTATTTAAGGTTAAAAGCACAACTGAAATCAAATCCCTGCGAGATTTCAGTCATAAGTTTTCTTTTGCTACTTTCTGTGTGAAAAAGGACATTTTCCATGCAGGTACAAAAAGTCCATTCCTCCAGGGATGACAAAACGTCCTTCCAGACCCTCTGAGCAGCGTCTCCTTGCTTCACACTTTGATCTCTTCATTTAGCTATAAATAAATTACCGCGGCTGGAGGAAAGTTAAAAGAAACATCAGATCCGAAAGCCGTTCTGTCCCGTGGAAAGAAGGCAAAAAGTTTCTGTTACCATCTGTGCCAAAAAGAAAAGATTTTGTTCTCGACTTTCTTCCTATGGTTGCCTTTCCCTTTCAATTACATTCACGTTGCAGGAGATCTGAAGCCAGTTTTAGTTTTGCCAGCAACAAAATGCGCTTGCTTAGAGCACACGGGGCACGGGACCCACGATTTCCTCAGAAACGGAGCAGAAAAAGCTGAAAAAGCTGCTCACTCCTCGCTGCCCCGCTCACGTTTGCACCTCCATCCAGACCCTTTTGGGTGGGGAGCAGCTGGGGGATGGCGTCATCCTTTCTTCTCAAACTTTGTCCCATTCTGGGACTCTATTTATATCCCGTCCTGCTGCCTCTGCTGGGTCCTAACACCGGCCAGCAGCAAGCGGAGAGGGAACCGGCTCCAGCTCCCTGCGCTGCTCACAGCAACCTGCACGCCGCAGGGAACCGGGGCCAGGACGAGGGCTCCAAACCCACAGAAAACGGGTTGGGGGCAGAAATTCGGGAAGGAAAGCTAAGATTTGCTAAAGTAACAGATTGCATTTCTGTCTGAAGATAAATCACCTTAAAAAAATTTAAAAAATAAATTTAAACTCCAAGGCACTCTGAGGAGCTAATTTTACTGTGTCTCTATCAGGAGTAGGAAACTGAGGCATTAGTCATTTCACTGATTTGCTCAAAGTTGCACAACTAGTAAAAGAACTAGGAAAATACTTCTACAGTTGCTGCTTTAATTTCTTTGTATTAAAAAAATACTTACATTTTTTTATTAAAAGCCTCCCAGTTACATTCTGAACTATGTCACAAATATTAATCATCGTTTTACCCGTAAAATAGCAGCTAGAACTAGTTGGTATTCTTCATGTACTCTGCCCCTCTATGGTAAATTCTTGTTCTCACTTCCTTCCAAGCTCTTTTTTTATTATCAGTGAAATAAACTGAAAGAGCAATATTTTAAAATTTTACAAGCTTTCCACCCCTGTTCATCTCCCCCCTACATTTCCACGTCAGTCCTCTCTTCAGCCTCACACGAGCCGTTTAAAGGTGATGTAGGCAAGATGAGGAACCAAAAATCTGAATCGGACCATGCTAACATCCCAGCAAAACTCAAATTCTTTTATTTGCCTTTTCTTTTGCCAAAAATTATGCCAATACATTAAACCTTATTTTCAGCCCCAGGTGCTTACTTGTGCAGTAAAACATCCTCTGCCTTATCGCAACTTCTGCACCAGGCTCTTGGCTAGAGTCATTCATCACTTTTAGGATAAAAAGAATTTCCATCAACACTTTGTACAGAGCTCATCTGATGGGAAGCCCAACACGTGGCAGTAGCTGTGTCTCTGATTTACCCAGCTTGCTCCCCAGATCTCTAACGAACTTCCAAAGCTGCTGGTAATAATTAGCTCCTCGCAAATGACTGGTTGACTAGATGGGACTCGGGGGTCCAAGGACTGAAGAGACCAAAATTAATTTTGAAAACTTTAAGACATTCATGCTGCGTGAATGCTTCAACGTTACCAAAGTTTAATATTACAAAAATGCAGAATTGAAATAAAATGTGTATTTTGTTTGTAATGCTGTCTTAGGATGTACAACAAAATAATTTTGAAAATTTTGAATTTCGGTTCCTACAAAAATGTAGCTTCCCACTTAGTTATAACCAGTCTGACTTTTGCTTATTTCCGTCTGGGGGTTTTTTTAGGTTCCTTCCCTCTTTACTGTCAGCCACAAACTCTTCCACATCCCAAAGGAAGAGGAGGAATTGTGTGCAAACCCTCGGAATTCTGCATCGCACACCACCAAGTAGAGCCACCCTCAGAAATAACAGAGCGCTGAAGCTAAAAATCCTGAGAAAAGCTAAAATGCAAAAAGAGAAAGACAGGAATCTGAAATATTTGCCAAGAGGGGCCTGTTAAGGGAAAGAATATGCTTACCAAAACAATAGTGAGAATCCAAGCAAACATGTTCGCTGCCAAAAATTTTTGTGGAAACAGCACATTGCAAGCAGACACTGGAGATTACTTGCAGAAACCAATTCTGACCGTATTCGTGGGATCTTCCGCAAACCCGCCCTGCAGAGCGGGGGCAGCACCGGGCGCCCCCCACAAACCAGAGACAACAAACCCACCGTGCTGCAGCACTCCTGCAATAACCATTCCGAGCACCCGCACGGCAGCAAAGCACAAAGGTCTGCACGGGCCGGGCACCGGGGCGGCCGGCGAGCAGCGGCCCCTGCACTATCTGAACAGCTCTTGGTTTTCTGTCGCACCTCAGCAGGGCAAAGCATCCGCCCTGCAGCTCCCACAGCTGCTGACAAGCAGAACCAGCTCCCCAAACAGAGCAGAAAGCATGAGGAGTTGGGGGTTTTGGTGTGTTTTTGGGGGGTTTTTTGTTTGTTTGTTTGTTTTTTGTTTGGTTTTTTGTTTTGGTTTGGTTTGGGTTTTTGGGGGGTTTTTTTTGTTTTGTTTTGTTTTTTCCTGACGGAGAGGGGGTCTTGACAAAGGTTTAACAAAACAGCTCAGTTGCCATTCCAGCACTTTTTTTGCGTGCTGGAAGAATCCCGTGGTGCCTGTTCTCAGTTCCACCGCTGGGCACCCCTCTCGTTGTTATCCCTCAGTTACACACGTCAGGGCTCTACTGATCCACCAGTGAAAGCCTAGACCAGGACCAGTCTGATTTAAACCGAAAACATGCACGGCCTCCTGTGCTTTCGTAACTCAAGGCTCCGCAATTCTAAGTAAACCCAAAACATACAAAAAAAAGTGGAGTTTCTAGATATTATGGAAAAAAAAAACTTGTGCTGCCTTTGAAAGAATGTATAATACGAGACACAGAGGTTTTACTAGCTCAAGAAACAGTTATAAATACATACAGATTTTAGTAGCATCTGGATCACTGTGATTAACAGTAGGACGATGCTCGTTGAAGTGCAGCTTCTCGGAGTTGTGACCCTCACCAGCACAACCATAAAGCTGAATGAGCAGCTACCAGGGGATGGAAGGAGCCACTTCACGAGCTCTTCCCAAAGAACCACAAACGCTATGAAAAAACCTTCGCAGGTAAAAGAATCTCAGGTGTTTCGGCTCTTATTTGCACCCAACAAAAGACAACTGAAGGGCAGCAGTGGCCGTGGCCCCACTCCGGTCCCTTGGACACATCAAGTAATGAAAGACATTTTGACAAAACTAGTCAGAAAGTTGACCACGCTCATGAAAACAGCACATACAATTTGCTTTTAGTTGATTATGCTGAAAAGGACAAACTGAACAGTTCAGATTGAGGAAAAAGTAAACAGAAAAAGCCTCCTGGAACTAACTCCACAAGGCCAAAACTGTCATGGAAAAATATTTTTCCAATTAAGAAAATGAGAAGCTGCTGGTTGATGCCAGAAAATTAGATACAACTTTTTGGCAACACAGTTTAGGCTTAATCAGATGAAAATACTTGTGTCATGCTATATGGGTAAACTTAAGCTGATTTAATTTATATATTCTTTCTGAAAACATTAAGAGCCTGATGATTCAAAGACCAAGTAAGTAGGTGAACAACATCACACAAAGTTTGTCATTTAAGGATTTTTTGGATGAGGCCCCATTTGCTAATTAATAGTTACTGGATCGCTCTTTTTATCGCCTATTTACTGTGTCATCCTGTGCATCAGGCTTTTCTGTCGTGGTGTTACCTTGAACATCTCATTCCACGTAATGAAGAAAACATTTGATTTTTGCTAAATAATTTAGGCTTTTGTGCAAATCCCAAAGATTAATTAAGTCTTTTATTATCTGAGCCTTAATGTCAAGCTTACATGAAATTGGATAATTGTATAAATAAAACATTATACAAGTTATCTTTTTATGTGACTAAGCCACCTTACCTGCCAAAAAGCCACTGCCTGTAACTGCTTTTTTTTTTTGTATCGTTCAGGTAGTCAGATTCTCCTAATTACAGAAATATTCCACCATGATAAAGTTTTGCCTCTGGAATTTGTGCCAATTTCTCCCTCACAGTCCTACTTAATTGTCTTGCGCTCTTCTAGGCAAAAGCAACTCCATGAAAGATTCATCGAGCTGCTTTGTGAAACAAGTTTACTCGCACAAATGGAGAATAAACCCAGAAACCAATCTGCAAACTACTTCTCAGGAAGAACATCTGAGCCTGCTCTAGATGCACATGTTAGAGATTTTTCATTCTATGGGGAATATGCAGTTCCTGTCTTTTGTACTTACTGCAGATCTAAGTGGCAAAAGCAACAAGAGGGTGGGGACAGAAATCAGAACTGGCTGAAGTGTTGGCACAAATTTCCAAATCTGTGCTCTTAATAAAATCTGAAGAGTCATCAAATCTGAAGTGCAACTCGCTAATTAATTTAAAAGCACGAACACTGAATTCCAGAATTAAGATCCAGGCTAAGCCCCACAGTTTCAGGTACCAAGTCTTAGAGCTTTAGCTCTCAATTGATGGAAGCAGCAAAGCCCAGCATCCATTCCCTTCCGTGCTGCCCCTGAGCACCGGGGCTGCTCTTGGCTTCTCTCTGCTGCGATGCTTCGTGGGACCAGAGAAATCACTCGCGCCTGGTGCTGCACCAGCCAGCCCAGAGATGCCGAACTCACAAGACACACCCTGGAATCATGGAACTGAGCACAAGTTTAACACGTTTGCAATAAAATAAAGAAAAAGCCAAACAACCAAACCAAAACACACAAATATCCCATTTGTACCCACCACTGTTCTTAATGCATATTGCAGAAAAGCAGACTAAAATAAAATCAACCATACAAACTGTGATTTTTTAAATTATGAAAATGGATGATATGGAGATTAAAAAAAAAAACCTCCCCTCTTCTTTTTCTAAGTATTTGTCAACCTCACAGTGATTTCCATAGGCTCCTTAAATAACTGCCATTTTTAGGTGTCACTTGCAGCTAAAGACAACCGATGTGACCTTCTTCAGATCCTTTTTTAATTAGTCAGAAATACTAATTTTGAGAGACTGTTTTCCCTCTTGGGCTCCGAGCCTATTTTAGCACAAAGTCAGCTGAGGTGAAGAGCAGGAGACAGAACCATCAAGAAATACCAACGTTCACATCTGTAGAATTCAATAACGAAAAAACAGTTCCGTAGCCAAGGCAGCACCTGTGAAAATGGCATTACAAAACTTTACGTGTCGGGTTTTAAACAGGCAGAGAGACGCCTTGTATTTAGAAGCAGGATTTATCCATTGCTCAGGGGCACAAGCATCAGTCCTCTAAACCACTAGTAGCAACAATCCACTACATAGAGCTCAACCAAAATACATTTTGAAAGCATAATTACCTCAAGCAGATAGCATTATTTTCTTCTATCAGTTTTACAAAGGCAACAGAGAAGGTTTTATACCCGTGTGTTTTCATTTGCATTCACTCCTTGGGGCTGGTGTGTAATATCTACATGAAACAGTGTTGTTTCCCACGTGCTGTACCGAAGCGCCCAGGTCAGGACTCGTAGTTGTACGAGGTGCTGCATACACGCCTACGGAAGAGACAGCACCCAGCCCTTTACAAACCTACACCCGAAGCATTTGAAGAGCACTGGCAAAAGTAGCCAAATGAAATAACTCAAAAGAGGAATCAAACACACCATAGAAAAATGCTTGCCCCAGATCGTAGGTCTTTCAATCTGCACCACAGACTGTTACATGCCTAAATCGTATTTATCCATTATGTGTTAAAGGTCCCTGCTTACTGTAATAACACCTGACCTGGAAAAACCCAGGTTATTCACCTATAATAAAGTGGCAAAACGCTACCTGGCGAGTAACCTTCAAGCTGCAGGGTGTTAAGGCACATCTTCTCGGGCAGCTCCCATTTAAATCACAGAAGTTCCAGCAAAGTCAATCGACCTGTGCACAAGAATAAGTGACAGAACAAAATCAGGCATTTTCTCTTAGGTCCATTTGTTCTCTTCACAGTTTTTCGTGATGCTATCTTGTCAGCACCGCCCGAAGTGCTGCCCAGCAAACCACAGCTGCGTGTTCAACCTCACCTGGGTGCAGCTCTGGCAACATGTTGGACACCAGCCTGGCCCTAATTTGAATTCCCTGTGGTGGAGAACCATGTAGTGAAGCTCTCAGGTACCAGGGAGTTTGGGGATTTCCCTCCCTCTCCAATGTGCATGTTTCTTTCCCCTCATTATCATATTATTAGCATATAAGCATTTTGTTCTCTAGTTGGAATTTGTCTTTCCTCACTTATCCCCACGCCTGTTGTTGCTCAGCTGAGGAACTGTTTAAAGACAGCACACGGCAGCATAACCAGAGGAAACGGCCACGGAGCAGTTCTTCCCGCCAGCCCAGTTCCACGTCTGAGGAACATTTATCGCTTATTTACAGTCTCTTTTCAGGAAAACAGCAGCTGTAATGGTCAGGACACTGAGCCTTCGAGCTTCCTGTTCATGTCACTATTCGTACTGTAACTCGACTACAAGATCAAGCCATCAGCTACATGACACAGGACTCTGCAACATTTGTCTATTCCTACCAGACTTTCCTTTTACAGAAAGGTTCCAAGATCAGCATTCAATGCATATACATTTTTTTTTTTTCTCTCCAGGTAAAGTTATACTTTAATGTCAATTATCAAGATGCTGCCTGGTTCCACATAGTAAGCTCTGATTTTTAATTTTTAACCTAAATTTGCTAAAGATCAATTGAAAAAAAAAAAAAAAAGCAAGCACATGACAGCAGCCCTTAAGCTTTGCTATGCAAACAGCACTAGGATGACAAAAATCCTCCTGTAATTCGCTGTCGTGGTCGATTTCACGCTGTCCCAATTTTTTCTCGACTAGCATCCGCTACCGCACACACACCACAGCCCTTGCTACTGAACAGCACCCGCACGCCGCCGCTCCCGAGCGCAGCCCCAAGAGGCACCCGGTGGTGTTTCCAGCACGGGCCGCGCGCTCCATCCCGCGGAGCCGCAGCGGCACCGCAGGACCGACCCGCGGCTCCCCCATCCGCCCCGGAAACAGCCCCAGATGGGAACGAGAAACAGAACCAGCACAGCCAGCAAAGGGCGGCGATGACACCAGAAACAAACGCAGAGAGGGATTT
This sequence comes from Pampusana beccarii, assembly GCA_013399365.1. Taxonomy (NCBI): domain Eukaryota; kingdom Metazoa; phylum Chordata; class Aves; order Columbiformes; family Columbidae; genus Pampusana; species Pampusana beccarii. Next base: position 1,019,040 of record VWYH01000496.1, read on the forward strand.
CTTGTTTATTATGACCCATCCTTTTGTTTGTAAATGCAAAGCTCTTCCCCTAAATCCTTGCACTGCAAATCCAACCTGAGATCTGGAAATTTTAATAACTTTTTTTAATGGTGGTGTAATCCATAAAAAAAAAAGCCTGATGGAAAGTTAACTTTTTCGTATTCTCAGTATAAGCAAAACACACGTGGCTTCCCTCCAGCACTACTTTGAAAAGTCCCCAAGACATGAAAAAGCAAGTTACCACTGGGTTTGTGTAGTGAAAAGCATATGAAGTGGCAATAGGAACTGGGGGGAAAAAAAGAAAAACCAGCCTGTGGTACTGGCCCGTGCAAGCTCTTACCTGAAAAAGAAGTTCAGAGCAAAGAACCATTCATATTTGTCACCTGATTTGCCATCTTCAGCTTAACACTTTGTGCAGGAGACTCGAGCAGCTACAGCAGAAAAGATCCCAGCACTTCAAAGCGTAACCAGTGATTGTCACCTGCACAATTGTGACAGAAGGACACTGCTTCAATGTTTTCTTTCTGATGTTATTGACCACAACCACCTTATGAGCTTCCTGTTTATGCCCATCTAACTTCACCCTCACAGTTTCTGTTCTAGCTGCCCTTTTTAGTCCTTGTTACCCGCACAACCCAGTTATAAGTATTTGCCTTGTGCATTCAAATCCGTAACCTAAGATGATTTAAGCTCTGTGCTAGAGCCTTGGTATAAATAGCATGCCTTGTTTCAACATTCCAACAATTATTCAGTAACCAGATATATAGTCTATGGTTTGGCTCATCAGTACGTCCCACAAAGTCTGTTAAACAGGTTATCGTATTAACCCCTCCTTTCGATTCATAAAGTTTAACATTGCATTATTTGTCAGGCATCCAAGCAAGCTCTAAATCACCGAGGAATTGGTCTTTTTTTGCTGGGAAGGCAACAGCTTGCACCACAAGGACAGCTACAAACAAGCCCGAGGGCAACGCAGGCTCAGGATTAGGGCCCAAGTGGTGTTCAAAAAGCCACAGGCTGAGGACAGCACAGACATCCGTGTTCTCTAAACACAAGACCCCAGCCAAAAACGTTTCCCAGTTTTGGCCACTTGCAGAGATCTTCTCAAGTGTTACAGGACACACGTGCGTGAGAACTCCTCCACGGGATGCTCGAAGAGCAGTTTGTGCTGGGAAAAAGATAACAGCAAACATTTCAGCTGAGCACAGAAACCAACATACAGAAACAAAACCTATAAATTAATGCGCCCATGTGAAAACAAACTGATCAAAGCAGCAGATTGGGCTTTCAGGTCACTTGCAAGCCATCGCAGTCAATCCTGGTACAGCAGGGCCCAGCCAGATGCTGCTGAAGCTCAGGTGAGACAGGGACCAGCAGCACCAGTCCCGGTCGGGACTCAATCAAACCAGGTATCTCTGGTTTAGGAAAGCGAAGGCAGAACTATTTGTCTTAGCGCTGCTTTCTCTACCAGTTTAGACTAAGACTGTATTAGCACCACAACAGAACCATTTCTACAGCAAAAGGACAAAACTTTTGTTGTACTGCAACTTGCAGGCCATAGGGCGCACACTTCAACCTTCTTGGCATACAGACTTACAGCTCTTGCACGAGCGTTCTGTTTCTAAAAAACAGTCTCTGCTGAAATCCTGACAGATACAAGGACAAGCCCGGCTCTCCTAAGAAGGCATTTAACACTTCTTCCTTTAAAGTTTCGGTAAGAAGCAGCAGAGCGCTTCCCCTGCCAGCTTCTCGAACTAACGCTCCCGCCTCACCCGCTCGGTAAGCGTGCTGGGTCTCCAGCCACTTGCCCAATACAGCCCTGGACTCAAAACTCACAGCTTCAGCATGGAACTACGAACAGTAAACGGCCCAGCACCAAATCCTGCTTTTGAAAGAAAGCTGAGCATGGTCTGCAGTGACAAAGCACTAAAAACCCACCTGGAAGCAGAGATCCCAACCCAACAACTCTAATTAATCCAACCTAACCACACAGCGGCTGAGTGTAGAACAAAGCAGGTACTGCAGGAGTGGAAAACTGTAGAGCTCTAACACACTGATGTGACTGTTAAGTACAGAGGCTCTTAGAGGGCAAGTTTTATTTTCCTCATTATTTAATAGGTAGAATTTTATTTTGCCTAAAACAAGCTAGTGAAAAACTTCTAAGTGCTATAGTTAAAGAACTTCAACTGCGGAATCTGCACACACATATTAAAGGCTACCTGCATTATTTATAATCAACAATTAACAGGGACTAAATGTGACAAAGTATAATGCTGCACCAAGTGGACCTAGTTCACTCTCAAAACATTTCGAGTCAAGATTACAGCACAACTAGTACCACTGCCTACTGTACAGGCCATTCTTGTGGTCTTGGAAGTGACACCAAAGATTACAAAGTAAAGCTCAGAGCAGTTTTACTTGTTTAAACAGCTACTTTCTTCATAAATCTTCACAACCATCTTGTAACGATTCCCACTAAGCCCAGTACCTGTGTGCAGTATGCAAATCGTAAAGAGGACACACAACGAAACAACGTAACTCCAGTGCTGCTGTTTCTTCTTGAGGCATATCCGTAGTGCAGAACCACCAAGTTTTCTCAATCCATTTGCTTTAGGTAGTGCCTTTTCAGAAGTGAGACAGCTTGAAGACTAAAAAGCTACCACACCTAGTAACGCAGCAGCAGATAGTTAAGCTAGCAGTATCAACCAAGATAGGCACGGGTAAATTAGTAAACACTACAGGCAAGAACCTACAATGTGAAGTTAAAGCAAGATGATGCAAGAAGCTTCAATGGACTGTTAAGGGGGAAGTTGTCTTTCTACAAACTAAGTGTACAACATTCCCTATTTCTGAGTTTCACGTCCTAAGTGACAACTCAGCTTCTCATTGACTAGCTAAAAAAATAAACAAAAAAGCAACCACACCAAAACCCACAGAACTGCAACTTGCACTAACTTAAAAATCATTCAGTTACAACAGTATTGCAGAACCAGTAGTCATTGTCCACACTTTGCTACCATGTACCAGAATAGCTGAACAGTTAAATATTCCAGTAGGAGTTATATACACAAACATCCAAGTTAAAAGGAATAAATGAAATGCTCCACTTTATTAAGAAACCAAAAATACAAAAACTGAAGACTTCCAGGCTCCATGTACTCAAACACTACTGAAAAATGGTATCTCAAACTTAGTTTTGTTTACTAGCAGTACTAATATTAACCAAGATTCATCTCTACAATATAGTGTTAAAAGTTGACATTTTCCACCATTTGTGCTGTAATAAGCTAGAGTTTCAAATTAAGAACTTGGTGCAGTTACAGTAAAGTCTAGATATTCATATAAATGTGGTTTTAGTTAATATACTGTTTTGTAGGCAAGAGCTCTTTAGCTCAAAATACAGCTGTTTTCTAGTGGATTTTAAGATGCTTAGTTTATTCAATCTAGCTCTACTGAACGATGTTTCATGCAAAGATACAGCTTTTAAGTCACCTTACAGATCTAGAGACCATTTGTTTCTGACTACTGAAAACAGAGAGCTCTGTGAAGGAAGGCATACTGTAGAACATAATAAAAGAATTGAGCAAACTGTATCTAATGGTAGCATACACAAGCTGAGCTACACACTTTCCTCCCTGCAGACCATAAACATTCCCGTTTGGACGGGAATGTCAATCCAGTCACACTTACCAGTGAAGTGTTCACTGCTCTAGTTTTACCTGACCGTTAGTTCAGCTCTCCTCGGGTGCCTTAGCTCTATGCTTCAGGAAAACAAGGGAAGGTTAACTGCTAGCTCTTAGTGAGAGGAGCACAACATCAGAAGCAGGACAGAAAAGGAGATCAGAGAATGAGAAATGCAGTAGACAACCAAGTATTGGCCTCAATGGAGGAACAGAAGACACTTCGAAGAGTTTTCCTAACAATGCATGAAAGTTCACTTGCTTAGAGATACTTGAAATACAACTTTATTACCTAAACAAAAAAGAATGGGAATGACAGAAACAAGATTTACCACTTAACACTCTGATGTGACTGCAGCAGTCTTATATTTGAAACTCAAAAGGGGAAGTAATTGTAGTCCAAAAAACAGCTAAATATGCAGGTCCAAAATATGAAGTGTTTTAGGTTTTTCATTTTGTTTTGTGGTTTTTTTTTATTTTTTTAAACTGCCACATTCACTCCGAAGCCCATTCATCTCTTTCAGCATCCCAAAGATTAAGCACATGTTCTGTTCAGCTAGATAATAAAGTGGCAAACACGCTGCACCACTGACATCACAGGACAGTTGCCTATAAAACTAGACTTCTGACGCTGGGCTCCAGCTTCATCCCTCACAGGTCATCATCTTCATCTGGCAGTGCAGTAGTCTGAGCAATCTGGAACAGAGAAGCTACACTTTAACAACTGTTCCTCAGTGATTTGCCCCAGGAGTCTAAACAGTAGTTAGCAGGCCATTATTTCACCCGTGTACCCTTTTTCACTTACCTGTAAGTCTTGCTCATACTGTGCTGCCAGTGCTGGGTCCATAACAACTTCAGGTGGTGCAAGAGCAGGCATGGCAACGAATTCCAAGTTAGGATCTCCAATGAGCTTCCTAGCAAGCCAGAGGAAAGGCTTCTCAAAGTTGTAGTTACTCTTAGCTGAAATGTCGTAATACTGCAAAAAAGTACATAGTATACATTATTTAAAAAGACACCTCTAACGGATATTTAGGGCATACCAAGACTGACGTGCACATCATCAGCTGTGCTTCTCCTTAGTATTCTTTTTGACCACATGACTTGTTTATGCTCTCCAAACCAGTTATGATCCAAGTGTCTATAAACACACAGTTTCAGGCAAATAGGCAGAAGTTGGTTACTGAAAAGTAAAGTATCCAGTCTGATCAAAGATGGAACTTTCGGGAAGCAATGGTACACCTATTTTTCTCCTGTGACCTGATCTACTTTTATCTCACTTCTCTGTGATCTGATAAGATTCTGAGCAGTGAAAGCCAAATGCACACAAGCTCTTCAGGAGCTTATCATAGCTTCTGCTCAAGACAGCGATGACCATCTTTAAGACCATCACCTCCCCCCCTTCCCATACTGAAATGCTACAGAGGCAGAACGCCGGATTACTGCATAGAACTCAACTGCAGTCAGACTCAATAAATCAAGTTCCTACAAACTCATGCCAACACACCTGGAGATTCTTCTTCCTGTGGAAGACAATGGATTTTGCCTTGACTTTTCTGTCCTTAATATCCACTTTGTTGCCACACAACACTATAGGGATGTTTTCACATACTCGTACCAGATCTCTGTGCCAATTAGGTACATTCTTGTAAGTAACTCTTGATGTTACATCGAACATTATAATGGCACACTGAGCTGCAAGAAAAGAATAGTCAGAAGTTACATCAGAAGCCTAACCACTTGTTTACAAGATGGGAGAGAAAAGAGGCACCCATAGAAATCCCACATTAGGGTTAAGCATCTGAATCAGCTTTTCCCTCTCAGCTTCACAGTTCTGAGATCCCATGTTCTGTTAACAAGTTCAATGCACAAGTCTGCAGAACTCAGCCCAGGACCATGTTGCCTCACATCTTCAGTGCCCAATCTTAAAATGCAGACAGTTTTATCAATGCAACTATCCCACTCAGTAAACAGTGCTGCATAGTTTGAGAATATACAAGAATTACAAAAAGTCAGCCTTGATATACATCAATATTTGACAGAAATTAGTTAAGACCTAATCTCAGACATCCCATTGATGCTTTCAGGTAGGTTGGGAGCTTGTAGCCCACATCTCAGGATGCCCTTGTCGAGAACAGTTTTTTAAAGAACACTGGGGCTTGGCTCAATCCTGATACTTCTACAGCAAAAGCAATTATGTCAAACTCTAATAATCCCTGGCGAAATGTTAAAGATACGCAGGTGACTGAAGTACATATAGAATAGAGCCTGGCCAAGCAGAAGGGACACTATGAGAACTTCTTTAGCAAGACAACTAGATTCTAGCATGGAGATGCAAAAATTCACCATTGTATCTACAAATCTTAGTTTGTGTGTTCCAAGTCCTTGCCTCAGCACAGTATATTAATACACATACGAATTTGTACCAATTGAAACACATACTTTCACTTCTTAGCCGCTGAATTTCATCAGCAATATCTTGTCATTTAAGGTGCATCGTTACTTTTCATTAATACCAAACCCTGCAAGAGCATACTGAAACACAATTTTAGACTATTCCTGCATCAGCACAAGTTGTCTAGCAAAGGAAATTATCTACATGAAGAGTATGAAGAGCTAGAAGCCATCTCATCACTGCAAGCCACACTGAGAGCTTTCAGAGTGGCCAACACAAAGAAAAGAAATGGTTCAACTGTAAGAGGTACAAAACATTCCCACATGCAACACATCTTACCTTGGATGTAGTAGCCATCTCGCAGGCCACCAAATTTCTCTTGGCCAGCTGTGTCCCATACGTTAAATTTAATAGGGCCTCTGTTAGTATGGAACACCAGAGGATGAACTTCAACACCCAACGTTGCTATAGTAATAAGAACAAGCAGTGCAATTAGCAAGTCACGAATTGCAGTTCTAGTTGTAACATTAGATGTCAAATGTTTCTTCAGACATACCTACATACTTCTTTTCAAATTCACCAGTCAAATGACGTTTTACAAATGTTGTTTTACCGGTGCCACCATCACCAACCAGGACAAGCTGTTGATAGATAAAGGCAAAAACATCAGAACATTCTTGAGACATGTCATAGTTGAGCCCAGGTCCCCCCAGGCAGCAGCTGAAACCACATGCTGCTCACTCACCCCTGGCCTGCCCTCGGTGGGATGGAGAATTAAAAAAAACAAAAAAAACCAAAACAATAAAGGCAAAAACTCATGGGTTGGCATAAAGTTCAACAGGGCAGCAAGGAAAAAACAAAGAAAAATGAACAAGCAGTAACAGCAACAGCAAAGCAACCTACAAAGACGATGGGCACACAGCACTGCGTGGTAGGTGCATCCCCCACGTGGCAGCCCAAGGCTGCTGCCCCCTCCCTTGCCCGGAATCACCACTTGCACACCAAATACCAAAAGGAAGAGAAACCGCGTGGCCCCACAGTAGCAGAGCTGCTCCACCTGCCTTGGACCGGAAAAAGAGCCCAAAAAGAGAGACCGGATATGGTACAGAATACCCGGATGTCCTGGCAGTGTAGAAATTAACCCCATATGGACCAACCACAGACATTATTGGCCATTTTAGTGTAAATACTATTTATTACTACAAAGACCTTAGTCCTACAAGATGGTCTAAACAAAAGACTGAATTCCCCATGAAGTAACTCACTGCATTGGGACCCAATTTGTTAACTGTACCATGTTATAACTCCAGCCAGAGTTATCTTGTTCCTGAACACTACAATGCACTGTGAATACGGTTCTACTTAACTACAAGTGACTGAATTTAGAGTATTTAGGGTTTTCAACCTGACTGTGACCATATTTAGAGAAGCACTCATTTAAGCACCCAAACTGGAGAAACTCACAATTAAATGCAAACAAACAAAAAAACCCCGCCAAACAACTGCACTACTAATAACTGGAATAATCTAGCCTAGTATTGTAAGAAACACAAGTAACATTTCATGACCTTTCATGGAGCTGCCTTAATGACTTCTGGCTGCTAAAATAACCAAAAAAAACCCCATGCAAAACATCAAAAATTCTGTTCTGGAACATTTTTTCTTCCCTAGAAAATTAATACACAACAGAAAACAGACTATTCTAATTCACCCTGAGTACTTTTGCTTGTTGCTGTGAAAATCACTTCTGAAATTTAAAAATCATTCTGTAGGCAAAGCATGACCAAAATTTCTTACCCTAAACTACAAATAGCATCAGACTGATACAGTGCAACAGAATGTTTTTTTGTACAAGTTGTATGTACTGCTACAATAGAAGTAACTGCACCATTGAGGATACACCAGCACTTCAAAGCTACCATCCACGCTGGCACTCGCGAGTCGCTCCTGCCACTTTTCTACCGAAGTAAAAGAAAGGAACAAGGGGAAAAAAATAAAAAAAAATGACCAAACACAAACCGCTCCTTACCTTAAACTGCACTTGGGGCTCTCCTTGGGCGGCCATGCTGGGTCTGCAGGGGAAATAGCAGCACGTGAGCTCGCAGGGAGCGCTGGTCCGGCCCGGGCCTGGTTCCGGTCCCGGTTCCGGTCCGCGCCGGTCTCCAGGCCGCCCCCCGCCCGTTAGGGGGCGCGTGGCCCCGGGCCCATCCGCGGGGCCGGAAGCGCCTCCACGTCTCCCCACACGCGGCGGGAGCGCGCGCGCTAATGGCGGCGCTGCCTCCCCGCCCACCCCCGGGCCCCGGAACGGCAGCGCCGCCGCCGCCCCCCCTCTGCCTTTCGGGCCTGCAAAGGGACACACCGAGCCGCGGCCTCCGAAGGGCACCCGCGGAAACGCAGACTGCAGGCTGGCTCCGCAGAAAGCGCCCCACCCCAGCCCAGCCCGCCCAAAACCAGCGTCCCGTCCCTCACGAGTATCCACCTTCCGACCGGGAGAGCCCGGAACGAGCCCTCCGGGGGTCCCGAGCGGAGCGGTCCCCGGGCCGGGCCTCGGCCGCTCCCCGGCCCCCCCGCCACGAGCCACCATGACTGAGCAGCGCGCCACCTCCCCTCCCCCCCGCGGCCTCGGGCCATTGGAGGCCCCGCTCCGCTTCTGCTCCGCTCCGCCCGCCCTTTTCGCCGGGATGGGGCACAGCGCAGCTCCCACCCTTCCACCTCTCCCATCCCAAGGGCTGAGGGCAGAAAGGACGCCGCACAAGGCCGGCATCGCAGCTCACCCAGGCCCAGCCTCACCGCAGCCCGGCCCATCTCCCACCCCGCTCCAAGGCAGCAGCCAACACCGACCGCCATCCCCACCGCTCGCGCTTTTTAAAGCGGCCACGCTTCCCCTTCCCCCGCTCCCGAGAGGAAGAGGAGGACGCCCCGCCGCCGTTACCGTTCCCGAGGCTGCTCTCCGCGGCTCCGCTCGGTGACTGGGCGCTGGGAAGATGGCGGAAGCGCGGTTCAAATGCCCGGACAGCGACGCCGCGCGGCCGCGGGAGGGGCGGGGCCGGCGGTCACGTGGGCAGGGCGGGCGGGAGAGCGGCGCGGGCTCCGCCGCAGCGCGGGTCGGCGGGCCCGGTCCTGCCCCTCCGCGGGAAGCGGAGGCCTGGAGAGATGTAACCGCGTTCGGTAAAAGGGAGCGGCTCCTTTGTGGCGTTGGCGGCCGCAGAATGTTCTGGCCCGCTGTGCCCCCCGGGATTCATAGTGTCCTTCCTGCACCGCTCTATCCAGTTACACAGCGGTGCTCCCGGCCCCAGCCGCATGAGGTTCCGGCCCGCTGAGGCCTGCGGTACGCTCTGAGGTTCATAGTCTCCATCCTGCTCCTGCTGTCCAGCCCTGGAGCCTCTCCCAGCCTCAGTTACACAGCGGTGCCCCGAGCCCTCCGGGGGTTCGCACCGCACCAAACGCGAACAGCCGCAGTGCGGGCTCGAACCCCGGACTCCTCCCGCCACAGCCGGGGGAGCGGGAGGGCGCCACCGGGGTCGCATCAGGAAGTGCTTTAGTGCGGGAGGAACCGGTCAGGTGGTGTCTGAGACAAAGGGTGAAACAAACTATTAAACTGCCTCCAGCGTGGCTTGATTAAGGCTTTAAAAGCAGCTGGAGAATTTAACTGAACAGCTGTTAGGTGAAGACGGTTGATGTTCAGGAGAGCTTTCCTTATGACTGTTGTTTTCAGTTCTTCATACAAGCTGGTCTGCATTCACCAGAGTGCACTACTAAAAATAAAAGTTGCTTTGTAAACACTGGATTTAGAGTAGTTCTCTAAGCTCTCAAGTCCAAACTTCAGTGGGACAAAGTTGTTCACAAACTTTCAAAGAATGTGTTTTGCATAGGTCTATAAATACCACCTTTGAGGGTTCACACTGATTTTTAAGGGCTCAGATTGTTTTTTACTCCACTATACTTCAACAATTTTCATGTGGTCTGCATAAAATTTGTTGGTGCACCCCACAATCTAGAATAAATGTGTTTTTTTATAACTCTGGGTTGAATAAACCCAATAAATATTTCATGGCAGGTGATATATGCAAACATAGTTTATTTCTTGTTCATTTTCTTCAGACCTAGGGGCAACATAGAAAGTTTTGCAAAAGTGGCTGCACTCTGCTGTAATTTTTGCTTATTTGTTAGTGTAACGCAAATCCAAATGTTGCATAAGTTTGTTGGAAAAATCATTAGCTTGTTGAACTTGCTTTCCTTTTTTTGGATGAGTTGGGTTTGTGGGGATTTTTTAGCATTTTTGCTGATCACCTCTAGGTGTCAGGAAGGATATTTTTTCAGAATATTTAACTCAAATTTTTCTCAGTACAATGGTATCTTTATAAAGCCCTTGTGAATGCCACCTCTCTTCTTGACAAACAGGCACATGTTTATAACTAGGCACCCATAAAGCCATGTTAATGGGATTTGGAAGTTTTTAAGAATATGAAAAAAGGCAATCTGTAACTGTGGATAGAACACTTTACAATACTTTAGAAATGTATCAATATTGTTGCAGATTTGTTAGTAAACTACTTTTTTCCTGAAAAAAAGGTAATACTTATACATTAATGTGTATTAATTAAAATCGATTTCTAATGAAAAACTCCTCCATCATAGCATTTGAGCAAATATGTATTTTATTGTAATGGAGATAAATTACTACATGGATTCTAGTTTTTATCCTCTGTTTTTTCATTGTCTATTAGAAAGTGTTCAGTTCAATGGATCCACAAAACATTTGCTTCTGATAAAGCCCATTCAGCAAAGGCAACAAAACACTTTCAAGGACTCATAAGCCATGTTACATCACTATCTAAAAGATTACAGTTCAAAAGGTATCAGTAGGTAATCAGCAGAATAATTACTTTTAAAAGGTTTTTACATTTCCTATGTCTTGACTCAGGTCAACTGTGAACAAACTGAGCAACTCACTGAAGTAGAGAAACGCAAAAAGGAAAAGGCAGCTTTACTGAGTGAGTGTCTGGAGATGGTACAAAAAACAGAGTCACGGAGCTGAAGAGAATATTTGAATGTAACTGTTGTATTAGTAGGAAGCAAAATAATTTTGGAAACTGTAAAAGAAGGCAACAGTATATCCAGGCAAGCAATGAAAAGGAACATAACTACTTGCCAGTGAAGGCGGTGACTGTGGAAATGTCCCTGGACATAGCTCGGGCAGGACACAGGTCTGTGCGCTGGGGTGCCAGGAGACACAGGAAATTACACTAAAGGATCTGAAGAGGAAATTAGTCACTTTCAGCATGATTAGGTAAAATGGACCATTACAGTAACTAAGCTCAATCAAAATATGTATTCAAAAGACAAGCTTTATTCATTTTTTTCACCAAGTAAAACACATCTGACTGCAGGTTTCGCATGGAGACTACACTCTTGGAAAATCAGCATTTATGATGAAGGGCAGACATATGTTTCTTTTTCAGAGAACAAAAATTCAGCAATTTACTGTAATTAAAGCACCTTATATTGCTAATTCAGGATCTTTAAATTCCTGATCCAGCACTGGAATAAAATTCTTTAAATCCATGAGGAAAACTATGCACTGGGTTATTATGATCCATATCCAAAATTAACATTTTTAGAATTTATAGTTGCTGAACGTATAGCCAGCTCTATATATGATAGAACTGGGACAGCAATAACGACATGTAATTGACTATAGTCTGAAGTGGTGATTTTTAACAAGCACCTAAGAACACGGCACCACCGAGGATTTTTCTGCCTCCCACAGTACATGGATGTTCCATTTCCTACAAACTCCTAGGCCTTTAAGACATACCAGTTATTGTACAGATTTAGGACTTTGGCAAAGCTTTGCTGTTTTACTCGAGCCCTTACCATGAGTAACACGCAGCGTGTGCCAACGTGTTTTATTTGAGCAGTCACCACCCGTCAGTGGCTCATGCTGGGAGTGTTTTTTGTGTTGATTTCCAGTCACTGTGCGTTGCTCAGCTGCTCTGTGCTGAACAGCAGCCTGCACACCACGCTTAATATTATGAAATAGCCAAGGGACGTGTGTGGGGCCTGTGGTGAGCAAAGAGACGGTGCAGCCCCTGCGCTTTTTGGACTAAATGTGAATCGCATGAGGTCCAAGCGCAGCCTGCCCACACCCCGCACCAGAGGAAAACTAAATAAAACTCAACTGAGAAATAACCACATCACAACTTTTCACAGCCCCTTCATTACAGTCTTCCAGAACCGCGTGTGTTACGGGTTCCTCTTGGGATTTGTGCAGGGGATGGGAATCACAGAACCCCAGAATGTCAGGGGTTGGAAGGGACCTCGGAAGCTCATCCAGTGCAATCCCCCGGAGCAGGAACACCCAGCTGAGGTCACACAGAAGGGGTCCAGGCGGGTTTGAATGGCTGNGTTGCCCTACATCCCCTTGTGGGCCCCTGTGGTACCTGCAGCCCCCTCAGTCCTCCCACACCGTTTCGATGAACCGTTCCCCCGCCGATGCTCCGCTCAGCCGCCCCTCCCGCTCCGCGGGACCCGGCGCAGCCGCCGCGGGGCCTCACAGGACCGGTTGCCACGCCCGCCCGCTCCGCCCGGGCGCGCATGCGCGGTGCGGCCCGCGGTTGCCGTGACTTTGGGCGGGGCCGG